>JAQQAC010022981.1:2287431-2327514 GCA_029783875.1 Phataginus tricuspis
GTTACTCACCCATGTATCTCCAGCACCTAGCACTTCCTGGCACATAGAAGAAACTGGGCATGTTTGGCAAAACAACGCCCCTGCTAGAAGATGACTGTGTCCTGATCCTGGAACCTATAAATACGTCGTCCTTACATGGCAGAGGCGACTAAGGTCGCTGCTGATCAGCTGGCCTGAGACAGGAGGATGTCCCGGATGACCCTGGTGAGCCTGAGGGAATCACAGACTCGTCTCTAAGAGTGGGAAAGGAAGACAGAAGGCAATAAACCAAAGAGAAAAGTGATGGCGGGGTGAGAAAGACTCAGCCAGATGTTGTTGGCCTGAAGATGGAGGACGGGGCGGCAGCCGAGGATGGGGGTGACCTCTGGAAGCTGGCGGGGCGAGTAGAGACTCTCCCCTGGAGCCTTGGAGGAACTGGCCCCCCCGACACCTTGATTTTAGCCCAGTGAGTCCTGTCAGGCTTCTGATTTCCAGAATTGTGAGAGAATAAATGACTTGTTATAAGCCACTGACTGTGTGATGATTTGGGGCAGCGGGTGACAGGACGCTCGCCCACTCGAGTCACTGAGTGGGTGGGAGGATGAATGGACAACAGGGCCTCTGCCCAGACTCATGGCTTCCGTATCTCACATCCATCCTTTTTCGCTCCCCAGGGGCCGTCCCTTTCCAGCGGGAAAGAGCACTTCGATTTTGCTCTGGAAACTGCCCTTTCCCCCACCTTCAATCCAGGCATCTGGGCGAGGTCAGCATGAGCGTCCAGTATGGGGGCCCCGGGGCCTGGGCTCTCAAACCAGGATGCACACCCCTCTGGGGCAACCGGCTCAGCAACATGCCCACGGCCGCGCTGGGGCTCCTGCTGCAGGTGCGGGGAGGAGCTCCAAGCCCGGGGGTGGGCCCCTGGGGCTCTCGGTGGCTATTTGGGTCAGCACGTGGGAAGGTCTGCCTGAGAATGGGGATGACGGCTGAGAGATGGCACAATTCCCGACAGTCACTGAGCACCTGGACCCAGCCATGCCTGTAACATACCCCGGTGGTTCTTCTTGGAGCTTCAGTTAGGAACTAGGTTTCTGTCATTGCGATAAAAAGGAAATGTAGTCTCCTGCTTCCAGGGATTTTGTTCAAGCCATTGCTTTAACCCAGATTTTGTCTGTGTGCCCTTTAGAACTAGGCTCAATGCCTGCTACCCCAGAAAGCCTTCTAAGACTGTGCCCATCTCCTGACGTCCCCAGAGCCCAGTGCTCACTCCCATGCTGAGAACCTGCTTAAGCAGGCCTTGGGCTGTGGTCGCGGTGGGCACACTCACCCATCACATCCTGTAGACTCTTCGCCCGTAGACCACACCTCGCTCACTTTACATGCCCCGCCCCTCACCACCAGGAGCTGCCCTTCGACCAGCAGGGATGCAAATGCCCACTGAACCCCTTCAACAGGAAGGAAAGGGAATCATGTGCCACCAGTGGTGGAGGGGCTCCTGACAAGTCAGCAAACAAGGGATGGCGAGTCCTGCCCTGAGCTGCTGCTTGTTTGGAGGGGAGAGAAACAGAACGCAAGCGCCAGGGCGGAGAAGAGCGTTCCACCATGCTGTGCCAGAATGCAGAAACCCTCTGGCTCCTGAGGCACTGTGTGGAAGCCTGAGCTGGACACGAACTGTTTCTGTGCGCATCAAACAATGGCACAAAACAAGTGGAGCGCTCTAAATGCAAAACAATACTGCAGAGGAAATGGCACTACAAATACCCTTACAAACACAGTGAAGCCCCCTCCCTGCTTGCAAGAAATCTGCATAAGGCTGTATGAAAGTGCTCATTGGAGATCTGAGTGTGCACTGGCCATTGTGCGCACATGTCTCAGCATCACACCTGCAGCCAAGGCGCCTGCCGCAGGCTGAGCCACTGTGTCCCCCAAACACATGTGTTCAAGCCTAATCCCCAGGGTGACGGTACTTAGAGGTGGGGCCTTGGGAGGTGATTGGGTTTGACTGGGTCACGACGGCGGCCCCGGGGCAGGACGAGTGCCTTTACAAGAGGATGAAGAGACCGGCGCTCGCTCTCCCTCCCTCCCTCCGTCTGTTTTCTCTCTCTCTCTCTCTCCATCATGTGAGGTCACAGTAAGGGGGCAGCTGTATTCAGAGCAAGAAGCGGGCCCTTAGCAGACACCAAGTCTGTCAGCACCTTGAACTACAGCAGGTGGTACTATTACTCCACCCACTTGAAGATGATAAACCAAAGGTGGAGTTAATAAATAACTTGTCAAAGGCTATGGACAGATGTCTGACAATTCTCGACATAGAGTGTCCCATAACGTTCCCCATTTCTCCTTTCATGTCTGTATGATCGACAGTGCGCGCTGCTCTCACATCCCTCGCACTGCTCGACGTGTCCTCTCTTCTGGGCAAGTCTGGCGAGAGGCTTGCCGAATGCATTGATCTTGGCAAAGGGCCAGCTTCTTTTGTTTTACTGACTTTTTCTATTCTTCTGTTTTCAGTTCCAGTTGTTTCTGTTCTTGTCCTTGTTTCCTTCCTTTCATTTGCTTTGAAATTAATTAGTTCCTTTTCTAGTTGCTTAAGAGCTTCTTGACTGAAATCTCTCGTTTAAATATAAATTATTTAATGCTATAAATTTCTCTCGAAGCACCGCTTTAGCTGTATGCTGTAGGTTTTTATAACTTGCATTTTTATTTTCATTCAATGGAAAATAATTCTCATGCCTCTTGTGTCTTCCTCTTTGACTCCTGGGTCATTTAGAAGCATGCCTTTTGTTTCCATGTTGGGGGACATTTTCCAGATATCTTCCTGTTACAGATTATTCATTTAATTCCTCTGTAGCCAGAGAATGTACTTTATATTGTTTAAGTTATGTTAAATATGTTGAGGTATTGAGGTATTTTATGGCCCAGAATATGGTCTATCTTGGTGAACATTTCATGTGCACTTGAAAACAGCGTATACTCTGCTGTTTCGGGTGGAAGGTTCTCTAAGTGTTAATTATATCAAGTTGGCTATTCCGGTCTCCTAGAGCCTAATTTTCTGGCTCCTGATTTTACAGGATTTTTTTTTCCTCATTTTATCCTCTCCATTGTTTACAAAGGAAGGGGTATTACGGTTTCCAACAGTAATTAGGGATTTCTCCATTTCTCTTTTCAATCCAATTAGGTTTTCCTTCACGTATTTTAAAGCTCTTTTATTAGCTGCATATATATTCAAGATGATCTCTCTTAACTGACCCCACATCTTTATGTAATGCCCTTCTTCGGCCCCGGCCATATTCCTTGTTCTGAGGCCCACAACCAAGATAAACACAGCCATTTCCGCTTTCACTCGATTAGTGTTCCATCTTTATAGTTGTACATTGTCTATGTCTGCGCGTTTACAGAGGGTTTCTTGTAATGGCATATTACTGGGTCTGGCATCTTTATCTTCTCTGAAATCATCTGCTTCGAAATTGTTTTAAAATATTTACGATGTTTAGGACATTTGCATGTAATCCAATGGTTGACATGATGGGATTAAATCTATCCTTGTTCCAATGATTTCCCTGTCTTCCCACCTACCTTTGTTCTGTTCTCCCTCGTTCTCTGAGGGCTCCGGGATTATCTGAGTGTGCTTTATGATTTCATTTCGTTCCCACTGTTAGTTACACCTCCTTGAATTTGCTTGGAGGATTGCTCTGCTGTAAAAGGAGGCAGTGACTACGAACCCAAATCCGCCAAAAGAGAACGTGGCACATAGCTGTTTACTCGTGAAAAATCCTCTAGTCTGGAGAATGGAGCCCCTGGGGCCTGTGAGCGCTGCTCACCCCCAGCAGTATGTTCGGCAGGGTTCAATTTGCACCTAAAATCGACAACCAGCTTTCCAGTATGGTGACGACATGTCCCTATCAACAAAGGGGCAGTGACAGAGCAGGGCTTCCAGGGCCTCGGCTGGAGCATCCTGGGGTCATTCCTGGCCCACTGGGACAGCACCCCACAGGGCAGTGCCCGCACGGCACACTGGCCTGGACCCGGGAGGAGGAGCCTCAACATGGAGGTCCCCTTCCTGGCCCCTCTCCGCCACTGCTCCCGTGCATCTGCCTTGTCACCACAGTGGGAGGAACCTACTCGCCCCATCTCTGCCCAGAAGGCGGCAGGGCAGCCACCAGGGCCCTCCCGGGGAAGGGCACGGTCCTGCTTCATTGCACACCAGAATCTTAGGGATGAATCAGGACCGCTCGACCCATTTCCATCTCAGCTGGGCTCAGACCTGCGCGGTTATGCTCACATGGTCTGAGGAGCAGGGCGTTCATAAGGCGCATACAGTTCTCAAAGACACGGGAAAAGATCATTTCCCAACTTCTGATTAACCAGCAAAGGCAGGTTCTTTCTGCGTTGTTGCTGGGATCATGAGCAACCACGAATCTGTACAGGAGCATCTATAAATCAACGTCCTAACCTTAACAACAGAGGGTATGGAGCATCGGTGATCCACTGAGACCAAGGGTCCCTAAGAATACGATCCACCACCTTTACCTCTCCAACAGGCCGACCAGACTTCCCAGCATCCCCCTCTTAAAGACGCACTACCCCTCTGTCCACCACACCGGCGATGATGCCATGAACACATCCCTGAATCCAACCCTCCAGGTCAGGCCCAGCTGTTCTTGTGGGTCCCTGGGAGGGAGCTCTCCCCCTGCCCCGCAGGGCTTGGCAGAAGCCACGAGACAGCCTCAGCTCTTGGGCTCCCAGATTAATGTGAGAAGAACCCACACTCATAACAGACACTGGGGTGGCTCTGGCCAGGCACTGGTCACAGCCAGGTACCAGGCCAGTCTCACGCTCTCTCTGGAACGCCACTGTGAACCCAGGTGGCAAAGCTCTGGCTCCATGCAGCTGCAGGCCAAGACCCTCCCTCCTTGTTCTCCAAGATGCCCGGACGCCTGCCCTGCAAGCCTGATTTTTCCATCTGATTCCTGTTCTGCCAGCCACATGGGTCACCTGAATTAGTCCCTGTATTTTAATAAAATAGCAGCTGTTACCTGATGATAGGTGGCAGGTAACAGACGTGGGGGAAATGAGGAACCTTTGCAGGTGGTTGCCTGGGCAAGCCGCAGGGAGCTCACTCCTCTTCTGCAGTGGGAGTGGTGCGGACACTGTGCCAGATGTCAGCCCTCTCGGCCCCGTCTTCTGTGCCCCTGGGCCAGTGCCCACGGGGAGGAGGCTGGGGACAGAGGTACCTGCTGTGAGGGAAAACCACGACGGTGGGCAAGGCAGCTGGCTGGAAGCAGGATCTCCTCCAGCCCCTTAATCCTCCCTCGCTGCCCAGGCTGGGACCCAGAAAGGCTCTGGCGGCTTAGAGACTCCCATCTCCATTAAGCACAAGGCTGAGATCCCAGAGAACCAGGCTCAGTGGGCCCGGCTTGCAAACTCCCAGCAGCTTTAAATTCACCCCCTGACCAGGTTTCTTCTGTGAAAGGTGGTGTGAGGTGGAAAGAGGCAGGCAGCGATACCCACAACGGTGCCCCGAGCACTGGGGAGACCGCCCCCTGCCTGCCGCCCCCCGAATCTGGTACTGATGCTATGTCCATTAGGTTCTTTGGTTGCTAGCAATACAAATCAATCTGTAAAATTCAAGCCTTCAGTGAATTCATTGGATGTGAGGTAGGGCAGGGGAATGGAACAAGGGCCATGCTGTCATAAAATGTACTTAGCCTCCAAAAGCCCATCTTATTCTCTAACTTAATCTATACACTGTTCTTCCTCTTCTTCCAGCCCCTTAATCAATTAAGTAACTTTGTAACCAGGACAGGAGATAGACCTCTGAAGTGTAATTGAACCTATGTGGATAAAGAATGCTGAGATCCAGACCAGCACAGTCACCTAAATAACCCTACTCTTAAGGCAAAACTTCAAAGGAACTATGAATCACCTTTATACATCATGCCTTATGCTGACCCTCACCCATAAGACCCTATAAAACCCCAAACCCTAAACCCTTAAGCGCACCCCCTCTCTGAGGTTGCTCAGAGAGGCAACCTCACCTTTCTTAGAGTGTGTACTTTTTGCCTTAAATAAAGCCTTCTCACTGGCTCAGCTTACTGTGTTTTGTCTCTGTACTCTTCCAGTGGTAAGTGTCTTGCTGTTTCATGCCGTTTTCCAGACATAATCACAAGTCTTCACTCTGTCTCTGTTCTACTCCAGCTAAGTTGGGGTGGGGGGGGGACTGCTGAGAGCTCTGATTTGGGCTGCAAGTTCCCGTCACCTGAGTGGCCCAGGCAGGACGGCAGCTGTACAATGTTGCCCTTGAGTAGCCCGCCTGAAAATCTCCTTTCTTTGCCTTTGGGAAGTTCTCAGAACATGATCTCACTCCATCCAGGGCTCTGCACCGACCCCAAATCCTGGGGTGGTAGGAGCTTAATTCCCACACCATGCAGATTCAAGCAGACCCTGGATGCCAGGTGACCCTGGCTTTAGGAGTCGGCAAGGGATCTGGCCCATGCTGAGCAGTTCAGTGAGCCTCCTTTCTGTCTCTGCCCTTCCCTGCTCTCTGCTGCCTGCAAGGCGGCTGCCATTCCCTACTACTCTCACTTTAATGAATTTCTTACCTGTGCTTTGCCAACCTGCTCAAGAATTCTTTCTCATTCAGAGTCAAGAACCCCACCCCATCCAGGCTGAGGTCTTTCCTAGTGCTCCACGTAG
Source organism: Phataginus tricuspis (assembly GCA_029783875.1). Classification (NCBI taxonomy): domain Eukaryota; kingdom Metazoa; phylum Chordata; class Mammalia; order Pholidota; family Manidae; genus Phataginus; species Phataginus tricuspis. Next base: position 2,294,101 of record JAQQAC010022981.1, read on the forward strand.
TGCTCAGGGAGAGACTCCCCCAGATGCAGCCGCCCAGCAACAGAAGGGGAAGAGACACATAGAATCAAAAAAAAGGCCGAGAAACCACGCTCAGGACAGAAACCCAGGCAGCTACAGGGGAAGTTGGGGACTGTAAAACGCACGTCCAGCGCCTCTAGTGGGTTGAGGCACCTCCAGCTGCTTGTATTTTTGCCCCTTTGCTCAGAATTCAGTCTGCAGAGGAAATGTCTGATGGCTGCACTGAGGTTGACATGCCTTCTCCTGGGCAAGGAAAGGCCAGGCACCCTTATTCGGGCCCTACCGGACTTTGTCCAATGGGGTTTGTGGATTCCCCAAAGGAAAATAATCGGACATTCCCAGGAGAGCGTAGTGGACATCAGGCAAAGGGGCAGCAATCAGTAGGCCTGCTCAAAGGGCTGCTACCCCGGTAGGGAATCTGGGCCTGGGGTCCGGGGCTCTGGGCAGGAACAGCTGGAGCTTGGCTGAAGTTCAGTCTTCTCTGCTACTGTATGAAGGTTCAGTTCACCCTAGAGGCTGCCATCCAAGGCCCAAAGCTATGTTTAAATAACAGGACATGAATAACCCCACTGGTTCAGAACTGAAGTGTCTTGAAGGGCAGTTCTCCGGTGCTCCCACACCACTATGCATTTCTCTAGTCTTAACTGCCAAGCGCTATGCTAATGAAACGTCACCGTTATGATCCTGACCTCTGATGCCAGGAAGATGCATTTCATTTTCCAATTAAGAGCTGATTTTCCATGTTCAGCCCTGTTCTGCATTACCATTACCTCTTTAATTAATTTAGAATCTCACAACCAGCAGTTGCTAAATGGCCCAAGCAGTGATGGGAAAACTAAACACAGGCAGATCCCAGCCCAAGGTGAGAGGGCCTCTGGAGCAGGAGATAGCTGGCTATTTGAATAAGAAAGCATTTATCTGACAACACTTGGCTTAAACAGCAATTAGTCGGGAAGGAAAGACAAAGCCATTTAGGAGGGCCAGCTGGCAGGCCTTAGGCCAGTGCTGGGGGAGTACTCCAGAAGCCCACACCTCCACTCTAACAGGAAGCTTAATTAGTTCCTCAGGGAATCCGACCTCTGCGTTTGCATTTCAGGAAGGTTTCCTACAACCTTCTAATTTGCTTTCCTAGGGGTTTTGTTTTGCTTTTGTTTTTGTTCTTTTCACCGTGTTCACTTGAAGAAGAGCAAGTTCTTCAAGGTCCAAGACAAAGGAGACATGTCCCTCTATTCACGCAGGCCTCAACACTACATCTGGGCCTGACTCTCCAGTGTGGGTAGTCCTGGGGAACAGGAATGATGGGGACAAGAGCCCTAGGGCATTTGCAGACAAAAGAGCCTCCTTTTAGAGGGGGGGCCTCACAGCAGTCCCCACACCACCTCTCCAAATAGAAGCCGTGCTTTAGTCACTCTCCAGGCCTTTTTTTTAAAGAGCCCTGACTTAGCGAGGCACTTTGGATCTACCTAGAGACACCAGCAATGCCGCTCAGCAGAGTCCACTTGGGTCATCAGACTCCTCAAACGCAGAGCAGCCTGAACTGGCCAGGCACCCACTGCCAGGTCTCTGGTTATACTGCAGCCCTTTGCATGTAGAATTCAGTCTGTTTGGCTCATGTGGGTAAACTTGCAATATTTCCAGAATCTCTCACCTGGCCTTAGTGCATTTCCATATCAATAGGTGGCTGATTATAAGGGGGCTGGAGCATGAGCAGGCACCTGGACAGGGGAAGTATTTCGGGGGCCTTTTTGCAGCGGGGCCATGAGAGGCATGGGCGAGCAGGAGCAGACAACTGCTTGTAAGCAATAAACGGGTTTCTCCCACTTAATTTCTCCCTTTGACTGATTTCAGCTTCAAAGGTTATTTGCCCCTGGGTGGGAACATATTTTCCCCCCAGAGTTATAGCAAGCCTATTCGGCAGGATCTCTGAAACCAAAATCTGTCTTTATGCCATGCAATGCCTGGCCAGGCTGCCCCTAGAGATGGTGGAGAGATACCCAGAAGCCTCCTATGGATGGTGGGGAGACCCCAGTGCCTGCAGCAGTGGAGGGTGTGGCTTCACCCAGGAACCCCCTATCTGTGGGGCTTCCGACTGGGGAGCCCTGGTAGGAAATTGTTCTAGGGTAATGCACCTCATAGATGGGTGGGGCCTTCCCCAGAACTGGGGAAGGGTGGAGACACTGGAAGCTGTGGAATTAGACTTCTGTTAGAGAGAAGACTGCTTAGAGGCCCTGAGTGGCCATGTAACAGCCAGGATAATGGGATGTCTTTTTCATGAGATAGTAGAAAAGGTTATGGAGGGGAGACAGAGACTTCGGCAGGAGAGAGACACACTTCAGCATCACTTGGAGGAGCTGGGCAATGACCTACGGGATGCTCTTAAGAAAGAGAGACAGGTATTGAGAAGATGGGTCACACTCCTGGAAGATACATTAGCAGCAAGGGAGGAGGCAGCCAGAGGATCTGTGTTGCAGGAGGCTGTGGGGGGGGGGGGTAAGGAAAGAGCGGTGCCTTCAGCCCCGGGGGTGGTACAGATGTTGGGGGAGGGGGAAGGGGTGGAGCTGAGGACAGAGTGTTGCAAGGCCACCACCCGAGGCACCAGCCTCTCCTGTATTAAAGGCCCACCCAGTTGTAATTAAGAAAATAAAAGCACAACAACTGCAGGCTCCTCATGCGGAGGAGCCGCCCCCTCCACAGGTTGTTGAGCCCCCCATGCTCCGCCCCTATACCCAGGAGGAGCTGGTGGACACAAGCATCTGGTTTTGGCAGAAGCTGTCAGAACCTCTGCCTTCATGGCTTTTTGCATCTTTGGGCTATGGGGATGGAAAACATTATGTCAGATTCTGAAATGCATAGACTGGCTTCCCTGACAACTCATCCTTCTCTCCGGCAGCAGTTGCAAAGTGCCTGTTACACCTCAGAGAATCAGGTGCTTCTGGATTGGCTGACAGCAGCCATCAGGGCAGTTTTGCCTAATCAGGATGATTTACCATACTTACCCACTAGCTGGAAAACGTATGCAGAGCTCCAGCAGGTGTTACAGGAGCTGGGCATGAAAAATATCATCTATAATATGGACCCCCCCCATGCCCCAATGAGGAGTTGTTCAGTGTAGGAATGAGAAATCTGGGGTTCCATACAGCTCCCCCATCTCTCTTTGGGTCCCAAATGACTATTCTTGCCCCCCACATAGGGCAACCCATAAGTGAGGGTACTCGGACTTTAGCAGATCTGGGGGAGGTTGAAAAAATAAGAGCAAGGAAGGAAGTACAGGCTAAGACTGAAAGGAGAGGGGCAAAGGGCCCTGTGATGGTCTCAAGGACCAGATGTGGGTTGATTTGATAAAGGCCGGGGTAGTGAAAGAAAAACCTCATGAGCAGCCCAACAGCATCTTGTTAGAACTGTGGCACCAATTAAAGCCAGAGCAGCAGTTTCAGCCCTGAGGTCCAGACACAGAAGCTGGAGGCAAAGCCCCATGTCTGGCCTGTGTCCCGGCAAGAATTCCTGGAGAACAGTTCTCAGGCTCTACCTGGGCCCTCACCCCCACAGGACAATGATTGGGCATCACGGTTCAATTGAAGGGGGAGGTTAAGGTCCCCACCTTGGGGGACGTGGTGGGGACTGGAGACCACATGTACAATTAGCAATTCCTTGGTCCCCCATGAATGTACAACATGTCCTGGTGCTGGTGGACAAAAAAGCTCAATGTTCTGTGATTTATGGCAACCCTGAGCAGTTTCCTGATACCCTTGCTGTGATAGATGGCTATAGCGGTAAGGCAATTAGAGTGAAGAAAGCCCAAATCCCATTGGGGACAGGATGTTTACCCACAAAGGAGTAGTATACTGTGCACATTTCTCCTATCCATGTATATTTTTGACGGGTCAATATCCTGCAGGGCCTGTGGTTACAGACCACTGCAGGTGAGTGCAGACTGAGGGTATGTGTAGTAAAGGCAGTTCTGAGGGGAAATGATGAGCACCTGCCTGTAGCTCTGCCTGTACCTTGGCAGGTGACAAATACTACGCAATATAAATTGCCTGGGAGACACAAGGAAATTGGAGAAACTCTACAGGAGTTGAAGAAGGTGAGCATCATAAAGCCCACTCAGTCCTTTTAATTCCATGGTGTGACCAATGAAAAAGCCAGGTGGCTTTTGCCTGGCATATGACCATGGATTACAGGGAAGGAAAAAGTCACACCCCTTTGGCATGCTGCTGTCCCCTCTGCAACAGCCCTTATGAACACCCTCAGTCATGAACTAGGGATGTATCATTATGTTATGAACCTTGCCAATGCTTTCTTCTATATTTTAAATAGCACAGGAAAGTCAGGAACAGTTTGTCTACATGTGAGAAGGCCACCAGTGGACATCCATTGTCCTTCCACAGGGATACCTCCACAGTCCCACCACTGGTCACAGACCTGTAGCCCAGGATTTGGCCACACAGAAGAAACCACAAATGGTGCAGCTGTATCACTACGTTGATGATATCATGCTCATGTTTGATTCTGTTGCAGATCTAGAAGGGGTAGATCCTAGACAACATCTACAGGAGAAAGGCTGTGAGCATCACCAAGGTTCAGGGACCTGGTTTGTCTGTAAAGTTCTTGGGGGTTGTCTGGTCAGATAAAACTAAAGTTATCCCAGAAGCAGTCATAGAAAACATCCAGGCTTTCCGTACCCCTACCACTGTGGCAGTATTACAAGAGTTTTTGGGTCTTTGGGGCTACTGGAGAGTGTTTATCTCACACTTGGCACAAATTCTGAAGCCGTTATACTGGTTGGTATGAAAGGGAATCAGGTGGGACTGGGATGAGACATGTGCAGCTGCTTTTACTGCTGCTAAGTGAGCAGTCAAGGCTGTACAAGCCTTGAGTGTAATGGACTCATCAAGACCCTGTGAGCTAGATGTTCATGTAACCGAAGATGGTTATGGATGGGGCCTTTGGCAGTGGCTTGAATGGATGTGCCAACCTATTGGATTCTGGCCATTTGTCTTTGCACTCCCCAGGAATGATAAAGCAGACACATTGGCCCAGGTGCATTGACTAGAAGGAAAACCCGCCTCTTATGTAGCCCAATGGTTACATCAGCATTTGTTGCATTCGGGGCAAAAGAAAATGTGGGCTGTAGCCCGTCAGTGGGGCTTGCTGTTGACCTTTGAAGAAATCAGAAGAGCCCAGAAAGAGTGCCTTGTGTGCTCTCAGAGGGACTTACAACAAGTTCTGCAGCAACATGGGACAACAGTAAAGGGGCCAATACCCCTTGTCAGGTGGCAGATAGATTATATTGGGCCTCTGCCCATATCAGAAGGATATTGATTTGCCATGAGTTGTGTGGACATGGCTGCTGGTCGTTAGTTGCTTTTCCTGTACTTCATGCAGATCAGCAAACCACCAAGAGGGGCCTGGAGCATCTCTTCACAGCCTGTGGCCCATGCAGGTGAGTGGGAGCAATCAGGACACCCACATTACTGGACGTGCGTTACAAGAATGGGTGCAGCAATTAGGAATAACGTGGAAGTTTCATGTACCATATATAACCCTACTGGGGCAGGCATGATAGAGAGATACAATGGTTTGTTGAAATCTGGCCTGAAGTCAGACACCAATAGTCTACAGGGCTGGTCAGTTTGCTTATGGACAATGCTATGGTATTTGAATGAGAAGCCCTGAAAAGGAGCCTGGAGCCCTGTGGACATGCTAATACACATTGCTGTCTCTACTACACAACTGTATGTGCAAACCAAAGAAGAGCTATTGAAGCCAGGATATGGCCAGCAGAGCAACATCCCACTGCTAGCCCCTACTGCATTACACCCTGGAGACACTGTTGAATGGACATGGCCCTGGACATTTTGACACATGGACCAGCGATGGCTGGCCCTTCTGGCACCTTGGGGAAAAGGCCTGTGTATTCCTGGAGTAATAGCAGAGTGGCCCCCAAAGATCACAGTAGTGTACCCAAAACGTCCAGGAGGTAAGAGCACCTTATGAGGAAGTTTCGTTTTATCTTTACGGCCCGTGCATGTACTTCCCATAGCCCTATATATTGACCCATCTGTAACTCCCACAGAGAGGGGGGTGAAGTTCTGGTATACTAGACCAGGGTGAAATCCCATTCCTGCCACTGTCCTATCACAGGACAACTCTGTTGCATGCATCCTACCTGATGGACAAGATTTGCCTATGCTGGTGTCATTAAAGCATGTATCTTATTGCCCTTAAGGTTATTTTCTTCTACAGTCCCTGTGGCCTGGACCTGCCCCCTGGCTGCAGCTGTCATGTGATGATCACTCTGAACTCCCTGCCTGCTCAGCTACTGGCCGCCTGTGGGATGGGCGAGCTATGGACTTAATCTGCATAGGACTTTGAACCTAGCTGAATCCTCCAGCTTGAGAATTATCATACTTTTATTGCTGTTGTTATTGTATGTTATTAGTCGTGTTACAATGCTCCAGTTTTCTCACACAGGGGCCATTGCAGAAGATGGGGAACAAGTAGATTGTGAGGTGAGATCTCTGGAGGAGTGGGCTGTGGGTAAAAAAGCAATATTTCCAGAATCCCTTGCCTGGCCTTAGTGCATTTCTCCCTTCAACTGATTTTGGCTTCAAAGGTTATTTACTCCTGGGAGGGAACATATTTTCCCCCTGGAGTTACAGCTCAGCTTGAGTGACATTAGCAGGAGGACCAGAAGGCAGGTGCCTACAGGCAGATGCCCTGTGCTCTCAGGAAGGGCCAGGCCATCCTTGCTGGGATTGTCTGTCCCCTCTCCTTTCACCCAAGGAAGCCCCACACCCCTTCTCACTCCCTTGAGCACAGACATGACCACTGATTTGCTGGGACTTCAACAAAGGATGGGACCAGTTCTGGACAGGAAATTTAAGAGCCGGCACGGGGTCTCCACGTTCTCCTGGGTCATGACAAACCCTGTGCTGAGACTGGCATGTCCGAGGACATACTGGATCCCTGCATGACCACAGTGGGCCCCCCTCCACCTGCTCCATGCCTTAACCATCTGAAATTGCCCTGGCTACACAGAGGTGCCTAAAAACAGCCCTCCCAAAGAGAGCTGGCCAGCCATACAAAGGGGGCCGTGGTATGTCTGGGAACAATGCTTGACAGGTGTCACAAATTATCCTTGCCTTCACACATTCCAACCACTGGAAAAGGTGATCTCTCCAGGACGTCCAGGGGCTGGTGCTGCAGGCCCTCTGAGGGATCCCCGCTTCCATTTTTCCCCCATCATGCCTTTGAGCATGAATTTCAGTCTGCGTGACTGGGAGCCTGGCCCCCTGCCTGCTGAACACAGATCACTAATAATTACAGTGTCCAAAATCACTGTTACAAAATCTATAGGAAACACATTTGTAAATGTTAAATTGCCCCAGACTAAAACACTTCTTGCCAAAGGGATGCAGCATAATTAAACTGAAAACAATAGCAAAAAATCACTTTAATTTTTACTGTCTTGAGAGGTATTTGCTAAAAGCCTTCCCTTAGGTAGCTCACTTTTCCAGGGGATAAACTTGAACTAAGTACTTTCATTAGTGACCATTTGGGTTTTTTTCTGAGACAGATGTGAGAAATCTCAGATTTGGGTTAGCAACACAAAACACAATCTCTTTGAATACTGAACTTATAAATTGGCTTTTATATATCTGTTCATCCAATGCCTATTTTTCAAGTGCCTACTGTGTGACAGGACTGGCAGTGCAGGGGCCACTTCCCCATCCAGCTCCCTGGGCAGGACCTACACACCCAACGCCTCTCACATCTGTGTCTGCAGCCAGCCCACACCCTCTCCCCCGAGCCCAGATGATGGGTTCTCTGGCATCTGTGTGCTAAGCACATCTTCTTATTCTGATGCTTTGACATCTGGGGCCTTGGGGACCTGGTAGGGACGGCCCCTCCATGGTAGTCTCCTTCCCACTAGCAGTAGCCTCCATTCTGCTGGTTCAGACCAAACCTCAGTGTCACTCATGACTCTTCTCACACACTCACACCTCACAAAATCTGTAGGCTCCATCTTCATAGTGAACCAAGAATGAACCCACTTCTCACCTCCCCCACTGCTACCACTTGTTCCAAGCCCTGGGGCTCTCCCACCTCCACGGCCCTGGCCATCCCCCTCCTGAGAAGACACCCTCTGCTCAGTGGATTGCTGCTTATGGAACCGCCAGTTCTCACTCTGTTGGCTATGCCTCTCCCTGGAAAAGCGTCAAGATTCTGTCCTGAGATCTTAGCTGGAAGTCATCTTCTAAAACAGTGGATTGCAAAATGTTTTGATATTTCCGTTAAAAAAAATATATGCATTCTCTCCTAATGTACATTTAAGTGTTTTTTTTCTAAGGACATACATCAGTGATCAAATTAATACAGAATGTATAGGCTGGGTATTAATTAATGCCAGACCTATGCCCCACCTTCCCCTAGCTCTGCGCCTGGAGCGTTCCGGCAGGGACAGGACCAGCAGTTCCCCCATCCTACAGCTTCCCTTGGGGTGGCTCCCGGGAGCCTAGATGATGAGGGAGGAAGGAGGGTGGGAGTACGGGGTCAGGACACTTACCTCCCAGCTCCCTCCCAGGGGCGCCGCCGCCTTGGTGCCCCTCACTGGCCCCAGCCCCTCTCTGACAGCCCTGGGGCTCTGCCTGCAGCTGTGGCTCCCCCCACTACACCCTGACCACATCTCCGAAAGGATTCCTTTGTCACAGGGTCCCAACAGGAAGCATGTGGCTGACGCAGAGCGATTCAGTAAGAGCTGAGTAAGTGCACTATTTACCAGGGTGTGGGCAGAGTGCAGAAGCACCACAGGGGATATCACGTGACTCGGGGTAGTTGCCAAGGTGTGGTCACCACCCATAGGCCTGAAGGGAGGAGCGTAAAAGTGGACCCCAATCCCAGAAGGGCAGAGTCTGCCAATGGAGAGATACAGGGCCCTTGAGTGGAGGGAGTCAGCTGCAGGACGCTCTCTCTCTCCATGAAAGGAGAGGCAGGGAGCCAGAGACGCAATGACCAGGGCCAGGCAGGGCTCCCCATTGCCCCATCCCGGCAGGAAACCAGCTCACATGGGGCAGGGGCACCGGGGGCACATCCGAAGGGCACAGGCAGTGAGCACATCCTTCACTCAAGGCTCCTGGGTCGTCCCCATACTGAGAGCACCACCTCTTTCCTGCCAGAACTCCAACTGATAAAATGTATATTTTGAACATAGTAAATTCCCAAAAAGCAAGTATTGCTAGAACTGCTGGTGTCTTCCACCCTCACCCAGGGGCTGGTGTCATACACTCTCCAGGTGTGCATGCCCACCCCACTTGGAGGACCCTTGGGGTGCAGGCCTGTAGTCAGGAACAGGAACAGGCTAGTAGAGAACCCGGCTGCCAGCTGCTGCCAGGGGTCCCCACCTCCTAAATTTCAGCCCAGCTGGCAGCCCTCTCCTCAGATGGATCTCTTCTTGCTCAGAGCTTATCTGCCGTGCCACCCTGCCACAGACAAATCTTTCCGGGGAAGGTGTGAGGCACAGCTTCAGGTGTCCCTCCAGCCACTGGTCAGCCCATGCACACAGCTAGGATGCACCAGAGATGGAGCAGGGGCCACTCTCCTGGCCTTGTGGGGTTCTGCACGCTGAGTGCACCTGCCCTGAAGAGACTTCTTGACTGTCTATGCACAGCTGGCCAGGAAGGTGGCAGGCCATTTGGTCACATGTGTAAGACAGTGTCTCCCACGCGGGAAACAGGCATTAATCAGAGCCAGCACGTCGCACAGGTGAGCATCTGCCCGCACCACACCACCAGCTTTACCAAGAGTGGGGAAATCGGGGGGGAGGGCTCAAGGTGGCGGCGTGAGCAGGGCAGCGGGAATCTCCTCCCAAAACCTTATATATTTGTGAAAATACAACAAATACAACTACTCCTAAAAGAGAGACCAGAAGATACACTACAACAGTCAGGCTACAGCTACATCTGCAAGAACTTAGCGGCTCACGAAGCAGGTAAGATACAAAGCCATGACCGGCGGGACCCAAGCACTCCCCCACCCCAGCTCACCGGCGGGAGGAGAAGAATCAGAGTGGGGAGGGAGTGGAAGCACGGGACTGTAAATAACCAGCCCTGGTGATCTGCGCCGGGAGCACTGACACACATCGCATGGTGTACTGGACATTAGAGAAACGGAAGGGCAGGACCCGAGATGGAGACTGCGAGCAGGTCCCCACAGCTGGCACCCCTGGGACAAAAGAAAAGCGGGGGCTTATTTAAAATTCTTAAAGGGACAAGGGCCCAACAGCTGAACAAAATCATCCCAGCACACTCAGCCCAGCAGGCTAGGAATCGTGAGGAACTTCAGGGCCTCTAACCCCCTGCCGGGCAAAGCAGCCCCGAAGCCCCTCAATGACATAAGCAGCCTGCCATTCGTTCCCCCAGGCCAGTGCTGCAAACGGACTGGCTGACCCGCCATAGCTGCAGAGCAGCTGGAGAGCGGCCCCACCCACAGCAACCACCCAGAGTCTCCTCCCGGAGCGCAGCTAACCGGGGCGGGCAGCGGAAGCTGGAGTTAGGTCTGGAAGGCACAAAGGGGCCCATCCTTGCAGTAGAACACACCTGGCATGGCTGCCACCACCCGCAGTGCTCTAGGCTAGCCTGAGGGCAGCCCTGCCCATGGCAGCTCAGGGGATTATCCCAGAGACTGCTTCCCAATGTGCAGGTAACCAGCACAGGCTGCGGAAAAGAGCAAGGAGAACGACAAGCAGGAAGGGACTTTGTTTCCCAGCTGACACACGTGTCACCTGCCTGCAAACACTTCTATGGCCATGAAAAGACAGAAGAATCTGGTCCAGCCAAAAATCACTAAGACAATTCCAGAGAGAGGGCCTGGTGGGATAGATTTAACCAACCTTCCTGAAAAAGAATTCAAAATAAAAGTCATAACCATGCTGATGGACCTACAGAGAAATATGGAAGAGCTAAGGGATGAAGTCCAGAGGGAGATAACAGAAATGAAACAATCGATACTCGGGCTTAAGAGCAGACTGGATGAGGTGCAAGAGACTATTAATGGAATAGAAATCAGAGAACACGAGTAGAGAGAAGCTGAGGCAGAGAGAGACAAAAGGATCTCTAGGAATGAAAGAATATTGAGAACTGCGTGACCAATCCAAAGGGAACAATATTCACACTGTAGGAGTACCAGAAGAAGAGAGAAAAAAAGGGATAGAAAGTATCTCTGAAGAAATAATTGCTGAAAATTTCCCCAAGTTGTGGAAGGAAATAGTCTCGCAGTCCACGGAAGCCCACAGATCTCCCAACACAAGGGACCCAAGGATGACAACACCAAGACACATAATAATTAAAATTTCAAAATCAAAGACAAGGACAGAGTATTAAAGGCAGCCAGAGAGAGAAAAAAAGACCACCTACAAAGGAAAACCCATCAGACTATCATTACACTTCTCAACAGAAACCTTACAGGCCAGAAGAGAATGGCATTAGATATTTCATGCAATGAAACAGAAGGGCCTTGAACCAAGAATACTATATATAGCATGATTATCATTTAAATTTGAGGGAGGGATTAAACAATTCCCAGACAAGCAAAAGTTGAGGGAATTTGCCTCCCACAAACCACCTCTAAAGGATATCTTAAAGGGACTGCTCTAGATGGAAGCACTCCTAAGGCTAAAAAGATGTCACCAGAGAAAACAAAATCATACCAAAGAAAGCAGAACATCCATATACTAACTAAAGGCAAAAAGTAAAATCAACTATCCACAAAAATAGTCAAAGGAAACGTAAAAGAGTACAGAATAAATCACCTAACATATAAAGAATGGGGGAGGCATAATAAGAAGGGAGAGAAATAAAGAATCATCAGACTGTGTATAGAATAGCTTAACAAGAGAGTTAAGTTAGACTGTTAGATAGTAAAGAAGCAACCCTTGAACTTTGGTAACCACAAATCTAAAACCAGCAATGCCAATAAGTACATATCTATCAATAATCACACTAAATGTAAATGGACTGAATGCACCAATCAAAAGACACAGAGTAACAGAGTGGATAAAAAAGCAAGACCCATCTATATGCTGCCTACAAGAGACTCACCTCAAACCCAAAGATATACACAGACTAAAAGTGAAGGGATGGAAAAAGATATTTCATGCAAACAACAAAGAGAAAAAAGCAGGTGTTGCAGTACTTGTATCAGACAAAATAGACTTCAAAACGAAGAAAGTAGCAAGAGATAAAGAAGGACATTACATAATGATAAAGGGGTGAATCCAACAAGAGGATATAACCATTATAAATATATATGCACCCAACACAGGAGTACTGGCATATGTGAAACAAATACTAACAGAATTAAAGGAGGAAATAGAAAGCAATGCATTCATTTTAGGAGACTTCAACACGCCACTCACTCCAAAGGACAGATCAACCAGACAGAAAATAAGTAAAGACACAGAGGCACTGAACAACACACTAGAACAGATGGACCTAACAGACATTTACAGAACTCTACACCCAAAAGCAGCAGGATACCCATTCTTCTCAAGTGCACATGGAACATTTTCCAGAATAGACCACATACTAGGCCACAAAAAGAACCTTAGTAAATTTAAAAATGTTGAAATTCTAACAACCAACTTCTCATATCACAAAGATATAAAACTAGAAATAAATTGTACAAAGAAAACAAAATGCTCACAAACACGTGGAGGCTTAACAACATGCTGTTAAATAAACAACGTATCAATGACCAAATTAAAACAGAGATCAAGCAATATATGAAGACAAATGACAACAGCACAAAACCCCAACTTCTGTGGGATGCAGCAAAGACAGTTCTAAGAGGAAAGTATATTGCAATCCAGGACTATTTAGAGAAGGAAGAACAATCCCAATGACTAAAGTCACAGTTATTGAAATTGGAAAAAGAACAAATGAGGCCCAAAGTCACAGGAAGGAGGGATATAATAAAGATCAGAGAAGAAATAAATAAAATTGAGAAGAATAAAACAATAGAAAAAAATCAATGAAACCAAGAGCTGGTTCTTTGAAAAAATAAACAAAATAGATAAACCCCTAGCAAGCCTTACTAAGAGAAAAAGAGAATCTACACACATAAACAGAATCAGAAATGAGAAAGGAAAAATCACAACAGACCCCAAAGAAATACCAAGAATTATTAGAGAATACTATGAAAATCTATATGCTAAAAAGCTGGAAAACCTAGAAGAAATGGACAACTTCTTAGAAAAATACAACCTTCCAAGACTGACCAAGCAAGAAACAGAAAATCTTAACAGACGAATTACCAGCAACGAAATTGAATCGGTAATCAAAAACTACCCAAGAACCAAACCCCAGGGCCAGATGGATTCACCACTGAATTTTATCAGCCATATAGAGAAGACTTAAAACCCATTCTCATTAAAGTTTTCCAAAACATAGAAGAGGAGGGAATACTTCCAAACTCATTCTATGAAGCCAGCATCACTCTAATACCAAAACAGGGCAAAGACCTCACCAAAAAAGGAAATTACAGACCAATATCCCTGATGAACATAGATGAAAAAATACTCAACAAAATATTAGCAAACCGAATTCAAAAATACATCAAAAGGATCATACACCATGATCAAGTGGGATTCATCTCAGGGATGCAAGGATGGTACATTCGAAAATCCATCAACATCATCCACCACATCAACAAAAAGTAGAACAAAAACCACATGATCATCTCCATAGATGCTGAAAAAGCATTTGACAAAATTCAACATCCATTCATGATAAAAACTCTCAACAAAATGGGTATAGAGGGCAAGTACCTCAACATAATAAAGGTCATATATGACAAACCCACAGCTAACATCATACTTAACAATGAGAAGCTGAAAGCTTTTCACCTAAGATCGGGAACAAGACAGGGATGCCCACTCTCCCCACTGCTATTCAACATAGTACTGGAGGTCCTAGCCACGGCAGTCAGACAAAACAGAGAAATACAAGGCATCCAGATTGGTAAAGAAGAAGTCAAATTGTCACTATTTGCAGATGACATGATATTGTACATCAGAAACCCTAAAGACTCCATTCCAAAACTATTAGAACCAGTATCTGAATTCAGCCAAGTTGCAGGATACAAAATTAATACACAGAAATCTGTTGCTTTCCTATACACTAATGATGAACTAACAGAAAGAGAAATCAGGAAAACAATTCCATTCACAATTGCATCAAAAAGAATAAAATACCTAGGAATAAATCGAACAAAGGAAGTGAAAGGCCTATACCCTGAAAACTACAAGACACTTCTAAGAGAAATTAAAGAGGACACTAACAAATGGAAATGCATCCCATGCTCTTGGCTAAGAAGAATAAATATTTTCAAAATGGCTATACTACCTAAAGCAATCTACAGATTCAATGCAATGACTATCAAAATACCCACAGCATTCTTCGACGAACTCGAACAAATAGATCTGAAATTCATATGGAACCACACAAGACCCCGAATAGCCAAAGCAATCCTGAGAAGGAAGAATATAGCAGGGGGGATCTCACTTCCCAACTTCAAGCTCTACTACAAAGCCACAGTAATCAAGACAATTTGGTACTGGCAAAAAAACAGACCCACAGACCAGTGGAACAGAATAGAGAGTCCAGATATTAACCCAAACATATACAGTCAATTAATATTTGATAAAGGAGCCATGGATATACAATGGGGAAATGACAGCCTCTTCAACAGCTGGTGTTGGCAAAACTGGACAGCTACATGTAAGAGAATGAAACTGGATCATTGTCTAACCCCACACACAAAAGTAAATTCCAAATGGATCAAAGACCTGAATTTAAGTCATGAAACCATAAATCTCTTAGAAAAAAACATAGGCAAAAATCTCTTGGACATAAACATGAGCGACTTCATGAACGTATCTCCCCGGGCAAGGGAAACAAAAGCAAAAATGAACAAAAATATATCAAGCTTAAAAGCTTCTGTACAGCAGAGGACACCATCAGTAGAACAAAAATATCCTACAGTATGGGAGAATATATTCATAAATGACATATCTGATAAGGGGTTGACATCCAAAATATATAAAAAACTCATGCACCTCAACAAACAAAAAGCAAATAATCCAATTAAAAAATGGGCAGAGGAGCTGAATAGACACTTCTCCAAAGAAGAAATTCAGATGGCCAACAGGCACATGGAAAGATGCTCCACATCGCTAATCATCAGAGAAATGCAGATTAAAACCACAATGAGATATCACCTCACACCAGTGAGGATGGCTAACATCCAAAACACAAACAACAAATGTTGGCGAGGATGTGGAGAAAAAGGAACCCTCCCTACACTGCTGGTGGGAATGCAAATTAGTTCAACCATTGTGGAAAGTAGTATGGAGGTTCCTCAAAAAACTCAAAATAGAAATACCATTTAACCCAGGAATTCCACTCCTAGGAATTTACCCTAAGAATGCAGCAGCCCAGTTTGAAAAAGACACATGCACCCCTGTGTTTATTGCAGCACTATTTACAATAACCAAGAAATGGAAGCAACCTAAGTGTCCATCAGTAGATGAATGCATAAAGAAGATGTGGTACATATACACAATGGAATATTATTCAGCCATAAGAAGAAAACAAATCCTACCATTTGCAACAACATGGATGGAGCTAGAGGGTATTATGCTCAGTGAAATAAGCCAGGTGGAGAAAGACAAGTACCAAATGATTTCACTCATCTGTGGAGCATAAGAACAAAGCAAAAACTGAAGGAACAAAACAGCAGCAGACTCACAGAACCCAAGAACAGACTAACAGTTACCAAAGGGAAAGGGATTGGGGAGGAGCGGTGGGAAGGAGGGACAAGGGGGAAAAAGGGGCATTACGATTAGCAGACATAATGTAGGGGGGCACAGGGAGGGCTGTACAACTCAGAGAAGACAAGTAGTGATTCTATAGCATCTCACTACGCTGATGGACAGTGACTGTAATGGGGGATATGTGGGGAGAGGACTTGATGATGTGGGGAGTCTAGTAACCATAATGTTGCACATGTAATTGTAGATTAATGACCCCAAAAGAAAAAACAAAAGAAGAGTGGGGAAGGTGCAGTTTCTTGTGGCAGCTGTAACAAATGGCCACACACCAGGGGGCTTCAGTGACAGCCTGTCCCCTGGAGTCCTGGAGACTCAGTCTGAGGTCGGGCATTAGCAGGCCACGCTCCACTGGAAGGGTCAGGAGGAGGGTCCCCCGCCTCAAGCAGCTGGATCTGCCGGCCCTCTTTGGTCGCGTGGCTCTGACCTCTGCCCCCATCTTCACATGGCCATCTTCCAGGTGTGCCTGGGTCTCTGTGTGCATCTCTCCTTGTACGGACTCAAGGCATGTTAGATACGGATCCATCCTCCTCCAGTCTGACCTCATCTTAACTTACATGTTAATCACATGTGCACGGAGCCAGCTCCAAGCAGGGTCACAGGCACAGAACCTGGGCTTTACAGCTTTGCCGTGTCTTTTGGGGAGACATAGTTAACTACAGAGACTTTGAGGTGACAGGCAACTCTTCTACAATGAATGTGAAGGTGTGGTTGGCAGCCGCCAATTGCCCAGGACTGTCCCTTTGCTTGGACTCCTTCCTGTGGGACACTCCACTGCCCCCAAGGGACCATCTGGGATCTAGGGAAACCTCCTCCCTAAGGAGCGCAATTAAAGAGGACACTTTTCTTACACGTGTTCTGTTAAGAGCTGACATTAGAGGAGAAGCTTTGCCTAAGAGCCCTAGGAATCGTTATTTAAGTTTCAGAACAAATCATTTAATGACCATTCATACACCACAGCAACTTTTATTTTAAAATAGCCTTGAATTAATTCACATCCCTCCTGAACACCCCTGGTAACAATGCCCTTGTAAAAGCACCTCTCTGAGGCAAATAGTCAGAATCTATCACGCTGTTACACCCCCTGCAAACCTCCTTCATTAGGCCTGCACAAGTATATTTAAGAAGCCATTTCGAACGCTTAAGACCAGAAATAATAAGTCACTTCCTTACTGAGGTCCAGCAAAGGAATATATTAAGGATCTTCAAATCCTGACTCTTCTGAAATCTCTCAAATTTCTACTTTCCATGGAGTAATTGATAAGTTCACCTCTGTGTTCCCAGCCTACAAGTCAAAAGAAAATGAATGAGTTTTCTGAAGAGTTCAACTGAGTTTCATAAAAAGAGCATCAAAGTTCAGTGTCTTTACAGAAAAATGTCAACACCAATTTCTAAGAGAGGAAGGAGATATCTGAGTGTCAAAACAATTATACTGAGCAGTGCCCAATAAAAAGGAGCAGGGCATAGAGAAGAGGATGAAAACGAGAATAGTATTTTCGAATCGCCTTTGTTAAATATTCTGCGTCCCTGGATCAGAGTAGAGCCAAGGAGACCGCACCTCAGACTCACCCGCGTTCACGCAGCTCTCTGGGGGCCCGAGTCACAGACATTTCACCCGCAACAGGAGAAATCAAAGTACTTACAATATAAAGCAGACCTCAGAAATCTTGCTAAGGTCATTGTTCGGTACAAAAACATTTCACAGAATTTTTAAATCAATGTGAACAACTTAATTCTTTAAGTATTATATGTAGATCAACTAATTCGGTTTTAAAATACAACTAAAAATACCTAAGGGAGAGATGCCAAATGAATCTGCAACAAATGCGAAACACAAGATGGAGAAATGGAAAGAGACGAGAATATGCTGCAGCAACAGCAAGATGAAGACAGAGGAGACGGGTGAGTTAGATCGTCTGTGTGCTTGCGGCCGGCTTGGAAACCAGACGGATGCAATTAAAATAGCAGTTAACTCAAGCACCCAGGAAGCGAGGAAACCACCTGGTGGAATCCAGGGAGTACCTGGAGCGAGCACACCCCCACCGTGGCTCCGCGTGGCACCGATCAGCCACAGAAAGGCTCTCGTGCTGTCACGTTCCGGCTGAGTGGAACGCCAGGAGGCCGTACAAGAGGCTGAAACAGTCCGGAGGGTGATGAAAGGCTAATATGAAACCTATTCATCCCTTTGCTTATCACATTTGACAAGAAATTGAATGTCACTGAAATAGACATCATAACAAAATGAACCCATTTCATTAGGGGGAAAGCATAAAACATCCACAGAACGACTCATCTGCCCATTTTCAATTTCTTCTGGATCTTTGTAGAAGCTATGGTGAATAGAGAAGGAAAACATTTTGAGATTCAATGAATTACAAGATTTGTTGGGGTTTAAAATTGGCCACTGAGAAGTCCTATGTGACAGAAAATTCATCTTCGGGGCCAGGACAGGGACACAGACTATTCAACACATGCAGCCGGAAGGAAGTTGCTGGTAATGAGATTCTCACCCAAACTGTTTAGCTGCCACCCGGAGGGGTCAAACTTAAGAGTGCAAATTAAAGGACATTGGGGTAATAGGAAAAGGAGGGTCACCTCAGTTCTGAGAAGAGCCTCACCTCAGGAGCCAGTGAGCGATACGCAGTGCGGTGCAGAGACGTGAGCACAGATCTCATCTCAGTTCTGGAGAGAATTGTGTTTAATTGTGCGGAAATTAGAAATGGATTCTCATAAAATATGTCTCTTAAGACAAAACTGCGTTTTCAACCTAAATAGACTTTTATGAAGGGCATTATGTGTCATGGCTATCAGAAGAGAAATCCCACCGCACAGCAAGATGGCGCATCAGCTAAGTTCAGAATGCCGGGATTTGGAGCTCTGAATCACGGTGTCCTGTAAGTATCCTCTCTGGGAAATACAGAGGCGCTGAGGGTCTACAGTGCCTAGGAATTTGCTCCTAAATTGCATTTGCCCAGCTGAGAAACACTGCTCTTCAATCTTCTCCTAAACAACAGCAGGATTGCTGACTGCAGAGAGCCGCTGGGTGCTGGGTGCTGGGCGCTGGGTGCTGGTCCCAGCATTCTCTGGGGGGTGGATAATAATCTGTGCTGTCCACAGAGCTGAACAGGTTGCTGGAAATGGCCCACCTCCTCCTCCTGGCCCCACAAGGCAGCCACTTTGCCTGATATCTGAGCACCACGCCCCAGCATCTCGTGAGGTTTTTGAGTTGGATTTCTTACCAGAGATGGATCCTTAGTCTCGTTGCAAGAAAGAATTCAAGAATGGATGCAAAAATAGTGATTGAGATTTAAGTTTATTTGGACAACAAGAGTATAGAGACAGGCAATAGCACACACCCAACAGTGGGGCTCAGGCAGACCCAGAGGGAGTCGCACCCAGGAAAAAATAGGGAGCCTTTTCTTGTAAAGGGAGGTGATTCCCTGAGCAGGGTTAGATTTCAAAGGGAACAGGTGGAGTCTTCTGGGGTGCAGGCTTGCTCCACACTCATACCCGGCAGAGGATGTTCTGTCTGTATTTGGTTCCCATTAGAACTGTCACGGAGCAGGGAAGCGTGATTTCTACTATGATAACGGATTTGGGGTGAAGTTGGGTCAGCTTCTCCTCTGTGTTGGAACCAGATGGTTTTGGCTGGTCTGTAACCTATGTTCTCACTCCCCTTACCCCTCCAGAAGAGCTTACAGGGAATGTGGGGAATGTAAGCAAGCATCTACCTGAATGTAAACAGGAGCTGGGGTCCCGGGCCCCTCACTGCTCGTCTGGCTATCCACCTTTCACAGGTCGGTGGGCCCAAAGCAGAAGTGGTCTGAACCCCCAGAAGACAAGACCTGCCAGACTGTTTTTATTTTGAAATTTGGGGGACTCAGAAAAGCAGAAGCAAGCAGTTCTGACCTGGATTTCTCCCCTGGAGA
Organism: Phataginus tricuspis; assembly: GCA_029783875.1. Classification (NCBI taxonomy): domain Eukaryota; kingdom Metazoa; phylum Chordata; class Mammalia; order Pholidota; family Manidae; genus Phataginus; species Phataginus tricuspis. Next base: position 2,313,934 of record JAQQAC010022981.1, read on the forward strand.
CTGAAGGTAAGAGGTGGAACTGCTGGGTCCAGGGGCAAGTGCCCACTGCCAGCTGGACTCAAGGGTCACAGACTGCACTCAGGAGGGGGGCCCTCTGCTCTGCACCAGCAGAGGTGGAAGGTGGCTGGCTTCACTCTCAAGACAGCATCAGAAGAGGTGGTTCAGCCAGCTCCCCTCAGCTCCCGCAGGGGGTTAGAGCCAATTCACATGCTGTGTGGCATGTGCCTGTGAAATTAAGTTGTGACAGCCCAGAAGGTGTGGATCCAGGGTGCCAGGAGGCTTTGCAACAATGTTTCCCCCAAGGAGAACTCAGGCACTAATTTGCAGCAGAAGGGTACCCACCCCCCACGGCTGTGAGTGGGAGAGTTCACTCACATGCCCTCCAAGCTGCTGTGGCCGCATAGGTCAATAATGGAGCTGAGGGCAAATCATAGGTGCACCTGGAAGAATGCATTCTGCTTAAAAAAAGCTGCAAAATGTTTTGCCCCATTGGCAGTTCCAAAATACATCTGAGACAGGGACTGTGGGCTTAGGCAGAGGAGGGTGAGGGCCTCCAGAACAAAACAAAGAAGATAATCCATTATGGGATTTGCCTTGGCCCGCTGGGGGGCCCGACTTACTTTCTGACTTCACCCAGGTGCTGCTTTCCTTCCTCCAGCCCTAATCAAGTTATTTGCAACCTGGGCAAGCCCAAAACAACATGGTAAAAACAGGACGGACTCCATCTTGAAGATAAGATTGCATTTTAAAACCCAATTAGTTAAAAAGTAAGTGTCTTAACATACTCTTTCACAAACACACAATAGCTCAGCCCATCTTGGGAGCAAAGCAGGCAGTCCTGATTAATATGCTCCCAGACCAGGAAGTTGCATTCCTGGGAGAAAATCAGAGCAGTAAATTTCTTGTAAATAACCCGGAAGACTAATAAGAAACTTAATGCCTCTTCAAAGATAAACATTTTGGGACCACTTAGCAGGTGTGCTTCCCTAGCCCTTTGTCTCTCAACCACCTATAAATCCCCTAGACAACGCCCCATCCGGGGGCTCTCTTGCCCCCTCCTGGCATGAGCCAGAAGCTCTGTCCTCTCACCGTATCTCTAAATAAAAGCCTCTGCCCTGCTCCCCTACCTTGAGTGTTTGCAAAGTTCATTCTTTGACTCCACGAACAAGAACCCTGGCATCACATCCACATTCATTCACCTCTGAGAAGGCCTGTGGCCAGCACAGATTCCCATCACTTAATTTAAGCTGGGGTATATTTTAAATTACCACATGATAAATAGGTAAGAGGCCTCACATGTACTCTCTCCCCCAAAAATAAACCTTATTGAATTTGTATCCCTAAATATTTCATTCAACAATAATAAAACAAACTCACAGATAAAATCTTGAAGCTGTGAAAGTGTAATAGGCCAATAACATGACTCTTTCTTACCTGAGGCTCTTTCCCCATGACAGGCAGGTCCCAGGTCAGAGCTGGCTGGGTTTGGGGCTTGGGCAGCAGCCCTCCCAGTGACACCCAGGACCCTGCAGGGAGCATCTACAGAGCACGCAGCCCACATGCACTCCAGCTGCTGGGCGGCCTCCAGGACTCTACTGCACCTCCGTTGTTGTCTTTCACAACTCACCTAATGACCTGCACAGCCGGGAGAGTCCTTTCTTCAGCCTCCTCTGTGCAAAAGCTGAGGCCCCTCCCTGGAAAGCAGGAGCAGCGCTGCTCCTGCGGAGCTGCCGAGCCCCCAGTCTGGGCCACAGGGGTGGCGGACTGTCGGCAGCATGAACGGCTCCACAGCTGCCCTGCACGCGGACACAGCGTGCACAGCCCCCAGCCAGCTTCCCCTGCGATGCATGAGGAAAGCAGCAACCCAGCCCTCAGGGTCAATGTAACAGAGGCGAGGTGATGCCCAGATAACACACATGGGGACAGGTGAGGCTGGGCCCTCTGCACTCCAGACAGAATTAGCACAGGGAGCCGACCACAGCGATTAAGTTACTGTTTTTCAGGTGGCAATGATCCTGAATGGTGCAGGTGGGCCCCAAATGCTACCATGGCGTCCTCCGGGACAGATGCAGGGGGAGATGCCGGGGCACACAGACGAGAAGGCGTGTGACCACAGGCAGAGCCTGGGGTAGGCGGCCACACCCAGGACCACCTGGAGCCCGCAGAAGCTGGGAGAGCAGGAGGACCCCCCCCCCCCAGAGCCTCAGAGGGGGCGCGGCCTGCCGACACCTTGATTGTAGGCTTCTGGCCTCCAGAACCAAGAGAGAACAGGTTTCTGCCATCTGGAGCTGCCCCCAGTGCCACTTGTCACAGCAGCCAGGACACTGCCACAAGGCCTAAGCTGGGCCCGCCGGAGGCCTGGCTTTATCAGCTGAAACCAGGAGCGCTTTTCCCCTCGAGTGTCAGACTGAGAGGGTAAAGGACGGGCCCTCCCCTGCAGTGTCCCGCCTCACGGAGAAAGGCCGTTTGCGGCGGGAAGGAAGGAGGCCTTGTGTTAAGGATCTGCAGACCCTCAACGTGAGGAAGAGCCGACAGCCAGCCGCGAGGTCTGCGCTCCAGCACAGGAGCCCTTGCCGGTGGTTCCCAGTCCCTGCTGGTCTTCTGTCCCCAAGGAGCTTCACTTCGCAGGCCAGCCACACGGGGCACCTCGGGAGGATAAGGGCACCCTGCCCCCAGGAGGCCACTGCCCGCGCTCATGCCACTTGCCCCCAGGGGGCCAAGCAGGAGGCTGGCAGCGAGTGTGGACATGGGGGCTGCTTCTGGAACAGAAGGCTGTGCTGTGTACATGTATGTATTTTCTATTGCTTATTATTGTGATGTTTTTGCATCTGTAAAACCCTTTCTGCTGCCCTTCCCTAAGCTGGGAGACTCTTAGGGCCAGCCCACCAGAGTGTGCCTGTGATGTTCAAGCCTGCTGGCCCAGAGCCACCCAGGAGGCAGTATTCCTGCACCCTGGTCATCCCAGGGCCAGGTGCCAAGCAACTGGGGCCCACCCCCCTCCCCACCCATTCACCTCCCCAACCCCACTGCCCACAGGCCACCAGAAGGATTCAAACCAGCCAGTCCTCAGTATTCACTCTTCCCTGCCTCACCCTTCTCTCAGAAACCTCCGTAAAGCCGAGCCTATGTGGGCCCCCCAGCAGCCCCTGCCTCTGCCCCCGCCCGCCCTGGTGCTGCCCCACGCGGCCCTGATGGCCCACCTGCCTCCTGTCTCTAGGACCCATAAGGATGAGAACCTTTGCTTTCCCAAGCCTCTCCTGTGGCCGCAGCCGAGGGACCAGCTCATACAGAACACAGAGCCCCGCCCTTGGCCCTCGGGGACCGAGAGCACATGGGGCTGCCACGAGGAAGCCGGTGAGCGAGGCAGTGGGATGACAGGGAATTCAAGAAAACGAAATGCCCTTCACGGGAGAACTGGTGACGAATGAGGATGTGTCACGGCTTCTAAAAGTGCCTCAGTGTGATGCATCCTCCACTATTTTACCTAAGGCAAAAACAAATTCTAGAAGTTTCCAAAATGGCTATCAGTAGGCCGTGACCCAGACACCACGTCTATCTTGGGCAGAGTGGAAGGATGGCATGTGTTTTAGATCAACATAAAATAAAACAGACCCCAGCCTTACCATTAAGCTGGCAGGGTGGTCCCACAAGATGCTGTCTTCGCTTCCCTCTCTGCTGGGGAGGATGAAGGCTTCAGGGGCTGTGTGTGAAAGGAGCTGTGGCCTTCTCCCCTGCAGCCAGGCACACACAGGGGACCCCTGGAGGTGTCTGAGCAGCTGCATCCTCCGGCAGAGTCCAGAGGCAGGGAGAAATCAGAGCCTCTTGAGTCCAGAGACCCAGCTCCCATGTGTCGGAGGCAACCACGTGGACATCGGAGGCTTGAGAGTGGCCCTCCAGGACTTGCACCCTCATGGACCATGTCTGCTTCACCCCACGTAGACCGAGTGCCTCACACAGCACCTGACACGGGAGGTGCTCACAAGTGCCCACTGAAGAAATGCATGAAAAGGGGCAAGATGGGTTTTCTAGTTGTGAAGAGAAGGAAACACAATGCTTGGAGTAACCTTCTTTGTACATCCCCAGCAGGGAACAGGCAGAGTGGCTGCACGGCCACTCCACCACCCCAGGAAACTGCCCCACCTGGGGCCCTCACAAAGCACCTTCTAAGCATTGTGTCCAAATCCTCAGAAGAACATGGAACAGCAATCCTGACTCACCCTACTGCTTGTGCCGGCCTTCCCAAAAGGCAAAGAGATGCCTCCTGCGTGTCCCAAGCCTCATTCACAAAACACCGAGTAAGCATTCACACAGGTCTGCTGCACGGCGGAGGCTGCACGCATCTGGTTGCTGAGGCTGAGACGGGCCAGATGAGCTGCTGCAGTCAGGGTGATCGGCGGGGGCCCCAGAGGCACTTTACTCTCACCCTGAATGACAACCACGTCAGGACATGCTCACTCCCGAGGGCTTCGACTGTCAAACTTAACTTTGGGTCCCAGGAATATGAGGACACTGTGTGATCTCAAGCACAAGCAAACAGCCCAGGGTGGTTCCAAAGGCTGATGCGGTCGTCCTCCAAGCCTTCCAACAAGTGGCAGGAGGCACAGGGGCCGGCCAGGGTTTTCCGGTGAATGCAGCCAGCGGCCCGCCCAGGACCGTGGGAGAGACCTGGGAGAGTCCCACAAAGCACCTGGGTGTGACGGGTGCTCACCTGGAGCTGTTTCCTGGGGCTGCCGCCACGACACCCACACACTGGGAGACCCAGGACAAGTGAGATCAAAGTGTCGGCAGGTCGGTTCCTTCTGGAGGGGCAGAGACATTCCGTCCCCAGCCTTCCTGGGCTTGTGGCCATCTCTCTCCAGTCTGCACCTCCAGCCTCACGTATGTGCCTCCTGCGCACCTGTGTGTCCTCTTCTCTTTGTACACGGACACCAGCCACTGGCTTTTGGCGTGTCAGCACTGAGGCAGATCTGGGGAGATGCTCTTCAACCGACCACTACCTGCACTTACGCAAATGTGGGGCAAGACAAGGGCCAGCCGGGAACTCTCGGCCTTGGGCACCCGTCCTCTGGTGGAGCCCGGGACCACAGTGCACGCCTCTGCCCGTGCCACGCCCCCGTCTGTCATAAGGCATCGAGAACAGCAATTTCCGCTTTCCACTTTGAAGTGAGCTCTGGGGGAAGAATCTCCTGAGTGTGAGCACAGAGAAGACGAGGTTCCTGGTGGGACCTGGGACCTCAGGGGCCCTATAAGGGCATCTGGAGAGACCAAGGCAGAAACCCTGGCCTCAGCCACTCCTGGCAGGAGTCAGTGGACAAGGCTCCCCAGGCAGCCTTAGTCTGGCCACTTGTCCAGCAAGCTGCTCCTCCCGCCCGGCTTACTCCACCCAGAGCCATCCTGAAACCAGGAAGACGGAGCAAGGAGTGGAGAGGCCATGTGCCCACACCAGGACTCACAGGCGTCTCTCCGGCAGAAGACTGGGGCTACGGTACGATTCCCAACCAGCAAGTCCACCTCCAGGTGACCTGAAGAAGACCCTGCAGGGAGGCACGGCATGGTGCTGTCATTTTCAGCCTCTGCATGTGCGAAACTGATGTACTGGGGTTACCCAGACAAGACAGCTCCGGGATAATCAGCTTCAAAATTTTGATTAGCCAGCTGGAAAAAAGGCAGAAATGTGGGAAAACAATTTAATATACAGTGTAATGGAAAACAACAGCCAACACACACTTTTTAATAAATATGTTTACAACTCTGTGATACCATATTTGAGAACCTGAATTTATTGGATAATTTTCTAGGTAAACACAAATTATCAAAGTGACCTAATAAGAAATAGAAACCTAAACCAGTGGTTCTCAAGCTTGAGTGAGTATGAGACCCACCTGGAAAGCTGGTGAAACCACAGATGGTGAGCCCAGCCCCAGAGTGTCCGATGCAAGAGGTCTGTGAGCAAGTGGGGAACAGGGATGGGGGTGGGATGCTCCAAACATTTGAATTTCTAGTTGTTTTTTTTAATCTGAAATTCCCAGGGGGCTGATGCTATTGGTCCAGAGACCACATTTTGAGAACCAGAGGTCTAGACACTATACCCCATGAGAAAAAGGCGCATATCTATTTAGAATACAGTCTATATAGTCATTGTAATCAGTTGAATAAATGAATTACTAGCTCAACATTAGAACATTTAATATAATTTATCACCATAATAGAGGAGAAAATCCACATGCTGTAGGTTGTTCAATGTCTGTAGGGCTTTTGTAGCTGGAGGGGACACACACTCCTTAAAACATAATTCTCAATGTATCAAACATAGTGAATGTATTTAGAAGGTATTAAACCTATAAATAAAACTTCGTGACTGTTCTTAAGCTATGTTTACAAATGTAACTAAATTCCTTTAGATCATTGAAACCGTATCTACAAATACAATATGACAGATGATCTTGAAGCCTTCAAAGCTGTAGCTCCAGGGGGAGGGGGTTCCCCCACCCAGGGCAAGGTTCGTATGAACTTGATGAGACCAAAGAAAGGCAAGGGCAAGGTAGAGATGAAAGGGTTTCTTCTCATGGCTCAGTCTTTCCTGGCCTGCACCAGCCGCTCTCCCCAGCACCACTCGGGTCCCCTGGCACATAGTTCCCAAGCTCTCTCTCCTGCTGCTCCCTCGGCCCCCATCCCCATCTGGGAGGAACTCTGTGTGCAGGCTCTGATCCTGGGAAAAGCAAGTTTCACTCTGGACATCAGGTAGAGTTTTCAGGCTCAGACCATTCACATAAGTTTGAATTTTCCAAACCCTAATGTGCTTCTCCACAATGGGTGCCCTTAATCCCACTTGGTCATCATCACACAGCATGTCCCATCCCTGGCATAGGCCTGGCGGGAGACTACGCACCCCTCACTGCCATCTCATTACAATCAGCACATCATTCAGAGTGCTCCCTCCAGTCAAGGCTCTGGTGGCATTAAATTTGACTAATGCTGTTCTCTGTAAGTGAGGTTTTTCTGTTGCATTTTACGATTGCAAGCCTTAAGGTGGGTTAAGGACAAACCACTCCCAGATTGCTATCATTTGTCATGCCATTCAGGCCAAACCACTTTTTGTTTTGCAGTGTTTCCCCAAATCCTATTTAAAATTTTCTTTTCTCATGCCATCCTGTTTCCTGAAGCTCCTTCCTCCTCTCTCCCCATGGCTCAACTCTGCACCACGAGGCCCTGCACTCCACAAAGTGGGGCACCTGGCCTGTCTTGTCCACCATGATGTTCCTGGGGTACAGTCCAGTGCCTGGCACACAGTAGATGGTAAAAAAACATTTTGGGGATGAATGAGCCAATGACTGAGGTTCAAATGGTACCATGTGCATGAAGCTCCCAAGCATGACCAGCTGAAGGCATCCTACCTCCTCCAGAGTCTTGGGATGTCTCTGTTCCACATGTAGACCATGCATCTGGTATTAGGTCTGGGAAGGTCCCTGTAAGACAGCCAGAAATGCAAGGATGAGGACCACCCTCATGGACCCCTTGTCAAGTTCTTGAGCACAGCAGGTGCCCAGTAAATTTTGCTGAATAAATGAGCAGTGAAGAATGAACGAAGTCATGAGCTGCTACTTTTCATTCATTCCCCTTATCTTGGGAGCAGTCACATGAGCCCCCAGGCAATATGACTTGGTGAGAAGGGAAGTCTCTCCAGGGGCTAGGATGTGGCTACAGGCCCTGAACACCCAGCCTCCAGTCCAGGGACCAGGTAGATCTGATATCAGTCCTCCAGCAGCAGGAAGGCTATAGGGTCCCCTCAGCAGGGAACATGGAGGGCTTATGATCGCCAGGAAGACCCATGATCAGGAACCATTCACACGTCAGGACTTACAAAGGTTAAAACAAATAATTCTGTGAATTCCTAACTAACTTTAACACACTACCCCCAACACAACTCAATTCCTTCCCTGTCAAGTACTCAGTTTCCAGGTGTATGAGTCAGGTTTTTCCGTGTAACAGGTAACCGCAAAATCTCAGAGGTGCACAGCCATCAGCAACAATTCTCACAAACAGTGCAAGGCGCCCTGGGGCAGCTGTACTCTGTGCTGGCATCCTGTTCAGGCTGCTCCATGATTCTCCGTCTGCAGGGGCGGGTGCCGGGGCCTGGTCTCCTGGCAAATGACACAGGCCCCTGGCAGTAAGTAGAAATGTGCAATGCCACTTAGGGGCTAGGCTCAGAACAGCAGGCTGTCACAGCCACTCCCATTCCACTGGCCAAAGCAAGTCACTGGCTGAGCCCAACTAACGGCAGGACTGGAGGACAGGGAGGGGACAGAGGTGCAGGTGATGCAGGGAGGGGATGCAGGTGATAGAGACAGTGGGGAAATGGTGCTCGTGAGAGATCTCATCCACCCGGTGCCTGGGGCTCTGCCAGCTCAAAGCTCTGTGCGCTTCTTGTGAGCCCAGCAGCTAGGCTGATCTTATCACTTAAGTTTTTAAAATTATAACTGAATACTGATTTTAAAATATTTATATACCTATAACACCACCAATAACAACCATTCTGACTTTGGAGACCAGCTGCATGGGTTTGGAGCTAGTCCTGGGCCCGCCAGCTGCAGTGCTTGGATAATCACGGGCCTCTCTCAGCAACCATGTTGACATCTTTAAATGTGGGACACTAATGGTCCTGACATCACACAGTCCCTGTGCAGTCAAAGGAGACAATCTATGCAGAGCTCTCAGCGCAGTGCCTGACACTGGGGAAATCCTCCTCAAATATTAGCTCTGCACTCAGGCAGATGATCAGTGTTTGTGGATATTACTCCAGCTCCGCTGCAGAGCAGCAGTATCCCTCAGGCCAGTGCAGAACGCAGACCGGTCCCCAAAAAGGTCTGTGCCCAATCCCAGGGTCTGTGAAGGTGTCACACGTCACGGCAAATGGGACTGTGAGGATGCAGCCGAAGCTACAGTCTTAAGTAGGGAGATTATTCTGGATGATCAAATCACATGCACTCTCAAAAGTAAAGAACTTTCTCCGACTGAAGCAAGAGAGATACAGTAGAAAGGTAATTCAGAGAGATTTCAAGTATGAGAAGGATTCGATGCATGGTTGCTGGCTCTGAGATGTAGGGAGGGACCCAGGTCCAAGGACCCAAGAGGCCTCTAAGAGTTAAAGACAACTCCCAGATGACAGCCAGGAAGAAACAGGACCTCAGACCTCCAGCTCCAAGGAACTGGGTTCAGCCAACAGCCTGAATGAGCCTGAAAGTGGCTATGCCCTCCGGCCCCTGAGAAGGAGCACAGCCGTGCTGACACCTTGACTTCAGCCTGGTGGGACCCGTGTCAGACTTCTGACCCACAGAAACTGAGATAATAAATCAGTGTGTGTTCAGGTGCTAAATCTGTGATAATTTGTTACCAAAGCAATAGGGAATGAAAACAGCCAGCATCGTGCCAACTATGTGAATCCTTATCAGCCTTGCCGTGTAGACCCAAGTGCTGAATTAAACATTTGATGCAATTAGCCCACCTAGTACTCACACATGGGATGCATGGCTGTGCAGCTGTCCTTGCAGATACCGACACTGAGAAAGGAACTGGCAAGAGCTGGACCAGGTTTCAGAGCTAGGCTGGGCGAGTCCTGACCAGTGAGCTGACCACCCCGCCCCTCTGAAGTGCAGACGGCCACGGCCTGGGTCTGGTGGACACAGCCTCTGGCTCACCACTGCTTCCTGGTGCAGAGGGCCAAGTTTGACTTCATAGCCACCCAAGAAGAAGAGACAGGCCTTGCAGTTAACCAATGGTGGTCACCCGATAGAACCACCCAGTCACCTGAGCCCTCACCAGCACTTCAGCCTGGGCGCCCTGCACACCTCAGAATAACGATGTCTGAGTGTGTGTTCACTGAGTCCCCTGCTGGCCTGCTTCATGGACAGATCCCCTGTTCATTGATTGCCTGTTTGTGGCGTACAGAGCACCCTTGGCACTTAATGATACCCAATAACTACTGTTTGCATGAATGTTCCCACTCTGGACAATTTCCTAATTTGAGCTCTTTTGCTTCTTGCCTGATTACTTCATGTCTGGATTAGCCCTCTCTGTGAAGAAGTCTAGTGGTTCACGCAGATCTCCAGGAGACACCCGTGAGAAGCGGTGTGTGTCATGGGTTGGTTATTTCTGCAGTGCCTGAGAAAAACTGCAGAGATAATGAGCTGGCCTTGGGCCCCGGCACGCAGCTGTACTCTGCGGCCTGCGGAGGCGGACTCAGACTGAGCAGCATGTCCACCTAAGTGGCTATGCCAGGGTCCCCAATCCCCTGGAGAAGGATGCCCCACCCAGCCCATGTCTCAACAAGGACCTTCCATTCCAAGTGCTCTGAGCACTGGGGAAGTTGATTATCTGGGCAGACCCGAACATCTGCTTAGCATGACCTAGCTTCGATTCTGTCATGGCCGTGAGCTGACCTGTTTCTGAGGAGAGTGTTTGAATATTCTAATCAGAATGGAGAGATTAGACAGAGCAGGAGCCCTGATTTCATTAGCCTTGAGAGAAGCATGTTTTAGCAGAGATATCACAGTAAACTGCTGATTTTAAATTATATTATGCCTCAAAGTCCCCTTAACCCAGACCACACGCTTTCCGTTTCCTGGTCTTCAAACACGTAGGTTGATGTATTTCTAACCTCTTCTGAGTTTTGCCAGCTATCACAAAAGTCTTAATTTCATCAAACCCTTGAAATTTCTATTTCCATCCACATTAACACCTTAATGAATAGCACAAAGCCTGGGGCTCAGTGTGAAAACAGAAAGGGGCTGAGTATGAAAAAACAAGGACAAGCTGTGCCCTCCTCAGTCTGGGGCTTGGGAGAGGCGCACCACACCTCCGACTACAGTGTGTCCTGTAACCTTCATGCAGATGCCTCCCAGCCAGGTGTCCAAGGAGCCAGAAGATAGTAACCTCTGTGACGACAGCAAGTGGTGAGCTGGGCAGAGCACCCTCTGACTCTCTCGCACCCGCCTCTGCACTTTCAGAGGGAGGTGGAGCTACTGAGAGGGAGTGTCCCCGGATGAAAGTGTCCCTGCCCACCTGGGCCAGGCCCCGGACGATCAGACCAGCACTGAGGCCATGGGACCCTCCAGAGCTGCCCACCCCCAGCAGGCCCAGACTAGCCCCCTCACGGCACACCTCCACATCCGCAGGTCCCAGCGGCGAGCAGCTTGGCAGAGGCATGGCTGAAAGGACCACAGAAGGACCAAGAGCTGTTCTTAATGATCAAACGGGGACCCCTCTGGGAAGCCGCTTCGTTGCACGACTACAATCAACAGAGAACTTGCTCGCTCTGAGTGAAGAATTGAGATCAATGCACTAATTGCTAAGAGACTGGCAGAGCCTTGAAATAAAAAGAGGGTTCACCCTGCCAAGCATGTTTCTCTTGGCACCTATAAGCTGGGCAGGGATCAGCCACATGAAGCCAAGGGGGGGCCCAGCACAGTCTGTCAATCTCCTCTCAAGCTGCAGGACAGAGAAGGCATGTTGGAGCCCCAGGAGCTCTGCAGAGAGAGGAGGAATCTGGCTTGTGTGATTTGTATAAACGCATAAATTTGCATGGCATGTTCAGGAATAGGCCAGGTATGCTCTGTAAAAGGCACCATCTTTAGGGCAGCTCAGGGCAACTAGGTCACAGCCATCTTGGCTCTGTGCCTGGTAGGTATGGTCCTCCCTGCTTTGGAGGCATGCAAGGGACACAGCAAAGCTGGCCTCCACAGGGCCACCCTTGCCCGCCCCCGGCAACCCCCCAGCTGGGACTTCAGATCTCGGCTTCCCAGGACTCCACCCCACCCACAGGGCTGTCCCCTCTGCTCCTCTGTCTCTCTCAGGAAACCATATACCCAGAGGATCCAGCAGCACTGGGTCTCCACCACTCTCACCTCCATGGAGACCCTCCCCAGGCTGGGACCCGTGCAGGGGTCTGCTGCTCCACCCCAGAGCTGTCTCCCAGTTCATCACAGTGCAGACTGGGAATTCCAGCTCAGGCCCTTGTGGGGCTCCAAAGTCCCTCCACAGCCTCCCTGCAGACCATTAGCCGCTTTCCTGACCACAGGCTCCAGGACTCAAGGTGCAGGGGAGCCAGATAATCCACTCTAAGCACTCATGTCAGGTCCCAGGGTGGGAGTGCGAGTGGTCACTGGAAGGCAGCCGTTCTTCCTGTCCGCCCTGCACCCCTTGGAAGCTGCGGGCCCGCTGCTAGGCCTTCGGGCAGGCGGAGCAGAGAGCTGGCAGCAGGGATGCTGCTGGACAAAGCCAGCATGGTGGCTCCTGCCCACAAAACGGGAAACCTTCACAAGCATACGTGAGCCCAGTTTGTGTAAGTGAGGGCCCTCGGGACACTTCCAGGGGCTCCCCTCCACCAGCTCAGCCCCCAAGTGTTCATGGGGCATGTCAGCCTGATTCCTCTGCTCCCCCATCCTGCGCCCAGTCTGTCCCACTCTCCAGGGTGCCCACCTGTCCAGGCTGTGGCCAGATCTCCCATCCCCACCCCTGCCTCAGCGCCCAGCGGCTCTCCACCAGCCACCCAGGGCCTCCACCGTCAGGTCACCAGACTTCCCTGTTCAGCAACCTCCATCCAATCGCTCCCCGAACAAAGTGGAACCCCAAATCCTCACTGCAGCAGGAGGTCCACTGGCTCAGCCACCCATCACCCCAGCCCCTTACCTCACTGGCCCGCCATCGCACAGAAGCCGCGGGCTGGGCACTGCAGTTTCTCCTCCAGGAACAGCCTTTCCCAAGTCTCTGCACAGCCATGTCCTTGGCCTCCCAGGCCCCTGCCCAGGTGTCATTTTCTCTGACCACACACTGCATGTTGCCAGCTGCATTCTGCACACGCCCCTGCCCCACACACCCTGCTCTGTTGCCTTTCCCTCCCAGCAGGCGCCGGGCAGTGTGTGCGTCGTTCGCAGTCCTGAGCTGGTGTCCGCTCCGGCGGCTGGCTCGGGAGGGCCACGGGACAGCAGGGATCCTTCCTGGCAGGTCCGGACACCTACCACAGTGCCCCAGTGACCATCTGTTGAAAGAATGAACACGCAACCGAAGGAATCCAGGATCGAATTTCCTTTTTCAGGTGTTTGACCTTCTCAGGCAAGGGTAATCCGGCAACAGAAGCTTCTACTCCCTCAGGCTCAAGGGTCTCACCACGGATGGGCAGGTGGGTTTGCACAAGGATCTTTTGTGCTGTGGATTTTACTCAAAATTTGGCCTTTAGACACAGAGTCAACACAAATCAATTTAATATAAGTTTCTGGTGAAAATCAATTGGTTCTAAGCCGATTTCTAAGCCCAGATGTCTATTTAAAAAGGCAAGCACTTCACAGCTCAGATGCCGACACCTGGCATCCACCAGGTCATCCCAGCCTCAGACACAACCTCCAGCTTCCTGCCCCCGACCCTGCGGGAGACCCCGGGCCCCCCTGCCCCCTGACCCTGCGGGAGAGCCCCGGGCCCCCCTGACCCCCGACCCTGCGGGAGAGCCCCGGGCCCCACCTGCCCCCCGACCCTGCGGGAGAGCCCCGGGCCCCACCTGCCCCCCGACCCTGCGGGAGAGCCCCGGGCCCC
>JAQQAC010022981.1:2327914-2338856 GCA_029783875.1 Phataginus tricuspis
GCGGGAGAGCCCCGGGCCCCCCTGACCCCCGACCCTGCGGGAGAGCCACAAGCCCCCCTGACCCCTGACCCTGCAGGGAGAGCCACAAGCCCCCTTGTCCAAAACCTGGCTAGCAGCTGGCCAGCCCCATCAACCCCTCCGTCTCCTAAGTCCCTGTCTAGGCCACCAGCATGAACCTCCAGGACCGCGTGGTGGGGGCAGGGGCACCTGTGTCCCTGCCTCTCCCAGACCCCAGAGCCCCTTCCTCCCCCATCTCTGGACACCTCTGCCCTTGGGTGTTAGCTCCTGATTAGAAACCAGAGGGAAGGGAGGGGCCCAGAAGCTTGGATGTTGGCTACCAGCCTAAATCAGAGAAGGAGAAGAGGAAGGGACAGCAAAGGGAGAAATAACATCATTTCTAAAAAATTCCCTTGTGGTGGCAGCTGCTCTGGCTTCCGGCGGCTGCCGTGATAATCGCCACGATGCTGGGGCCAAAACAACAGAACCGAACAGTTCAGGAAGCCAGGGGGCCAAAGTTGCTAGAAACACACAGTCTTGCCAGTGGGTCTCGGCCCCGGGCAAGTTCACTATGGATTCTGTGTGACCAAAGAAATGACAGTAGAACATTCTTGGGGTGAAAGGGTCATACCCAACTTTATTCCCACGGTGGCAGGTCAGTCACTAGAATCCCGCTCACTCAGGGCGAGTCTGCATGCAGCAAGCCGGTCTCTGCCCCTGGGCCTCGCTGCCCCTGCAGCCAGCTCAGTCTCTGTCCTCGGGGCTGCCACCACTCCAGCCTCTGCTCTGCTCTCCTGCAGCCATGAGGCCATGTCCCCCAGAGCACTGGGCGGAGCTCTTTACCTAGAGTCAGTAACAACGTATTGCCCACACATGTGTAGTGAGCAAGTCGACCAGGGCCAGGTGAGAATCCTGGCCAGAGGAACCTTCAGTGTATCCACACACATGCCTTGTGAAGGCTCTGGGGTCCCTGCCTGCCTGGTCCAGCTTCTGGGGGCTGCCAGCAGTCCCTGGCCTTCCCTGGCTCCTGGCTGCATCCGTCCACCTCCATCTTCCCCTTGTCTTCTAAGGACTTGTGTTTGGATTAAGGACCAACCCAAATACAGGATGATCTCGTCTCAAGATCTTTACCTTAATTATATCTGCAAAGACCCTTATTCCAAATGAGGTCACATTCTGAGGTGCTAGGCAGACATATTTTGGTGGGGAGCACCATTCAACCATTTACAGTCTTCCCTTTGGCCTCAAAACTTCATGTCCATCCCCCGTGTTGGTGACATACTAACTTTCTTGATAATCAGCTGTGGCCCTGTGTCTGCTCGCGGGTCAATGCAGAAAGGATGAGTTGGTCGTGGCCCCAACATCCATCCACCAGGCCTTCCTAACGCCCACCGCTCTCTACGGTTCATCCTGTAGGGGCACAAGGAGGGCTGACCACCCCGCCGTCTGGAGTCAGGGGCAGCCATGCGTCCAGTTTGGCCAGTGAAATGTGAGCACCCCTGCCTGAGGACTTCTCAGCCAAGGCACTTTCTGTTCTCGCTTCCCCGGCTGCCGTGAGTGGGGCCATCGCAGAAGGTGCAGCCTGGTCCCCGAGGGAGGACAGCACGGAACCGATGCCCAACCAGAGTCCAGAGGTAGCGTAAGTGAGGAACATAAAGCCTCTCTGGTCTTGAGGCCCTGAGATGCGGGGCTGTGACTACACGGGGACCCTGGCCTCACCGCATCCCCACGAGAGCACTAAGTGTGAGGTCCCCACAGGGCTGTCCTTTGTCCCACGGAAGAAGTAACACCGAGGTGTTCTGGGACACAAAGACAGATCCGCACATCTTCATATTCCCCCCACGCACAAACTAAAAGGGTGTAGGGAGTGTGTGCGCTGCCGCGGAATTCACAGGAGGAAGCCTAGGACATGAAGAAGACGGCTCCAACTCTCGGCGTCAATGGCCAATTTTGGGAAAATGTTCCAATCTCCTTCACAGAGCTGCAGGATATACATAATGATTTTTTCCCACCTGGCATTAAACCTGACAGCAGAAATG
Source organism: Phataginus tricuspis (assembly GCA_029783875.1). Taxonomy (NCBI): domain Eukaryota; kingdom Metazoa; phylum Chordata; class Mammalia; order Pholidota; family Manidae; genus Phataginus; species Phataginus tricuspis. The sequence goes on from JAQQAC010022981.1 coordinate 2,329,951, forward strand.
AATCCAAAAGAGCCCTAGCATTGGCCAGGACAGGGTCAGAGGTCTAAGGGCACTGAGGAGCCGTGACCTCCTTCCTCCCCTCTATGTGGGATCACTGCCTTCATCAGATTCAATGAGCAACCAGACTTCCTAATTCCTTAACTCTGCTCCGCCTCGTCCTGCCTGTTACTGTGCAGCCATAAATGTGCTTTATTAATGAGTTCTCGTTTCCAGCACCCAGACTGTTCATCACAGAATGAGCATCTGCAGAGCCGTCTCCATCAACATCGCTTTGTCATGACCTCGGCCCCTGGCATGTAGACAGTGTCTTTATAAAAGTGGAAAGCACTTACACACGTTTTACCCAGCCATTCTCTGCATTTACAAAGAAATTTACAATGTACAATGCAGGCAAAATTCTAACGATGGCCCCTCCCGCCAGACTCCCACGCCCTGGTTTTTCCACCCAGCATCCATCTAGACGCTGCTGTGCACTTTCCCTTCCTGGGGCTGCCACACGTTCTGCAAACCGGGCTGCTCCTTAACAACAGAAGCGTGTCCGAGTCCTGGAGGCTAGACGGTGAGGTCCGACTCTCATCAGCGCCCAAGCCCTGTGATGGCTCCTGGGCACGGCCTTGGCCTGCAGCCCTGTCCCTCTGTCCCCACTCCCACCCACACAGCACCGTCTGCTCTGACTCTCCCTGCCTTTTCTTATTTGGACATCAGCCCAACTTGATCCAGTCTCATCTCGCTCCTTACCTGATTATAGCTAAACAATGACCCTGTTTCCAAATAAGTCCCATTTTGAGGTTCTGGGTGGACACGAATTTCGGAGAGACATGCACTCCACTATAGCTGGGAAGGGGCTGAGCAAGTAGAATGAAGGTTACTGTCCGGTGCCTTTACAGTGGGGAGAGTGTCTGGATTCTGAGGGCGGGCCCCCTGCAGTCACTGGGGCCCTGAAAGCAGAAGAGACAGAAGAGAGAGATGTTGCAAGGGGTGCTCAAAGCTATTCAAAGCCTGAGAGACCCCCATGCCCACCACTGGCTGGCTCTGAAGACGGAGGAAGGGGCCAGGAGCCCAGAAACGGGGGCAGCCTGGAAGCTGAGACCACCCCAGCCGACAGTCAGCCCGGAAACGGGACTCACCTGAGCGACCTTGGCAGCAGATTCATCCCGGGGCCTCCAGCGAGGAGCCCGCCCTGCCCACACACTGACTTCATCCTGTAAGACGCTAAGCAGGGACCAGCGGCGCAGAAGCTCCAGCTGGGTTCTGACCCATGGGCATGGGAGGAGAGGAGAGATCTCGGTGACCACTACGGCATCAACACAAAACTAACACACACCTCAGGGGGGGCAGCAAGATGCCCGCCACCCACGCAGGACGTAGAACGGAACACCCAGAAAGAATCCTGCAAGAAAAAATACACCCTGTCAGTGTGATCACCTCTGGGTGACACTGGGAGAAGAGGTGGGGGGGGTTGATGGTGGGGAACAGGGGGTGGAAAGCAGGATTGGCTTCTCCTGAACATCTTTCTATATTGTTTGAATGACATAGAACAGACATGGATTCATATACTGCACATGCAATTAATGTTTTTAGTTTACAAATAATAGCACTTAGAGAATGCTTGCAACGGCTTACCAGGCAGGGACTATTACCACCCCATCTATCACTGGGGGGGCCGAGGCGCATGGCAATAAGGGGACTTGCCCAAGGTCGAATGCAATGCTGCGGCCCCGAGCCCAGCCGCTGCGCACCACAACGGGATGCCCTCCCCCCTCCTTCATGTGTGGACATGACTTGTCCCTGGGCAAAGGCAGGTCACTGCAGTCCCAGACATGAAGCAGGAGGCAGCCGGGAGGACAGGGACCTTCTCCTCCAGCTGCTCTTGCCTTGCTGTCGGGGGGCAAAGGCTCTTGTGGAGGCCCCAGAACACCCCTGCCCCTCAGGAAGATGGAGCTGAACACCTGTCCTATGCTTCCATCCTGCGAGGAGAGAGAAGATTCCTCCGAGGGGGCCACCATGGTGCCAGCCAGAGCCCAGGGAAGACGATCCCCACTTACCCCAACCCCAAACCACAGAGGGCTCAGAGTCCACCCCAGAGTCCTGACTCCACAGCCCCACACTGCCCGTCAGCCTCTGCAGCCTGCCCATCAGGAAAGGCAGAGACCACCTTCCTGAAAGGGCCACACAGGAGCAGGGCACCACCAACTGGCTGCTCGCCCAAGGGCACGGATGTCATCACGAACCAAGAAGCGAGGGCCCGAGACCAGACCTTCCGTGAGAAGGCTGCATGGACCACCCGGGCTGACTCTGTCCACTCTGCACACATGGAGCCCACCAGCTGGGCCCTGGCCCTCATCCCAGCTGGCAAGATTCTCGTCTCCCGAGTAGCAACAGCCCCTGCGCTGCATTCCCAGGACCGGAGGCTTCTGGAGACACAGTCTAGAAGGCAGAGGACAGGCCTTTCCCGAGCGGCTCCTCCGAAGGGCAGAGCCACCCCGTGCCCAGGGCCAGGCCTCCATGCACAGCACATGACCCTGTGCAAAGCTAATTAACACACTCTGCACCAAAGGCCCCTTGAAACACGCAATTAACTCTGGGTGGCTTTGCAGCCCTTTGAAACAGGAAGAGTCACTTTATAATGACATCAACAGGCCCGGAGAGCACAGCCTGCAGGAGGCAGCACCCGCTGGAATGCTCAAGCAGGGTGCTCATGGCAGATCTCTGTGTCTGACTCACAGCAGGATCTGTGTCTGATGTCATTCACGATCACTGTTACACGGGGAGGAGGCCGCCCTGCTCCCTGCGGTCGCCACAGCTAGTTTGGGGGCTCCAGCCAGAGATGGGGCCTGACAGCCTGTTTATTCCGAAAGCTAGTAACCAGCCAGCAGCATTTAAAACAACTCTGATCTGCACACGCTTTCAGTGCATTTCCCATGAAGGTGAGTCGGCCATATTATTAAGCTTGTGTCTACACATGACATATTTCACATCTTTATAAAGTTAGCATACAACCCTTAAGGCTGGTTTAAAAAGAATCAGAGGCATAGAAAACAAAGTATTGCCTGAACCCCAGTTTCCCACAGCAGATGATGGGGGTCAGCATAATCCCGTCTCATCTGGCGCACAGAGAGGCTGTCATCTAAGTAACGTGCTTCTCTCTCCCCTTCCCTCCCTCCCTCTTCCTCCCCCTGCTCTTCTTCTTCTTCTGCGTCCCTACACAGATGCACCTCCCCAGGCGGCAGCGGCCTGTTCTGCCTCCGTGCTCACTCGCTCTTGCGGTCCTGCTGCAGCTCGGTGCTGGGCATGCGGCAGGTGCTACGAACATGGTTTGGAGTAAGTGGGGCAGCGTCGGACCTGTGCTCAGCAGGGGGCTTTCCTCCAGGGAGGAGCAGGAATACAGGAAAGGCAGGATGTGACAGCGGCAGAGTCCATGGCAGCCAGAGCGCCTGCTCACGTCGTGGATGGCGCCTCTCAGTCTAAACACTGGCTCAGCGTCCCCAGCCACCAGCCTCTGCCGAAACCACCTTCAGCAAGAGAACAGCCTCACTTGGGGGACCCCCTCCCTGGCAGCCACATCCAGGAACTGACCTGTGCAGGGGGGCCTTGCCCAGCCCTCTGCCCCAGCTCAGGGTAACTGAAGGCCGTTCCAGCATGAGCACTGCCTGTGGGGTAAACTGAGGCCTGCATGGAGAACCCCTGCAGCCTGCCTTTCCCCGCTACTTCCTGCTCCTCCCGTGGGCACTGATCCCAAGGGCACACCTTAACAGGCCTCCTGCCTCCCAGCCTCCCCCCATGCCTATCTGCAATGCCCAGGGACCCCTCCAGCTGGACAGCAACCAGGGACTGGGCATTGTCTGCTCAGCTGGATGTCCCGAGAGGGCTCTGGGGTCTGCCTCTTCCTTCCCGTTCCGCAGAACCCATAAATCTGACTGCAGTCCATAGCCGTAACGTCATCGGGGGGCAGATGCCAAAAGCCTCCAGCACTCCTCAGCCCACAGCAGGGAAAGGGACCAGCAGCCCCCGGGCTCGGCCCCTCCCAGAGTCTAGAAGGCAGAGGACAGGCCTTTCCCGAGCGGCTCCTTCGAAGGGCAGAGCCACCCCGTGCCCAGGGCAGGGCCTCCATGCACAGCACATGACCCTGTGCAAAGCTAATTAACACACTCTGCACGAAAGGCCCCTTGAACCTCCCAGGGAGCGGGGGGCGCGGGGGCATGCTGGCACGGGCCTGCCAGACCCTCCTGTCCGGGGCCTGTCGTGGCGCCACATGGCTCGCCCCTGGCTGAGAAGCAGCAGCTCTCCTCCCTCTCAGGCAGTGGCATCGGTGGAGCAAGCAGTCCTGTGCCAGCCCCTAGCCTGAGCCAGGGACGTTCAAGGACGTCCAGAGAGGGCAGGACAGAGAAAAACTGAAGTTTAAACTAAAATCCAAAATCTGATAAAATTATGACTAAACTAAGCCATAGACTCAAAAGACCAAGACCCGGAAGGAAGGGAGGGAAGCGCCCCTTCTCCCGCCGGGACACGGCCGGCACAGCTCCCCACCTGCAGAAGCAGCGACACTCACATTTATCGTTTGTCCTGTGGCTTCTGCAGAGGTGAGAGGTGGGCGCCGGCACACGGTGGGCGGTCAGGCTCAGCACCTGAGTGCACCACTCAGGACCCCAGAAATGGTCACCAAGAGATGATGCCCCGAGGTCCTAGGACACCCCAGGACAGTGCAAGGGAGGGGCTCGAAAGGGGTCCCCAGATGTGGCAGAAACACTGGCCGAAGCTGAGAATGGGGAAAACATGACTCAATTCTGGAAAGAACTGATTCCACAGACCTTGCAATTTCTTAAACCTCAGCCTCTCACATCTTTGTTTAACAAGAAGACATCGGTCCTCAGGTGGTCCTGGCATCCCAGCTGAACTGTGGGAGAGCCGCCTGCCTCCACCAGAGACGTGACCAGCACGGCGCACTCCCGCGAGACGCTCACCTTTACGCAAACGGAGAGGAGACAGGCACCATCTAAGACCAAACGGCCTGCCGTTTCTCCTCCTCCTAAGGGGGAGGCGCGGCTCCTCTTCAGAGCGGATCATTAGGCAAACCACCTTGGCGAGCCCGCTGGCTTCGGAGGGAAAAGCCCCAGGCAGAGTCCGAAGGACACAGCAACACGAGGGAAGGCAAGGTCGCTCTGAGCAAGGCCCTGGCCATTGTGGGGGCCCTTGGGGGACAGCCGACAACATCTGGGGTGGAAAGGGGACCCGCAGTCTCTCTGTGAAGGGCCAAAGAGTAGGTGTTCTCAGCTTCGCAGGCCACCGGGTCTCTGCTGCAGCTTCTTGACTCTCCCCTGGTATCACGAAGACACGCAAGCCTCGTGCGTGGCTCTGCCCTGGTTTACTTTTTATAAAAACAGGCATCCAAGTGGATTTCACCTGTGGGCCCTGGTGAGCTAACAGTGCCTTCAAGAGATGGGGCAGGATGCTGGATGCCAACCCCCCAAGGCATGGGGGAGGCAGTGTTTGTGTATGTGCACACGTGTGTACAGGCTGGGGTGGGGGGTGTCTAGCAATGTCATTCAAAATTTAAAGAACATCCCCTGTTGATGTCTGGATTGCAAAAGCAAAGCAATAAATCTAGAAGCAAATAAAGATTTCTCCTCTGAGGTCCTATCTAGAAAACGTCATGCTCGTGTTTCCTTCCTCATGTGTTTGTCCCCCTTATCGCATCCAAGTGTGGGAAGCATGAATTTAACAAGCATGTCCTGTGCTGCTCCTTGAGACCGCAGGGCACAGCACAGACTGAGTCTGGGACTCCAGGCTCCAGATTCCAGAGCCCATGTTCTAGGACAAGGCAGGGATGGGGACACGGCCCCCAGTATACTGTGCAAGGTCAAGCTGACCTGCAAGGTCCAGGAGCTGCCCTTCCCCAGGGTCACTGAGCTGGCCATCAGCTGTGAATGCCCAGCCTGGACTGCGTCTAGCCCGTGCCCATGTGCCCATGACTGCTGTGGTATAGTGAACACTTGTCTGTTTTTCTGCCCCAGCTTCTGGCGCAGAGCTTCAAAACCCCTTGGCATTTCTGGAGTGAGAGGAGCATGTTGGGACACTCATGAGGACGCTCTTGGAGGGTGGACAGAGCTTCTGCATGGGGCTGGTGTCCAGAAAACAAGCCACTATGGATTAGAGAGCTGGACCTTTCAGCAGCCTGGCCTCCACGGTGGGGAGGGGCAGAGGCAGAGGTTAGTTAATCATGCCTGAGTGATGGCACCCAATAAAATCTCTGGGTGATGAGGCTGGAGCCTCCCAGTTGGTGAACACATTGGTGCAGAGGAGGTTGGCACACCCTGAACCCATGGGGACGGTCGCCCCTGCACAGAGACCCTCTGTATGCACCTCTTCACCTGGCTGGTCCTGTGTACCCTCCATAATAAAGGGGCACCTAAGTAGAGCGTGTCCTGACTCCTGTGAGTCGTTCTAGTGGTGGGCATGGGAACGCCTGAATTTATGGCCAAGTTGGACAGAAATGTGAGTGGCCCAGGGACTCCACACAGGGTTGGCATGGAGGTGAGGGCAGTCTTGTGGGACCTTTCTAAGTGGGGGGGTCTGTGCTAATGCTGGGTTGGCAGCGTTGAGTTGAATCACAAGGCCCAGCTGGTGTGGGAGAAGTGCCGGGGACCACAGCTGCACAGGCAAGGTGGCAGCAGGCCGCACACAGCCGCCTCCGCCACTCCCTCTAGTCCCCAGTCGCTACCAAGCTCCCCAAGGACAATGCCGCCTCGTCCAGTGCCCAGACCTGATCCTTCAAGCATTCTCTTAAGCATCTTTGATACTTTGAAGGTATCTAACTTCTGGCATTAAAGGTCCAAGGACTCGTTTCAGTGAATAGTGAAATACAGGATCAAAGCTTCATTCCAGTGATCAAAAGATAATGCAGTGAAGGAGATATGATTCTCTTGTCAAAGTGATAAAAGACATTAATAATCTATCCATGAGAGATTAGCCAGGAGGAGGGGCTGACTCCACACGGGAAACTTCCATGCTTTCCCCCCAAGCCTATGAGGTTTTCCAGTACTTATTCCTGAAATGTGTTAATTAAACCTTATTAGTTCTATCAACCCCGAGTACGCCATGCCTCAGAATTCTGGGTTTGCCTCAGGGAAGAAGCACACCATTTTAATTATGGAACCTCACCCCTGCGGGACGTGCAGGGAGATGCAGTCACAGGGCACCTGCAGGACGCCCGGAGGACCAGCGAGCAAGGGGACCTCACTGGAGCCACACACCCTGCCAACACTGCAGTTCCCGCCACCCACTAGGACGAGCCACTCAGCCACTACTGAAAGGGATGCAAACCAAGAAAAACATGCACTCTCTTGAAACAGCCCCAGTCCTCCAAGGGCCAGGGCCGGGCCTGCTACTCAGCAGCTGGGGCAGTGCCCAACTGCAGAACTGGGACCGTAGCTCAGGCTTGGCCTTGAGCCCAACACCACCTCTCACTGCCCACATTTGCTGTTCCCTGTGGTAAACCTACCCACATCACTGATTTCACAGACTGTTAAATACTCCATATGTCTAAATAACACTTCCCACTGTATTCCAAGTCACATATTAATTACCAAACTTCATTAATATTAATTTAAACAAACATAGGGCTAGGGGCCTTCAACTGACCGGAACCTACACTCTTCATGAAATAAATGGTTTCTCCCAAAATCCTGGAGTGGCTGGAGAAACGAAACGATGGTTGTGCACTGATTCCCACAGGAACATGAAAATGTAAGTTTCTGTCAACCTATTGATGGTAAAATTATATGCAGAATCCCAAAGACAGTGGCACATCGATGCATCAGGTTTCAAAGTTCATGGCATTAATCATTTAATCAAAGTAATAATGTGATCACAGGAACCCCAAGTCAATACTCATTTGCACCTAGCTTTTTGTTCACTTCTGAGTAAAATAAAACCACCCAGGCTAAGTCTTTTCCAAAAACACTTTAATTATAAATTAATGTTCAGTTAAAAACAAAACAGGACTTCCAGGAAGATGGCGATGTGAGCAGGGTGGCAGAAATCTCCTCCCAACACTATATTTATCTATGAAAATACAGCAACTACAACTATTTCTAAAAGAGAGACCAGAATACACAGGAAAGCGCACAGCGTGCAGCCACACCTGAGAGGACTCGGCATCCCGCGAGGTGGGTAAGATACGGAGCTGTGACCCGGCGGGACCCGAGCGCTCCCCCACCCCAGCGCACCGGTAGGAGGAGAGGATTCGGAGCCGGGAGGGAGTGGAAGTACAGGCCCGCGAAATAACCAGCTCCGGTGATCTGAGCCGGGAGCGCTGATACACATCGCGTGGTGTAGCGGAGATTGGAGAGATAGAGGGGCAGGGTCTGAGTGGGGAATGCGCCAGGGTGCTTGCGGCCGGTTCCCGGGAAGGAAAAAAAAAAGAAGGAGAAAAGCGCCCGCTTTTTTCAGTGGTCTTAAAGAGACAGGAGCCCAGCGGAGGACTGGATCACTCCGGCAAACTCAGCCCAGCAGGCTGGGAGTCCTGGGGAGTTTCGGACCCCTTGGCTGGCGACTGGGAAAGGGTGGCTGCAATTAGACTTCCCACAGAGCTCAACAGCCTCCCATTCGTTCCCACCCCGGCCAGGGCTATAAAGGGCCCTGCGGAGCAGCGCGGCCACAGCTCTGGAATAGTGGAGCAACAGCGCCACCGACAGCATCCCCACAGAATCCACTCTGGTGAGCGTTTTTTTTTTTCCTTTTTAAAGACATAAAGAGCCCAGCTGACATACGTGGCAACTACCAGCAACCACTTCTATAGCCATGAAAAGACAAAGGAATATGGTCCAGACTAAGATTAACCAGACAACCCCAGAGAAGGAGCCTGAAGGGATGGACATGCACAGTCTTCCTGAAAAAGAATTCAGAAT
>JAQQAC010022981.1:2343856-2440187 GCA_029783875.1 Phataginus tricuspis
GAGAAGAAAAGTAGTGATTATATAGCATCTCACTACGCTGATGGACAGTGACTGTAATGGGGTTGGTGGGGGGGACCTGATGAAGGGGGTAGTTTAATCACCATAATATTGCACATGTAATTGTAGATTAATGTTACCAAAATAAATTATTAAAAAATAAAAATAAAACAAAATAAAATAAAATAACAGAACAGGGTCTTTTTAATGCTTTTGAAATATTTTTTTCTACAGCCATAATGAAATTTGTTTTCCAGGAAAATGCTTTTCTATTTCAGATAAAAATATTAATCCTAACTACATTTTGTTTTAATTCTGCCGTCAGATTAGAGAAAAGTAAATCAGTGAGTTTTGTGAGTTATCCTCAAGGGCTACCACCCAACGCAGGTCCCTGCTGGCGGGAAGGGGGAGGCAGTGCCGAGAGGTGGTGAGGCCAGGTCTCCAAGCAGAGATCCCCAACGGACTCAGGCGGCGACGCCCCGGCTGGAGGGCGCGGGCAGGGAAGCTGCTCAGAGCTGGAGGGCTCCTGCCGCCTGTGCTCTGCAAGGAGCCGCGGGCTGCAGCGGTGGGCAGGGTTGGAGGACAGATCAGCTCCCTGGACACCGAGCAGCCTCTGGCTGCCAGAAGCAGGCTCACTCGGGCACCAGCCCTCCGCCTCCCTCCCCGTCAGAGCTGCCGGCTGGAGAGCGGCCCTCCTCAGCAGGTCTTTCCCAGGCCCCTGTCTTGGGGGCACCATGTTTTTCTGTGACTGGGTTTTCCTCTGCAGCCGCAGCACCAGCTAATTTTCTCCATCATGGGCCCCGTGTGGGAGTTGCAGACAAAACCCAGACACAGCAGAGAATGAGGTTCCCATCCACACACACACACCAGGGCAGCCACTCTGCCCAGGCTGCGCTTGGAGGGCAGCAAGACCGGAGGACACAGGTTAGCATCAGGCCCTGGAAGGCACAGGGCTTCATTGCCTGGACAGGCCCACCACTCCCGGATTTACAGTTGGACAGGGAACCAAGCAGCCCATCTCTGCTGAGGGATGCCCCACCCACGACACCTGCTGAGCCCGGGCCCCGCCCCCAGATTCTGGGTGGTTCTGCAGCAGGCTCAGACCCCATCCCAGCTCTCAGGTCAAATCAGCGCCACATGTACAAGCTCGCACGCAGAAGCTGAGAGCCCAGTGTCTGAGCTGACCCACAGGAGGCCCCACTCAGGCCCCAAAACAAAACTCCAGGGAACCGGAGGGAGGCCACTGCCCAGGTTCTCGTGGGTCTGGGCCTCTCCTGCCCTGAGCCCCGTGGAGGGGATGCCAGGCTAGCCAGCAGCTGCTCTGGGTCCCAGCTCTTCACTCAGCAGCTTGTAGCCACCTCTGTGCCCGCTCGGTGGATACTTTCAGGCCTGTCCCTCAACCCCAGGCCAGCCTGGCCACTCCGTCCTCCCACAACTTCCGTTTTCTCCTTGTCCCTCCCCTGAGGGCCCGGCCTCACGCACCCCGTGCTCTCCAGACAAGGCCAGCCCTGCCGGACCCCTCTAGGCCCATCATGTCCCAGTCCTGTCTCCAGACCTGGGTGGCCAGCACCAAGTCACTGCTCGGTTCCCTCCAAACTGAGCTGCCCCAAATGGAGCTCAGTGTCCCCCAAAACCTGATCCTCCTCCCTGTTCCCCCCTCCACGAGCTGCTGCCCTCCCCCTGGCTGCTCTGACCACCATACACCCTTCCCGTGTTAGTAACAGCTCAGCTGCCACAACAAGCACCCAGGACTGGGGCTTCCACAGCAGAAATGTGTGGTCTCCCGGTCTGGAGGCAGGGTCTTTGCACTGCTTTGCCTCTGGAGTGTCTGCCTCTGTGTCTGACTTTCCCGATGTCCTCATCTTCACTGGATCATCTGCAAAGACCCTGTTCCCAAACAAGTCACATTCATAGGTGCTGGGGCTTCGGACTTCAGCCCCTTCTGGGGGACATACTTCACCCCATATCCTTGAAGGGCCACAAGCCATATGCTACTCGTTGAATGTGTCCTAGACTGTGCCCTCCAGCTAGTCCCACTGCTGCTATTGTGACACCTGCTCCCGGCCTGCAGCAGCGCCCGCATCCACACAGTGACCCCTCTAGACACAGACGTGTTTGCTCTGCTCTTGCAGACCCCTGGCCCCTCCCTAGAAGGCAGGCCACCTAGCAGCAAATGAGCCCTCCTGGGCCCTGGCCCAGCCATGGCTTCCCTAGCCTCATATCCACCCCAGCGTGTGTGTCCTGACCTGCAGCCATCCAGGTACCCCACACACCTAGCCTGTAACTCACTGGTGCCAGCCCAAGGAACAGACCTCCGACCTCCCCCTTGGACAGTTCTCCCTTCCTCTCAGCCCCAGGGGGAAGCCCCACTGTGTGCTCGTCCGGCAACCGAGGCCACCTCTCTTCTCCTCTGAGTCCTTGCAGGTAAGGACCACGTCCTCCCATGTGTCTCTTCCGCACACAGCCCAACTCTCACATGATCTCTAGGATTTGACATCCCTAAACAAAGGGCAAGCGCACCCAAGCCAAGAGACCCCAAAGCCTGGGCTGCAGAGGAGACCCTGTCCCCTCTCAGCACCCAGGTAGGCACTCCCAGCCGAACAGCTCTGGGCAGAAGGAAGGGGCCAGTTCTGCTTCCCTGCACCCAGCCAGGTACTCTCGTGAGCTACACGCTCAGTGTGTCGTCTTACATTTTCCACAAATGTCTTCAAAGCCCAACAAAATCTCCATTTTGGAAAAAGTACGTTAGAAAATTCTGCTTCTAAACGTTTAGAACATGCAGATACAGACACGAGAGAATGGCAAGTTACTGTTGCTGCAACAAGATCCATGGACATTTCCAAACATCCACTCTTGATTTTTAATGCTTTCTCCATAGCACAAGATTTTCAGAAAGTAGCTTCTCACTTGTGGGTTAGGCAGCACCTTTACTTTGAAGGTTCAGATTAAATAGCATGTGTTTGGAGAAGTGCGTCCCAGGAGGCGCGCTCTACGGCCCACGTGTCAGCAGAGGAGGTCAGCAAAGTTAAAACGCTCTTTTCTTAAAAAAAAAAAAAAGATTATGTTTAAGTTTGGCAAATCTTTTCCCCACAAAATACATTCAGAATTACGTCCCACTTCATTGTAAAGTATTATAAAGTTTCTACTACACTCTGAAGTTCTTACTTTAATAAAATTAATCCTATGATTAATTTTCTTTGCACTTGCAACAGTTCTAGTCTTAACTGTTTCCTGCGCTATTTGGACTTTCAAGGATCTAGAGGATGACTGTCCACATCCTTGTCCCTTTAGCTTTGCCTACGTGACTTCTGCTACTTATTTCTAGTCCAAGCTACCATGGTGCCTCCGTGCAACAAAGTACCACTCAGTAACGAGAAGGAATGAGCCACTGATACACACAACACCTAGGATAAATCTCAAAGTAATTGCAGCTAATGAAAAGCCAGACAAAAAACACCTACTGTATGTTCCCATTAATATGAAATTCTAGAAAATACAATCTCTAGTGACAGCAAGCAGATCAATGATTGCCTGGAGATGGGGGAGAGGGAGGGAGGAGCGTGGGGCATAAGGGTTATAAGGAAATTTTGAGGAATGACCTATATGTGTGTTATCTTGGTTATAGATATGCTTTCACCAATGTGTACATACCTGGATATTTAACAAATATATACTTTAAACATGAACAGTTTATTATATGCTAATACCTCAATAAAACTATTAATGTTTTCTTAGCAAAAGATTAGCAAATCAAACATAGCAATCTACACAAAGAATGGTAATATTATAAATAAGTAAGGTTTTATCCCACATCTGCTTTTCCACTCTATCTGCAAGGATATGCTGTTTCAGTTGAAGTAGATGAAGAAAATCAGATTTCATACCCATGTGAAAAAGAGGAGAATTTTAATAGCTCTTTCAGATAATCTCATACTACATCAAAAGTTGGCAGGCCGTAGTTTCTCAGATGTTGTTATGTGCAATCTAAAGCCATCAGTTATTATAAAACCCAGTATTGCATCTTTTATCCAGGGAATATCACTTTTGGTCATTTGGAAAATATTGGTTTACTGAATTAGGCAGATCTTTATATTGTTGACACATTTCTTATCAAACTAATATATCATATTTATTAATATCACCACTGATCTCATCACAGAGATGGTATACTTTCCAAAATTCTAATTTTTGCTTGAAAGCTCACATTTTATCATTTGCAACAAACACCAGCAGTTACTTTACTTGAACTGACATATTCGCATTGTTCATTTTCAAGAGACTTAACATCCAAGTCAATATAGTCACGGTTTTGTGTCAATTGTTTCCCCATGTAAGTATTATGTTTCACAGAAAAGTCGCTTTCCAGCCTATAACTCAAGTGCTTTTCTTCAAGAAAACAATCTCTGAAGAAGGAATAGGGGCAGGAGATTGAGTTCAAAAACTAACGCCAGTGATTTGATCAATCACGCCTACATAATGGAACCTCTGTAAAAACTCCTAAGTGATGGGTTCAGAGAGCTTCTAGATCGGGGAGCATATAACTAACCGGGAGCATGACTTGCCCAGAGCGGGCATGGAGCCTCTTTGCATCCTCCCCACCCCGCAGGCCTTGCTGTATGCCTCTCTTCCTTTTAGCTGTTCCTGAATTGTACTCTTTGTAATAAACTGGGAAGCATATGTAAAGCCCTTTCCTGAGACCTGGAGTTATTCTAGTGAATTATCGAACCTGAGGGGAAGTGATGGGAACTCCCAAGTCTGGAGTCAGCCAGGCAGAAGTGTGATTAGCCTGGACACCCCACTGCAGCTGGCATCTGAAGTGGGAGTTAGTGTCAGATCTGAGTTGTACTGTTGGACACACAGCTGGTGTCAGAAGCAGTGTCAGAAAAAAGGCAACACAGATGCCAAGGCATTACAGTGGGAAAATGAAAGTCTTTTCAAAAATTTTTTCTAGGGAAAGAAATAATTATTCATATAGGAAAAAAAATGAACTCCAATCCTGCTTAGATCATAAATAAAAATTATCTTAAAAATAGTGTGTAAGGGACTTTTGCTTCCAAGAGGGAGGAGATGTGGTTCTCTATATTTCTCCTGCTGAGCACAGCTAAAAGCCTTGAGAATTATATAAAACAAAAATAAGAAGACTCTGAAAGGTGGAAAGAAGAATGCAGCCCAGCTGGGGATCTTGGAGCCCGAGGAGCAGCATGTAGGTGAGCTCTCTGGGTTTTCTTTTGGCTTTATATGTCCAAAATCTGACAAAGCCAGCAACTTGGAAATGCCAATGGGTGCAGAACAACAAAAAAAAAGCCCCAACCAAAATCTACTCTCTGTATGCAAAGGACAAAGAAAGGAGTAGCCTAGCAAAACAGAAAAAAATCTAGACAATAGCTGCTCCACTCCAACCAACGCTACTGGAAAAATTCACCCACACCAGCAAAGAACACATGGAGCCCTAGACTTCAACCCTTGTGATGCTGGGATAAGGCATCGAAACCCTCCCGCCAGAGTGGTATCAGAGTCAGAACTTTCATATCTACCAGCTGGAAACAAAGCATCTCCCTATCCCTGCAGTGTCAGTGGAAGTGGAAACCACGTAGGACCCTGGACCTCCATCCCCTCGAAGCAGCGACGAGGTGTTCCTCCCTCCCCTCACTGAGGTGGGGCCACAGGAAGCTTAGTGAAGAGTCAGGACTTCCAGTCAGATGTCAGTGGAGGCCAAGTGGGGGAATCCTGGACTTCTACATCCACCCAGCAGCAATGAGGCAGCACCCCACGCTTACACTGTTGGTGTGGAATTTTCTTTAAAAAGACAGTTAAAACAAAGTTTAATAAAGATACAAAGACTCATAACATAAAACAAAAAATGTCTATGTTTCAATAGAAAGCCATTCATCTTAAGAAACAGGAAAATCTCAAACTTTATTTTATGACACTAGCATTACCCTGATGGGAAAACCAGAGAAAGAAAGAAAGAAACACAGACAGAAAGAAAAGACAGGAAGACAGGAAGACAGAAAAGGAAGGAAGGAAAGGAAGGAAGAAGGAAGAAACCTAGAGATCAATATCCCTCTGTGAAAGTACATGCAAAAATCCTTAACAAAACACCATCAAATATAAAGCAGCTATATATAAAAATAAATATTCACCATGACCAAATGGGGTTTATTCCAGGGGTGCAAAACTGGCTCAATATTTGAAAATCAATCAATTTAATCTACCATGTTAGCAGGCTGAAAAAGAAAATTCCTATGACTATATCAATCAATTCAGAAAAAGAATTTGACAAAACTCAACACCCATTTATGAGTCCTTTAAACTCTCAGATATATAGAAATAGAAGGGAATTTCTTCAACATGATAAAGAGTACTTACAAAAAGCCTCCAGTTAACATTATGCATGATGATGAAAGTCGGAAAGCTTTTGCACTAGGATCCAGAGCAGGCAAGGATGTCTGCTCCCACCACTCTTATTCAACACAGTGTTGGAAATTTTAGCCAGTGATAAGACAAGAAAAGAAAAGAAAAGGCATACAAATTGCAAAGAAAATACATAAAACAATCCCTATTTCATAACTGTCTACACAGAAATTCCCAAGGAATCTACTAAATAAATAAATAAGTAAAACTCTTAGAACTAATAAGTTGGTTCAGCAAGGGTACAGTATGTAAGATACATATTCAAATTCAATTTATTTCTATATATGTGGTCACCAAAATAAAAAATACAAAATCATTTCTAATAACACAAAAAATGAAATAATTAGATGTAAATCTAACAAAACATGTATAGGACTTGTATGATGAAAACTACACAGTACTGATAAATCAAAGAATATCTAAATAACAGAGACATACCATGTTCATGGATTGGGAAACTCAATATAATAATGATGTCAATTTTTCTCAGATATATTGGTTTAATGAAACTCCTATTAAAATCCTAACAAGAGATTTTATAAATATAGTCAAGATCACTCTGAATTTTATATTGAAAAGCAAAGGAGCGAGAACAATTTTGAAAAAGAATAAAGTGGGATGAAGCAGTCTACTCAATTTCAACACTAATTATATAGGTCCAGTAGTCGAGATTGTAGTGGTAGCAGAGGAATAGACCCATAGACAATGGGACAGAACACCAAACCCAGTGATAGACCCACATAAATATGCCAAACTGGTTTTTGACAAGTATGCAAAAACAATTCAATAAAGGAAAGATAACTTTTTCAACAAATGGTGCTGGAGCAACTGGACATCCACAGGCAAATATAATAACAGAAGAAGGATTTTGCCCTATGTCTCTCACCTAATACAAAAATTAAGTGCAAATAGATCACAGGCTTAAATGTAAAATATAAAACTGTAAAACTTTTAGAAAATAAAACATAAGAGAAAAAAATCTTCAGGATGTAGGACTAGGCAAAGTTCTTAGACTTCATACTAAGAATGTAATCCATAAAAGGAAAAATTGATAAATGAGTCTTCATCAGAATTAAAACTGCAGCTCTGCAAAAGACCCTGTTAAGAGGATGAAAAGACAAGCCCCAGACTGGAAGAAAATAATTATAAACCACATATTAGACAAAGGACTAATATATATAGAATATATAAAGAACTTTCAAACTCAACAATAAAAAAAACAATCTAAGCAAAAGACATGAAGAGACATTGCCTAAGAGGATATGCAGATGGCAAATAAACACATGGAAAGATCATTAGCCTCTAGAGGAATGCGAGTCAAAACCAGAATTTGGTATCACTACATACCTATTGGAATGGCTAAAATTAAAAACAGTGACAACACCAAGTGCTGGCTAGAACTCAGAGAATCTGGACTCCTGTACAATACATACAAAATGGTACAGCTACTGTGGGAAGCATTTGGGTAGTTTCCATGAAAACCAAATGTCCGTAAAAAGTGAACACACAACCTAGCAACTGAACTCCTGACCACTATCCCAGAGAAATGAGGGCTTGTGTTCAGATGGAAATCTGTACACGAATGTTTGTGGCATCTTTATTCATAATAGACAAAAACTGGAACAACTCAGACTGTGGGTGAGTGGTTAAAAAGAACGGTGGCACATCCACACCATGGAATCCTACGGAGCAGTACAAAGCCACAACGTACTGTGTGACGCGCTACAACCTGCGTGAGACTCCAGAGTCTCCGTGACAAAGCCAGACCCCAGAGCTTTCAAACTGTGATTCCATTTATAGAGCAATCTTCAAATCACAAAACTATAGAACTGAAGAAAGGATTAGTGGGTGCCAGGGGTTAAGGAGGGATGGAGGCAGAAAGAGGTGGGCATGGCTATGAAAAGGCGACATGAGGGGTCCTTGTGTAGATGGAATGTTCTGTATCTTGCCTGTATCAATGTCCATACCTTGGTTGTGAGATTGGACTATAGTTTTGCAAGATGTTACCTGTGGATAAAGGTTCATGGGACCTTTCTGAATTTTATCTTGTAATTGCATGTGAATCTACAATTACCTCAAAGCAAAAATTTAATTAAAAAAAAAGAGCCCATGTACCCACAATTACAACAGGCCCTGGGAAGCAAATAAAAGCCTTTGCCTAAAAGAAAAAAATGGGGGGAGCTGTGGTTACAAATGTAGCCTTTTGTTGCACATAGTGGAGTTTTGACAACACCCCAGGTTATATAAACTGTCACAGTAACAGTATTGATGAAAGATGGCATTAGAATAATTTTAAATTTGTGTCTCTTTCCTGGAGCAAACTATTATTGTATTTTTATTTATTTAATTAATATTTATTTATTTATTTATAAATCCTATAATTATCATGAGAACAGAAGAACTGTATTACTTTTTTCTGTGTTAAAGCATTGCTTTATTTAATGCCAACCTGTAAAATTTCCCACAATTTTTGTGACTCTGGCTTGGAGATCTTCAAGTTTAATAAATCATGACCATAAAAGAAATAAAAAGTATACAGTTCTAAATGTAAAAGCCAGAATTATAAAACTTCTAGAAAAAAATCTTGAAGGAAATCTTTAAGACATTGGGGTAGGCAAAGTTTTCTTAGATAAAACCCAAAAAGCATGAATCAAAAAGAAAAAGGAAGTTGAACTTCATGAGAAATAAAACTTCAACACTTAGAAAGGCACACAGCATCTGAAAATCCTCAGGGTCCCCAGAGTAATAAGAGTCCTTTTGTATGTTAATGAGACGACTGGTGGCCCAAGGCTCCTGGACGGGGTCTGACACAATCTCCAGGTAGATGGTGTCAGAACTGAGATAAACTGTAGGACACCCAGCTGGTATCTGAGAATGGCTTGGTTTAGGAAAAACCCACCACATACAATGCCAGAAGTGAAATAGTATCACGGCAGATAAAAGCAGAAGCATTTTTCTTTACACGGGTATAACCCGAATTTGCGTCCGTAGACAAATGGGTAACAGCTATGGTGTAGCCCTGCAGTAGAACACTGGTCATCATATGGGGCTAAGGAAGCCAGACACGAAGGAGGACAGATTGTGTAAGTCCATTTATATGAAATTCATCCATAACAGCAGAAAGCAGGTGAGTGTTTGCCTGGGGCTGAAAGAGGGGAGGACAGGAGGTGGGAGGGAGGAGTCCGGGGGGAGGGATGCTTGAGCTGGACCTCGGGGGTGATTACACTGGCCCACGATGGTCAGAACACGTCCACTGACCATTACAACGGGTGCATGCTATTCTACAGAAACCATCTCCCAATTCAACTAATTTTTCAAAACTAAAAGGAAATGTAAATCTGTATTTCACATAGCTTTCTTAATCACTTCGAATCTTTTTGTCCAACTTCTTGTCAAACCCAGTTAGACTGTCTTTGACATCACTGCGTGTTTCACCACCTAATGGAGCTGGTGGAAAGCCTGTCCTGGACATGGGGCTGTCATCATTTTTCTGGCCGCTAGCTTGTGTTTGCACTATTAGTGACATCTTCAATCCACGTGTTCTTTAGGGATGCTTTATAACAGCCTTCTGGGGGGGATGGCTTCCTCAGACCTGGATAAAGGGATCAGCAAGCCCCCTCCTCCTCCTCAGCCCGTGCGGACGCCAAGCTCCCCAGGCCACAGGGAGCAGACTGCAGCCGAGGCCCCCGCTTCCCGGAGAGGCAGTGTCATCGTCTGACGCAGAGGCCAGGGAGGGTCCATCTCCATCCTTGTTGGTAAATATTAATTCGTTTTCCTATTTGAAATGCAAACTCCTTACAACGGTTTAAGAATCTAAGATAGTTCTTCCCACGCCCCATTCTGCAGACCTCAGCCCCAGAGGACACCGAGGCTGCTTAGCAGGTGGCAGAGAGGCGGATGGGAGGATGGGGGCAGGGGACAAACAGGCCGAATCAGTGGCAGGAGGAAGCCCAGCTGTTCGCATGTTTCATTAAAGTTAAACAGAAGGGAACATCGCCTTGGGCTAATCGAGACACCCACCGGGATCCCAACGGTGCTCTGGGACGTCGCCAGGTGGCCTGCCTATGAATGCTGAGCATCGAATCTCCACTCAGAGTAACCCTGCACAAGATCCCACTTTCCCAAGCATTCCACCTCCGTGTTGCATGTATTCACCTTTTTTATCTACAGATGGGTCTGCTGAACTAGGAAGGCGCCCGGTGAGTGAGGAGGACCCCCTTCCTCCACAGAGCTGCAGGGCCTACGACGTCCTCTGCTCACCCTCCTCCCCTGCTGTCCTCAGGGAGACACACCAAGTACACATGTGCACACCCACCCCGTCACACGGGTGCCACGCCTTGAGGGAGCCGTCTGGGCTTCTCCGTGCACCTCCTGTGTCCCTGCAGCCTCGCACCTCACTCTCCATCCTTCGTGAACCTTACAAACCGGGGTGGGCATACTGAGGTAAGTGGGAATGGGCCAGAGGTTTGCCCCGGGAAGGGGTACATGCACCCCCTCACTTGGCTGACTTTTTATTCCAGTCTCCATCCCTGTAGACAGAAGGGGTATGGGTGGAACAGAGCCTCCTGTAGGGAACAAGCAGCCTACAAGGAGAGAGCCCACATTTTTCTGAAAACTCCACGCTCACTCGTTCTCATCACAGAGGACTGCCATCCATGGTCACAGCCCCCAGGAGCCTGGACAGGGCTTTCAAGAGACTTCCAGCAAACGGCTGTATTTGGCTTCATCGTGAGCTCCTGTCTATGGCTGTCTGACAAGGGCACGCTCTGAACTGGAATCCTACAGCTTGTAGATCTCCGTTGTGTGTCCAAAAGAACACAGCAGAAAGATCCTTGGGGGATGCTGTGCTCTTAAACTGTAGTCTTCATGGATTCCCAGGGACCTTGGCTGTCAGTGTTGACAAAGCAGGGGGGCCTCCTAGTGGGGTGTCTTCCACAGGCAGTACTTTGCATGTAGGGGAGCGGGCCCTTCTGTGGAAAGACACCAGAGTGGCCTGGCCCTCCCTCAGCTTCGATGCAGAGCTAATCCATCATTCCCAGGCCTGGAGACACAGAAGGAAATGTCACCACTCTCCTCCCAATGCAGGCTGTCGTTTAGCTTTCTCACTTTTTCGAATGTCACATTTAGAAACAGGAGAAGAGTGGCTCTGTTCAGTTATTCTGTGTTTGTCCAACTTCCTGGCTTTAGGAAACAATCCCTGAGGATGAAACTACTCAGAAAGAACACCAGCAAACAGCTTGGACCACAGCCTGTCTGCAGAGCTCAGAGGCCGGGCAGTGGGGACCAGCAGGGAGGCCAGGGCCAACCGGGCCATCCACCAGCAGCGGCTCTGGAGACAAAGCTGGCAGGTCCCTCCCAAGAACATGCTGTGCTGGGGGCAGAGCCTCCACCACCTCATCTTCCAGCAAGGCCAGCAGCCCGTCTCTCTGTTTCGAAAGAGAACAGAGCGCAAGGGCCGCTGGGCAAGGACAGGGTCTGGAGTGTGCTTCCCGGCAGCCCCCACGTCCTAACACTGCTCCTGCGACGTCACCCGCCTCTGGAACAGGATCTTCGCAGATGTCATTAAGGGTCTCAAGACGGAACCATCCTGGACGTAGAGTGGGCTCCACGCCCAGGGCCTGGGGTCCTTATAAGAGAAAGGAGAGGGAAGTCAGACGCATCCACAGGACAGGGCCGCGTGAAGATGAAGGCAGACTCGCAGGGACACTTCTGCAGGCCAAGGTCCGCGAAAGTCTGCGGGCGGCCGTCAGGGCAGGGGGGAGGCGGGACGGGTTCCCCTCAGAGCCCGAGGAGGAGCCGCTCTGCTGGGCCCTCGGTGTTGGACTTCCGGCCTCCAGGGCTCCAGGGGGACACGTTTCTGCTGTTCTGGGCCACCATTCGCAGTGACCTATTCAGGTGGCCCTGCAACGCTGACGCAGGGCTCACGTGCGGGCTACCTGGCAGGCGAACCGGGCAGAGCCAGGGCGAGGGCGCCGCCTCCTGTGCGGAAGGTGGGAGCGACCCGAGCCCGCGCGGCGCCGCAGGAGCAGGAAGCCGCCGCGCTAGCAGTGCAGCGGCGACACCGGCAGGCAGGTCTGTAGGACCCCAACTCTCCCCCGGCGTGGCCGTGGCTGCGCCCCTGGGGTGGGAGGCGCGGCGGGGCTGATCAACCCCCTCTTCAACGTGGGGCTCCTTCTGAAAGACGCCCCGCACAGCCGGTCGCCCCTTCCCCGTCCCATCTGGGCGGAAATGGGTGACATTAGTATAACCCCCATTTAGAAGAATGTTTTCTAAATTTTCCAGGGTAGTTAAAACAGTATCATTTGCAGAAAGAGGTCATTCTTTCATTTTCAATCTATTAACAATAAAACACAACTTTGAAAAAAGATTGCAGGGATCTGGCAAAAAACTAAAGAGAACATCACATTTTAGAAATTTTTTTTTTCCAGAAAACCACCCGTGACGCTCACTTAACCAACAAGGAAGGCCACACTCCCGAAGGAAGATCCATCATTAAAATGCAAGGTGACCTGGGGCAGTCAGGCTGGAGGGCTGCTCTCCCTGGAGGAGCCTGACGCCAGGCTCTGGACTTAGGCTGAACTCCCAGCAGATGGGAAACCACGTGTGCAGCACCCTTTGCAGGATTCAGGACATGGCTCTGGGCCCTTTCCCTCAGCCGTCAGTGCACTTCCCAGCTCTCCGAGGAGCGGCGGGACCCCAGGACTGGGTCGCCCTCCCTCTGCTGGAGCCCTAAGGGCAGGAAGAACTGCGTCTCCCCAGCAGAAACCCAAACCTGTCAGCATATCTGACACCCACAGGGAATTTTCAAAGTACTCCCAACATACCCCCCTCAGACACCTGCCTCACTATGGGCTCACCCCAGCCTCTTCCCTGAGTGCCCACGCTGTGCCCACTGGCCCTTCTGTCGGTCCCTCCCCGGGGCTGGGGGCTGGTGTGGCCAAGCCCAGCAAGGTGCTGGGTTCCAGACAGGTGAAAGGGCCAGGCCCATGACCTTGTCCAGCCCTGGGCTCTGGACGGCCCCCACTGGCCAAACCCTTGACTGTCAGTGCCCCGAGTTTGGTCCGCCCCAGGGGGGCCACCCCAGCAGGGGCACTGAGTCATCGCTGGTTCTTCAGGTCTTTTAGTGGGGCCAGAACCCGGACTTGCCTGGACCAATATTCCAACGAGCTTCCAAACCCACCAAGTGCCAGCTTCGTGCAGGGGCAGG
Source organism: Phataginus tricuspis (assembly GCA_029783875.1). NCBI lineage: Eukaryota > Metazoa > Chordata > Mammalia > Pholidota > Manidae > Phataginus > Phataginus tricuspis. The sequence goes on from JAQQAC010022981.1 coordinate 2,357,475, forward strand.
GTGGGGTCTCCATGACCAGCCAGGTCAGGAAAAGAGCAGGACTGTTGTAGGCTGCATCACGAGCACAGACTGTAACAGACCCCGTGCACATAAAGACAGCCCCGTTCACGCTCGCCTTTGTACTCACAGCAAGGGCAGGCGCTGGGACCCTCTGTCTGGCCCAGAGAATGACTCAGACAGACACTCCAGGCATCCTGTGCACGGCGGGCCTTGGCTGGGGGCTGAGCTGGGGTCCTCCGAATCTCGTCCCCCAACAGGCTGGGTGCAAAGTCCCAGGTACACCACAGGCCAAGGGGAGCCACACTCACGCAGGGTCCTGCCATCTGGGAGGCACGGGCCTCATATGGACCATGTCCACCTAGAAAACAGACGCCTCTCAGGCCCCAGCAGCCTGTGAGCAGCAGCTGTAAGACATTCTAGAAAAGGGCTGTGCTTTGGGGTTTGTGTCAAGAGGTCCACACTGGAGGACCCTTGTTAGATCCAGCAGGTATGCCAGGCCGAGACAGCCAGGCAGCTGGCACCACAAGCAGAGGCTGTCAGCCCCTGCCCCCTGCCCCCTGAGCCGCGATGCTACTGAGATTGAAATGGTGGCGCAGAGCAAGGTCAGCGGCTCTGGGCTTCCAGACAGCAATTCTGCCGTAAGGATGAGAGCCTCGGAGGTGGCCCAGTCACGCTGCCCCTGGACTTTCTCCCAAGGACCCAGCCCTGCAGACGGGCATTTGCGTGCCCCAGGACATACCACAGTGCATCACCATAAATGTCAAATACCAGAAGTAAAAAGGAAACGCTGGAATCAATCATGGTACATCCTTAAGGTAAGATATTAAAAGACCATTAAAAATGACATCAGAGAAGAATTTATAAATTTGTGAAAAACGCCTATGAGAGGATATTAAGAGAAAAAAATTACAGTACAAACCTGTCTACCCACCAGTATGGTAAAAAGTCACACGCCGACCGATGCAGGGGTCCAGACCACCAGGAGGGCCGAGAAAAATACAAACAGTGATGGCGCCACAGTGCAGGCGACCACGGAGCTGAGCTCTCACACACCTGCCCCGAGTCCCCGGGGACGAGTGAGTGGACGCACGTTGCAGGGAGAAATTTTCAGTGTAAATTAAAATCAGAAGCTGCACACATTGCATTTCCAATGCTCTCAACACAGCAACCCAAGTAGAAGCTGAGCACAGACGCGTACAAGGTCTGCTGGGCATTGCCAGGAAGATGGGACAAGACAGAGGGAGGCTGGTCCTGCCGCAAGGCTACTTGAGCAGATGCACTTTGTCAGAGCCTCTGAAAGCCTGGACTGTGGTCCAGGAGGGCAGCACGGAGGAGCAGCCTTTGCGCCAAGCTCTGAAGGAAGGGCATGAGGAGGTGCCCACGGAACAGCGAGGACAGGCGTGGGTGGAACTGAAGGAACCCAGGGAGGACGGGGCCAGGGCAGAGGGGCTCTTTGCAGGGCACAGGAGCAGGGGTTAGTTTTGTGCAAGAACAGAGTGCTCACGTATCGGTGATCTCATGACCCTGGGCAGACAGCAGGGCGTCCTCAGTGTGATGGTGCAAACCCATCAGGCTGCTGGACCCGCCCGGGATGAAATGCTTCCATCTACATCAGCCAATGGCTTCAAAGCAATAGTTGCAGGTCAGGTCACCTTTGGCATCCCAGGGCACCCACGGCGGGAACACACAGGCAGCAGAGCATCCTTCCCTCCTGTGGGGCAACTGCCCTGCACGTCCAGGCTGAGCGCCATCAGGCCCAGCCTCCGGGATGGAGAGAGGAGGGAGGTTTGGGGCTGCAGCTACATTTCCTGGACAACTGAGCTGATACCACATTCACCGAGCTCCCACTATGTGTCAGGGTACTTATAAAATGATTCCAGGTAACAGCTGGATTTATTTCCTCGGGCTGCCATAACAGAGCACCATACACTGGATGGCTTAGAGAGCAGGAAGTATTGCCTCCTGGTTCTGGAGTCCAGAGGTCCGAAACCGAGGTGTCAACAGGGCTGGTCCTTTTAAGGGCCGTGAGGGAAGGCTCTGTCCCGGGCACCTCCCTAGCTTGTAGCTGGCTATCTTTGGGTTCAGTTGGCATTCTCCCTGCACTCAGGCCTGTGTCCAGGCCCCCACCTTTTTGAAAGACACTAGCTGAACTGGATGAGAGCCCACATTCTAACTTGATTACCTCTGTAAAGATACCATCTCCAAATGAGGTCACATTCACAGGTTCTGAGGGTTAGGATTCCAACATATGAATTTCGGGGGACATGACTGAGCCCATAGCCCAAATAATAAAGCCACCAGGCAATGTCCCTATTTAACAGATCCAGAAAACCAAAGATCTGAGAGAGGTGTTGGGTAAGGAGAGGCCAGGCCTATTCTCGGGTGCTCACTTACAAGTTTCTCCTTTGTTGTTTCTGGGGATTAAAAGCTTAGACAGGGAGAGATGCTGCCCATCCCACAGCCCCTGAAAGGGCAGAGTGGAAACTCAGCCCCCTGGGGTTCTGCCCCATTCAGCGGGCAGCCGTGGTCCCACAGAACCCGGACCACAGCTGCCGGCCTTGTGTGTGCTCAGTGCCCAAGGACCTGGGGCCCGGGGGTGATCTGGATGGACAGCCACCCCTCCTCATCCTCACCAGTGGGAGCAAACCTCTCTACCATCCACAGAGGGCAACGTGCTCAGCCAACTGTCCACGGGGCCTCTGTAGGGTGGCCTCTGTGGCTGACCTGCCCTCCAGCAGGAAGGACAGGGCTCTGGGAAGAAGGGTGGGATGAGGGATAACAAGCAGAGAGGCCAAGGAGTGAGCGAGGCCTCGGTCCTTTGACACCCCCAAGGTGGGGCTTGGGGAATCCAGGGTGACCAGGCCCCTAGTGCAGCGGGTACGCGGCCCCACCGGAGGCCCCACCGCTCGCCAAGGCAGCCCTGGCCTGCTCAGCGCCTCCTCTCCGCAGAGGGCACGGCCCGTCTGCACTGCAGTGACTGAGCACAGGCACTCAGGACACAGAGGGTCGCTCAGAGGCACATTTTCCCACACAGGAGTCGCCCTTGAGAGGCAGCCTGTGTCTGTGGATCGGCAGAGTCCTCGGCATACACGCTGGGCTCCCTCTGGCCAGAACTCAGCAACGGACGAGGAGAGTTCTTTCTAAATTAAACCTTAACCTCAGCTTCCCTCATTCACAGCCCCATCTCCTGGCTCCTCTCAGGACCGAGATGTCACGTCTCCCCGACCCATTCGTCACCACCCTCCGGGCCAGCCATTCTTCATGCTTCTTTTGCTCCATACTGCAGACAGAGTCTTGATTGAAGAAGCTTGTTAATCATCCAATTTTCAGTTCTGTGATGATTTCCCACATCTTAGTGCCATTAGAGATGCTGCCATTGTGGTTCTGTGCCCTCCTCCCAGACGCCAAGTCACTGGCGAGCGAGGCCTGCACACCAAAACGGTGGGGACGCATGGACACCCTCCTCTATCCTGATGAGGAAATATTCCGCTCTCCTCTTCATCCTCTTCTACTCATGACAGCCAGCAGGACAGAGGAGCTGCCGTGCAAGGACTCAAGTACACGACAGCGGGGGTCCCACCCATGTCCCAGATTGGCAGAGGTTCGAAGGAAATTTAAGGTAAGGGTTTAACTGTGAATTTGACTACCACACCACACACCAGCTGGATGACAGGAACCAAAACCTGACACGAGTACCCTTGAGTTCAGGCATCCTTTCCTGGGAATCTGTCCCAGGCCGATCATTAAACAACTGTGCAAAATATATATATATTCAATCCATATGGAAACCACCTGAACACCCATGATTGCGTGGTTAGTTACAGAAACGATGTATTGCTCAATGGGAACTAATGCAGCCGTTATTAAGAATGATCTAGACCAACACTCATTCACGTGTGGTAACGATGCTGCTGATAAAGACGGAAGATTACACCTTGTGCGACATCATGCTGTGTTCATGAAATTGTGTGTGCACGGGAGGTGTGAATGTGTGTGTGCACGTGTATGTGCATGCTTCTTACTCCTCCACCTCACTATTCTTTACCGTGTTTCATGGCCAAATACATGAGGGTGCGTTAGCTTCATAATCCAAAAAAGGAAATTTTCATTTGAAAAAATGTGCACATATCCTTACTTTTCTGAACTAAAGCCGTAACTAGATGACATTACATTGGCAGACTGCTGTAACAGCTGATTGTATGAGTCAACTTGGCTGGGCTATGGTACCTAGATTATTTAAATGCCAATCTAGGTCTCTGTGATGGAATTTGCTAGATGAGATTAACAGTTAGATCAGGAGGAGTACAGCACATCAACCTCCACGCAGTGGGTGCGCTGCATCTAATCAGCTGAGGCCCTTAGGAGGAAAAAGACCGGGGGCCCTGGAGGAAGAGGAGGTTCTGCCTCCAGATGCCTTCAGACTGGAGCTGCAACACAGCGGTCCCTCGGCCCCCCGCTGGAGGCCTGCCCTGCACACTGGACTTGAGAGCGTCCACAGTCACGCGAGCCAATTCCTTAAAATAAATCAACTTCAATCTCTCTCTTTCTCTCTCATCTGTACATCTTCTTGGTTCTGTGTCTCTGGAATACCATGAATAACATAACTGCTTTTAATTTTGTTCTGTCCCTGCACATGTACAGCCTCCCCACTATCAACATCCCCCAAGATGGGACATTTGTTACAACGGATGAACTCCAGTGACCCATCACCATCACCCGGAGTCCACAGTTTACATCAGGGTCCCTCTCGGTGCTGTACTTTCTCTGAGTCTGGACAAGTGCATCATGTCATGTCTTGGTCGTGTATCCACCATTACAGTGTCATCCAAAGTATTCCCTCTACCCGAAAGATCCTCTGAGCTCCGCTTACTCACCTTCCCTCCTAACCCCTGGCAATTGCCAATCCTTTACTGTCTCCACAGTTTTGCCTTTTCCAGAATGTCATATAGTTGGAATCATACAGCAAGTAGCCTTTTCAAATTGGCTTCTTTCACGTAACAATATACATTTAAGGTTCCTCCATGTCTTTTCACAGCTTAACAGCTCATTTCTTTTTAATGATGAATAATATTCCATTGTCTGCCTGGGCCACAGTTTATCCATCCACCTATTAAGGACGTCTTTGTTGCTTCCAAGTTCTGGCAATTATGAATAAAGCTGCTATAAACATCCATGTGCACATTTTTTATGGACATGAATTTTTAACTTCTTTGAGTAAATACCAGGGAGTGCCTTTGCTGGGTCCTGTGGTAAGAGTATTTTTAATTTTGTAAGTAAATGTGTCCTGGACCCTCAATTCCAGTGTGGGAGGTGTTCCCCCCACATCCAAGCAGTTCTCCATGGCACCAGCTGGGTGCACTACAGTTCAGCTCCATTCTGACACTATCTACCCAGAAAGAGCGTCAGATCCCATAGGTTAAAGGATCGGTTCCACAAGACAGCCCGTCCCCACCTCAGACACCAAAGTCCGGGTTGTCACCTGTGCTTAAGACCAACTGGCTGTAGATGGGAGGTTTCCACAACCCCCCTCCTTGGGTTCAATTAATTTACTAGAGTGGCTCACAGACTCAGGAGAACAGTCACTAGATCACTGGTTCATTAGAAAGGGATACCACTGAGGAACAGGCAGCCGGAAGGGAGGCACAGGGCAAAGCGTGGGGAAGGGGCTGGAGCTCCCGTGCCCATGTGTTCACCAGCTAGGAATCTCTCCTGACCCTATCATCTTGGGATTTCACGGAGGCTTCATCACGCAGGCATGACTGGCCGCTGATGACGTCGTCAACCTCCAGCCCCTCTCCCCCTGGAAGTCAGAGGGGTGGGAGTGAAAGTTCCAGCCCTCCGACCCATGGCTGTTCTCCTGACAACCAGGCCCCATCCTTCCAAAAGTCACCTCATTAACATAACAAAAAGCTCCTTTATGTTTCTCATGACTTAGGAAATTCCAAAGGTCTTAGGAGCTCTGTGCAGAAATGGAGACCAATTATAAACCAAGTATCACAGTAAGAAACCGCCAAAGCTCTTCCAGAGTGGCGGCACCATCTCTTTCCCACCAGCAGTGAATGAGCGTTCCTGTGGCTCCACAACCTCACCAGCTTTTGATGCTGTCAGGGCTCTGGATTTGGGCCATTCTAGTAAGTCTGCAGTGGTACCTCCTTGCTATTTGCTTTTGATTTTTCCATGAAAATTACAAGGTAGAATGTGCCTTGTGGGTCCCATCCCACAGGTGGGAATACTGTGGCCCATGAAGTCTGCATCACTTGCCTAAGGGCCCATCCAGCTGGAGGCAAAGCCAGGACCAGCCTCCCTGACAGGCCAGCAACTTGCCTCCAGAGACTCACCCAGAGCCCGGAGCAGGGTGCGTGAGGACGAGGCACAGGCATGAAAAGAGAGAGGACTGGTAGTCCGCAGACCTGGCCAGGGCTCACTGCCAGATGCTGGGGAGGGTGCACACAGCGGGTGCTACCAGCGCAGGGTCTAGCCCTCGGGCCTGACGCCCTTTCCCGCCTGGGGTTCCCGCCTGGTCCTGCTCATGCTCCAGTTTCAGCCTCTTCCTGAGTTTGCCCCTCACAAGTGAGGGGACCCCTGCCGCCATCCTTGCCAGTAACACCAATCCCAGAGGTGCAACAGAACGGGGGGTCCCCATTCCCCTCAGCCCCTCAGCTCAGGCCTGAGTCCCTCACAGAGCCCCCAGCCTCTTCCCTGCACTTCTGCAGAGCCCAGGGTGTCACAGATTGTCTGGTAGGAAGGGCTCGGAGTAGGGTCACCAGATAAAACGTAGGATGCCCACTTGAATTTGAATTTTAGAAGAGCAACAATATTTTAGTGTAAGGACACCCCATGCAAATACTGGTTCCTCAATTTCTACTCCTAAATCTGCAACTCTGCCCTGGAGATTACCCAACCCACGGCTCCTGCCTGGGGTCGTCAGCTCCCAAAAGGAAAACCAGGGCCTTTCAGAACTGCAGAAAGTCCATGGCATTCCTCGGGGGCAGGAACCCCCAAACTCCCTAACTACACCTCACGGACTGGTGTCCTGGTGGTCACACAGGCGGTGACTGGCAGCCTGAGGGGTCTCTGATTGGTGCGGGGTAGGGGGCATTATCACCTGGTAGATGGGTATGCGTGTGTGTGTGTCTGCACGGGAGGTACCTTTAAAACCACGTGGAATTTAAATTACATGGAACAGATAACACGTGGGATCCTTTCCTTTGAAAAGGCCAGAGACCCTCCATTTCACAGCTGGGGAACCGAAGTCCACACAGTAATTCTCCTTGAAAAGGTCTGTGACTGCGTCAGGGTCTCTGCATCCATTTCCTTGGGATCCAGACCCATTTTCCCCATTTCCCTTGGAGCCCGTGGCCGTGAGCACCACCCGCCCCACAGCCTGCCGAGGAGAGGGTGCTTCACGCCCCGGCTGGCCTGCTGCCCTGCAGAAACCATCTCCCACGCGCCCCGGTCAGGCAGGCCCAGCCTATAGCACAGCTGCCTGGCGGGGTAGTAAAGGTTCTGGCAGCAAATTCTAGAAGCAGAGACCAAGTCACATTATAGCAGGGTTTTCAGAAATCCCAGTGTAAAGATCCGTCTGCTTCCGGGTCAGAGAAGCTGGGCAGGCTGACTGCCCGTCACCTCACCCGGGTCAGCAGCGACGGTGGGACGTGGCCATGGAGGGGCAGTTCACCACCAGGGAGGGCGATCTGGGGACAAGCACGGGACAAGCTGTTGGAGCGGGAGCGGCATGGATGCCGTGTCCCAGGACAAGCCGCTGGAGCGGGGATGGCGTGGATGCTGTGTCCCTGTGCCTGGAGGGCGGATGCTGGGAGTCACCCCTGGGATGGTGGCTGCCTGAGCCCTGGGACTCTGGACTCCCGAGCCTGGGGGAGCAGAGTCGGACCAAAGGGCACCAGGCCGCTGCCAGGGCAAGCAGAGGCTCTCTCCCCACCTGAGCAGACGTCCTCTGGGGGGCGAGTGGCCGTGAGCCAGGGAATCGGGGTTCCACTGGATGCCACTGAAAACAAGACAACAGGCCCAAAGGGGAGGTGCTGTGCTGAGCCCAAGTCACCAAGCCGAGCCGCCCCTTAATTACAGTCTCGGCGCTCCCAGAGATGGGACCTTAAACCAGCCAGCCGGGGGGCGCCGGTCAGCCCCAGGGAGGCGATCACTGGCAGGCCCTGCCCTCCCACCCCCTCTCTGCCCTGTCCCGGCCCTCCTGCCCGTGGAGGGTCTCACGGTGTGCAGCCCTCGGACCTCCTCCTATTGGCTAGGAAGGCTGCTGCCCGACTTGAATTACTTTTTGCTCAAATAAACTCAAAACATTTCATATGCCCCAGTTTATCTTTTCTCAGAACAGTTTCTGTTTGGGAAGATGAAGTCCCAGAGGCGGGCGCACAACACTAACGTGTATTCAGTGCCACTGGACACAAAGATGGTCAAGACAGGAGACTCTGTGTTATGTATATTTTGCCACAATGAAAAAATGAACAAAAAGATAACTTACTCTAAATCTTGGATCCCAGGACCAGTGATGTGAGGTCAACTCTGACTCGAGCACCCATAAAATGCCAGGAGAACAGCAGCTGGAGAGCCAGGAAACCTCGGGTACCCAGGATGGCCCAGGAAGGAGAAACACACTGCCTCTGAGACGTGTGACAAGTCACACAACCCAAGATTCCCTCTTAAAACTAACAAGGCTGAGGGGAAAGGTTGCATTCCTATAAAATACACTGGGCTCATTTGTACCAACAGTAAAAATGGGGTTGATTGGCAGGCGTCTACAGCCCTGATACAGACGCCATCGGGCCAACATGATGCCCAGCGTGATGTCCTTTGCTGAACTTAATGACTGAGAAGCCGGCGTTTGCGTATGACATCACCAGCTCACTGGGTTTATGCCTTCATAACCCTCCACTAATACACCTTGAGAAATGCAAGTAGGAGAAAAGGTGAGACTCACCACAGTGCACGTCAGACAGATGTGCCCCGTGACGCTGGCCGGGAGCCAGAGCAGGTTGGCTCGGCACAACAGAAAGAGCCCTGAGACCAATGCCGGGGACCACGAAATGGGGACGTTTCACTGAAAAATACAACAGGCCAGAGGCTCAGGGATGAGCTGAGATTTGAATTCAGAGGATTAACAAAAACAAGGATCAAGTGGTTGAAATGAAAAGGTCACAATTTTTAAAAATAAGATACAACAGAATATATCATTCAAAATAATTTAGAAATAGAACCCCATAATCCTGGCATGAGACTGGCCTTGGCCAGTGGAAATGAGTGGACATGACCCTGTCAGGTTTCTACAGCCCAGGCTCTTCTCGTGACCAGGGAAAGAGCAGAACCTGGGGCCACTGGTCTCCAAATGATAGACCCGTGGGGCACAGGCATGCCCAGCCGGCAGCCTGGTGCCCCCCATGCACCCCTCTGGGACCACACCCTCGCAAGGGAGATAAGAGCATACGTGGTTTGCAGTGGTGTTTTGCAACATTACTGCACTAACAGCTGATGGGCACATGGATGCTAGGGCTGAACTGTGTCCCCCAAGATTCAGGTGTTGAAGCCCAAACCCCTGGCACCTCAGAACGTGAGTATTTGTGGACAGGCCTGTAAAGTGGTAACTAAGGAAAAATGAGGCAGTTGGGGTGGGCCCTGAGCCAGTCTAACTGGTGTCCTTGTTAGAGATCTGGACACAGAGACAGCAGAGATGCCTCATGCAGAGGACAGGCCGGGTGAGGACACAGTGAGAAGGCGTCATCCACAGCGAAGACAGGCCGCAGGGCGCCCAACCTTCCCACACCCTGGTCTCGGGCCTCCGCCTCCAGGAAGTCTTCCTGCCTCCTTTGAACAAACGGATGACTGCTGCTTCCTCTGCCCTGTCTGCGTCCTGTTTTGACAGCTCAGCAAACTGATGCAGAGGGCTGGTGCCACCTACTGTCCTTTGTCATTTCCCGGGTTTCCTAAGCTCCTCTGAGGTTCCCATGCATTGTCTGAGAGGAAGGGGCAAACCACCGAGTTCAGCCACGGCTCCAAGCCTCAAGACAAGGAGTCCTGCGCCATGAGCGTCTGGTGACGCCCGGTGCTTGGGAAAGACAAGGTTCCCATGGGCCACCTGTGCCTTCCCCTGAGGCTCTACAGGTGCTCTTGGCAGCCGGCTGGTCTGCCTCCGGGGCCTGTCTCCCGCACCTCTGCATCTGGGGACCTCATGGGCCAGCAGAGGAGGGCAGGGCTCTGCCGGGGCCACCATGTGGCAGGGGCTCATGGACACTGCCTCCTCTGCCATTACCTCCCAACCCCACGCAAAGGCCTCTGGGCGGGGACACTCTGCCCCCTGGTAGCTCACCCAGGGCAGTGAAGGGAGAGGGGCATCCTTGTGGCAAAGCTACTGTCCCATGGCTGGAAGGCCAGTGGCCTTTCGCCCTGACACCCTGGGCCATTCGGCATGTGGGGACTTCTCACTCCTCCCAGACGCCATCCTGCATGGGGCAGGGGACTCTGGGAAGCAGGTCTGCGGCGGGGGCTGACCAGCAGGGCTGGCCGCCTCACACGTGGCACTGGGCCAGGCCGCCCTGGCTAATGCCATGACATTCCCCACGAGGCAGTAGGGCTGTGGCCGTCGGGGTGGCACCTTCCTTTTCTCATAAGCTCTGCTGATGGCCTTCTATTATTGCTTTTAGAGGAAAGATTTAGGATAGCAGAAAATACTATGAAAAAATGATATTAGGCTTAGATTGACCATAACAAAATTATTATAAGAGCTGAGCACTCTAGTTTATACTGTATCATTAAGCACACATTTCCCAATGCACTGCTCAGTAGACCAGCAAAGCAAGCGTTCATTGCAGATTTCAATCTCAGTGAGCAATAAACTCAGTGTTCTGCATAAATAGATTGCCCAGAATCTGTTTATTGTGATTTCCACATAGATGAGATGGGAAGACTGTCGGCAGAGGTTCCTCCCTCTCAGGGACGTGCGAGCAGCAGAGAAGTAAATCATATCCGTTTAAGTCGGCGCTGGGGGACAGGTGGAGGGGAAGGCAGTAAAGTGGAATTTCATACCATAACGGCCGGGAAGCCGCCCTCAGTGTTTTCAATTGTATATAAGGATTTCTAGTCTTCCCTACAATCTGCCCCAGGGGCCTCCCAGATTGCAGGTAACACCCTAAACAGTGATGCCTGGCTGCACATCAGACCACTTTGTCCAAGGAGGCAAATGCTGCTGGTGTGGACGCTCCAGGCCCAGGTGCGGAGCGAGGAGGCACCGGGCCTTGAGCCTTCCTCCCTCCAAGCCTTGCAGCCCCTTCTCCATGCCCCCCCCACGGCCTCCGGAGGTCAGACCTGGGCCGGGGCCTCAGGCAGTTCACAGCCCGGCCCGTGGTGAAGCCGCCCTTGGTCCCTTTCAGCACGCGTGGTGCATTTCCCAGCCCCTGAGGCTCCCTCCTTCCTGGCACAGGCAGACACACGAGCTTCAGGGCTCCAACAGAACACCGCGCATGCGGAGGCTCCAGGCAACTCGGATTTGCACTCGGACAGTTCTGCAGGCCAGAGTCCTAATCTCAAGCTGCCGCCAGGGCTGTGTTCCTCTGGAGGCTTCAGGGCAAATCTGTGCCTTTTCCAGCTTCTTGAGGCCATCTGCATTCCTGGCTCGTCCCCATGACACGACCTCCGTCTGTCACCAGACCCACCCTCCTGCTGCCCTCTGACAAGGACCCGTGTGACGACACTGTGTCCACCCACACGACCCATGATCACCTCGTCACTCTGCAAGTCCCCTTGCTAGGCAGGGTCATGTAAGGTCACATGTGCACAGGCTGGGGGAACGGGTGTGGGCATGTTTAGGGCTGCCATCAGGTCTAACGCAGTAAGCTCTGGTTTTCCCTGTAATCCTGCCATACAGGATGGTTTGTGAATGTTCTTGCAAATTTCTCAGACCACCAAGTTTGACTCTCAATATAGTGGCTGTGTGCCCAGCAGTGAGACTTGGGGGAGGTGGGACTAGGGGAGGGCAGACGAGCCAGGGGCAGTGTCCCTCCCCGAGGCCACCCCAGTCTTGGCATGATCTGGCGGTGCCGGCAGGCAGCAGGGAAGAGGGAGAGGCTGGCGGTGGCCCTGCAACCCTGGCCAGGAGGTTCGATGAATATTTATGAGGGTAACCATGAATATTTATGAGGGTACGCACCCAAGAGCTCCCTCAGCTCTCTGAGAACCCAGAAAACGTGGACCCTCTGCGGGTCTCAGGCCTGTGCTCATCAGGCACATTTTCCTAACAACCACCTGTCACCACTCTGTTTTAGGTTTCCCTGAAATCAAATCAGAGCATCCATATGAGATTCTCAAGCAGAGCCTGGGAGGGGTCCAGAGCCCCCTCCCAACCTTGGTAAGGAGTAACACAGGGGGCAGCGACATTGTAAGAGCTCTGTTAGTTGCAGGAAATAGGGGCTACAACTCAAAATGGCTTGAGCAAAAGAAAAAGGACCAGTGCACACACGGAATAATTCAGAGGTCAGTGGCTTCAGGCACAGCTGGATCCAGGAGATTGAGCAATGTCACCAGGAATTCCTGCACTCCTCCCTTGCTTTCACCAGTGCTGTCGAGGCCCACCTGTGCTCGCATGGCCCTCAGTGATACCATGTGCCCCGCTGGCCTCTCCTAGTCCCCATGCTGGTGTCGCCTCCATTCTCAGGCAGGCCTTCCCCTCGGGGTGCCAGAATGGCTGCAGCACTGCAGCCTCTGTACTTGAAGGTTTGGTCTATGAGAGGAGGAGAACCCCTTCCCCAGCAGCTCAAATGAAGTATCAGAATTCAGTCCCATGGGCTGATCGCCATGACCTTTCCCAGGCACACGGGGCCGGCTACATGGGCTGGGGACTGGGAAGGCGTCCTTCTCCCAAAGGACGATGACGGCCTGCATGCAGAGCAGCAAGGATCACAACCACCCACCTTGACCAGGAACTTGCCACAAGGGAGAGAGGAGCCCAGCCCGAGCCCCCTCTGACATTCACACACGCACGGGGGAGGGGACCTCAGATGGTGGACACTGGCCTCAGGACCCCAACTGCAGGGAGCGAGCTGCACCTGGTTCCTCGAGCAAGAGCTCTGAAAACGCAGCAGGAGCCAGGCCGACTGCCAGGCAAAGACCTGGAGCCCTAAACACAGAAACACCCTCCCTGCTTGCAGACAGGCAGAAAAAGTCAGAAAAGTGGGGGCTACAGCCATAGGGACCACCAAAAAGGCCAGTCTGGGGGCCGCAGCCCATCAGGGCACAGAGTGGCCAGCGCAGAGAGGTGAGCAAGGCCGGCAGGAGGAGTCGTCACTGCAGAGGGCACAGGGTCGCCGGGACCACGCTGAGCTGGTGGCACCCAGAGAAGGGGCGGGTGTTAGCTTCCTGGAGCTGCTGTGACCAGAGAGCACAAGGGCACTTAGACTTATTCTCCATCAGCTCTGGGGCCAGAGTCTCCGCAGGATACCACGGGGCTGAGTCCCCCAGAACCTCAGCAGTCCCTCCCACCTCATCCAGTTCCCAGAGTCCCCAGGCGTCCCTTGGCTTGTGACTGCATCACCGAATGTCCGTCTGTCTCCCCTGGCTTCTCCCTGTGTCTCTGTATGTCCTCTCCATTTCCACCTCTCCTAAAGACACCCCGCTCTGGGCTTAGGGCTACCCTAAGCCAGGACAATCTCATCCCGATAACCATAGCCTAATTTCACCTGCAAAGACCCTATTTCCAAATGTGGTCACATGCACCAGCCCAGAGGTTAGGACCTGGACATATATTTGGGGGACTCTTCAACCCACTACGGTGAGATCACCATCACTTTCAAAATCATCTCCATATTTCCAGCAGTGCTTCCGACCTGCAGGTGGAAAAGAAAAGCCAGTCCCTCAGTGAGCTTTCCTCATCCATGCTCTGGCTGGGAGCGCAGCCAGGAAGCGGGGAGGCCGGTGGAAACCAGCTTGGCGGCAGGGGGCCATCCTGCCTGAACTGAAGGTTCTCTGAAACCTGATACTCGATGAAAATTATAAACTGCTCCCAACTGTACGGAAGCCCTCAGCTCCATCTACCTCTGACTCTCCTATGAATGAGGTCCATCTTTATCACAACATGTAAAGTGCAGACAATCGCGGGGTCTTGGGAGCCCTCACTCCATGCATGGTGAGCGGTGACGTCAGGGCAAATGGGGTGCAGCTGAGAGGGAGGCCCACAGCACATCCCGCCGCTCTGCTGCACGGCCCCAGCGAGGGTCACGGGAGAGGGCAGATCCTCCCCATGAGTCCTGCGTCGTCAGATGAAATATTCTTTGTGAGATCAAATGAAAGTCAGAACTAGACAGATTGACTAGCAATTGACTTTCTTAAATGGAGCACAGATGATCTCTAAAAATACTTCATCTGAACAGGAATTTGTTCTCCCATGAAGAAAACAATGCCAGAATGTGAGGTCCTCCCACAAAGGTCAGAGGCATCTGTACCCTGAGTACTCCCAGGCCGGAGCCCAGGGGAGCCCGGGGACCACCTGATGGCGGAGAGAGACACACGCGGAGGCAGGTCAGGACATGAGGGCCTCTGCGGCCCCGACAGCATCTCCAGCCCCACACCCGACCGACGGCGCGCCTCCCTGGGCTTCCTGGGTTTGCCCGCGTGCACAGCGCCCGGGCTCTCTGCTTGTGCTGACAGCTGTCACCCTGGAGGGGTCACGGGCGCCTGCAGCAGGACCCTCACTGTCTTTGTCTGCTCTGCAGGTGGGGGCCGCCACACTCGGGCTCTGCCCACTCTGCTCCCCACACCAGCCTGTGTGGTGCCCTGCTCGTGTCCCCATTCTCAGAAGAGGAAACTGAGGCACAGAGAAGTGAGTGGCTCCCCTGAGGTGGTGCAGATCTTAGCCCAGCCAGCAGGCCTTGAGGGCTCATTTCCCCTGGGGCCCAGCGAGGCACAGAAGTCGTCCTCAGGAGCTGCTATGGCTGAGCCAGGGGAGGGGCACATGTCCCCACCAGGCCTAAGCAGGCTCCCAGGGCCCCTGCAAGGGTCCCTTAGGAGCCAGGGCTGCTCCCTGCCCCAGGGGCCTCACCCTCAGACCACCCTCTCCAGCCTGGGTACCGCGTGTCCCCACGGAGCCACCACTTGCAGTCCGGGCTTGGCTTGGGAGAAGCCACAGTGAGAAGGCAGTCTCGCCTGACAGTGTGACGGCTCTGAAGTCAGGGCTTCATTCCGCAGGGCTGTGATGGCGGAGCCTTACTTCCCTGGGAAGAGCCAGGACATCTCGGCGGACCATCAGGGACCCAGAGGACAGTGTCAAAGACAACACTGCCACATCTGAGAGGACAGTGCAGACAGAAAGAAGGGAGTGGCCACACTCAGGGAGGGAGGCCAGGGGCCTGGCAGGATCCCCCAGGCTGCTGGGTGGAGGAAGGAGAAGGGGAGACCCTTGATGCCTGTGGACCAATACCCACGGCTGGTGGCCGTGCCGAGTTACCCTCCCTCCAGAGGACCGGGCAGCCAGCACTGGGCATGTCTCCCTCAGCCAGGAGATCCTGCCAGAATGTCCCAGGCAGCACAGACCCAGGGGTCCCTGCAGGACCCCCGAAACAGGAGGGTGTGGCCATGCGGGACATCTCACCAATGCCACGCATAGGGGCATAAAGGTGGGCCTTCAGTCATCCCGGAAAAGTAAGGTGATACTCATGGCTTCCAGTGGTGCACAGCAAACCCAGAGCCATTGCATGGGCTGGTGTTCAGCAAACCTACCTGCCCTCGCATTGCCAGGTCAACCTTTAGCATCCAGTGTTACTTGTCAGCCTAAGAAACACCTAATAAGTGTACTTCTCAGATGAGCGTCTGGACACATAACTTCCTACATCAGTGCTTCCCAAATAGTCAGGGGTATAGAAATCCCCTGCGGTCTTGTCAGACATCAGGTTCCCAGCTCAGTGTTTCCAGCACGTTCCCAGGCGACCCCAAGCTCCTGGTCCACATCGTGCTCTGAGTGGCTGTGCTCCTCACCGCTCCTCCCCTCCCCTGAAATCCCAGCTCAGGTCTTGGTGCATCCCCGCAGGGACAGCTTAGCTAGGAAGGTCTGAGGCTCCAGCCTTCCACCAGCCGGGAGCCACCCTGAAACCAGGAGACTCTGCCTGGACACCGACATTCTCTCGGGAGCATCTCTGTCCTCTGGCTGTGGTTCCCGTAATTTGTCACTCTGAGGAAAACGGAGGCTTCTTGTCCAAGGGAGCAGCATAAAGCAGCCAAACAGAAGGTAAGAGAAAAAGATGGCCTGGTTGCATCCTTAGGAGTCAGACTGCGGTCACTGGGCGATGAGGGAGCCTCGCATCCCCATGCTGCCAGCGCCCCCTGAGCACCCAGGCTGCTGGTCCAAGTTCACCTCTGAGAACTGACATAAGCCTGGGGTGTCAACTCAGACGTCACCTGGTCTAAGACCCCTAACGCTTCCCTCTGCGTCTCTCTACTGCCCTAGTTCTCTGGCTGGAATTAATTTCATGATAAACCCACAACACTAACTCATGGTAAACTGACTAGATGAGCAGAGGTAGTGAACAGAGAATGTAAACCCAACCCGGTGAAGATTTAACTGTTCCCAAGAATATATGGGCTTCAATCAAGAAAGCTCATGAATCTGCTTTGCTTCTTGAGCTAGAAAAAGCCTGCCCCCTGGGTGTTCTGTCCAGCAATGATGTGGAACTAGCTGAAGCTCTGGGCATCTTGTGAGCCTTCCCTACTCCTGGGGGGAGCAAAGAGAAGCAGGCCGGCCCCCCACAGCAAGGTCCCCCAGGAGGGGCGCAAATGGATGAAACCACAGCCAGGCACGTGTCAGCACTTCCTACAAGCTTTGAATGCGTTGTTGCTCTTTAACCCAGACATGTTTTAGAAATAGTTAAAAATAGAGAAAACACTTTAGACTTCGGATTCAATGTGGTGGCTTGAATAAATGTGTTTACAGCTGCTGCCTGCAAAATCCCCATTAAAATCATAGCAAAATGATAAAAATAACATAGGTTCATAAGGACAGAATAAACGTATGTAAGTGAACAGCAACAGAACTTTCGGAAATGAAAAGCGGGAGGGTCATCCCAATTCTGGCATGGGCAACGGCTCCTGCTGGCCAGCCCGCCCCCAGACAGCTGAAACCTGCAGGCAGGTTTCTTACATCTGAAGGCCCCAGGAGCATGATGGAAAACAGGCGGACCCGGGGCAAAGGGAACAGCATGGGATGCGTTCCCCATTTTCCTAACTTCCCATCTAAGAGCAGCCGAATCTGAGACGTGCGGGACAGCTGACCGTCACCAGCAGGCTCTCAGTCCTTCTGGCTTACAGAGCCAGAGGGCGGCATCTGCGGAGATACGGGGAGGAGAGGGGGTTCCCTACCTACACAAACCAGATTCCCGCTGACGGCAGAGCGGTGCACGCAGGGCAGGCTCTGAGCAGCCGCTCCGGCTGCGGTGACAGAACAAAGACATGAGCTGCTCGTGACAAGGCGGGGCAACTAAAGTCAGAATTCAGCCATAGTCTGCACGCTTAAAAAAGAAAATAAGGACCCTTCGGAGGCACAGAACAGAATCCAGAGTCTCTGTAACATATCATTCACAGGCATAGGATACAATCCAAAATCACATGATATTTGAGGAAACAGGAAAACAAAAAATCATAAATGTGCATGCTCGTAGTTTCAAGCTCCACAAAGCCAAAGTTGACAGAATTAAAAGGGTAAAAAGATAATTCCACAAGCACTGTTGAAGACTTTAATATCCTTCCTTCACAATTAAGAGAAAAAATGAGTACAGCTACATAGATTTAGTCTTGACCACACCCCAGCACTGCATAATACACATTCTTTGTAAGCCCACGTGGCATGGTCACCAAGATATGCCATATACAGGCCAATAAAACGAGGCTTATTAAATATGAAAGGGTTAAGACCATATAAAGGAAAGTGTCAAACCAAAGTGGAATTAAACAAGAAATGAATAATAAGATATTTCAAGAAATGATTAATGTGTGAAAATGAAACAACATACTTGTAAATAATCCATGTCTCACAGAAGAAAACTTTAAACAGAATGAGAATGGAAACACAACTAATGCTGTTTTGGGGACGTGCTTTTGAGAGAAATTTATAACTTCTGTTGGAAAACAAGGCAGTGAAAAATTAATGAACTAGTGTGTAACTCAAGAACCTAGTAAAAGAAAAGCAAAGTAACCCAAATTAAATGGGAAGAAGGAAATAATAAAGAGAAGCTGTAAACAGAGGAGGCAGAAAACAAACATGAGGAACAAAACTTATAAATCGCCAGCTGCACTAGTCAAGGAAAAGAGAGAAAGAAGACGAATCATAAGTGTCAGGAACGCAGGCTGGAGCCCTGCTCCAGAATCTACAGATTTTAAAAGGAAAAGAAGGGAGTATTTGAATAACTTTATGCCGACAAATTTGGCAATTTCAATGAAATGGACATATTTCATGAAAAATGCCCAGCCTAGTAAATTTGACACAAGATGAAACAAAAAATCCAAATAACCCTGTATCTGTTAAAACAGAAAATAACACCACTCTTAAACACATGCTTTCAGAACTAGAGTATGAAATATTTGCCAATCCATTACATACAGCCAGCATAATCATGCAATATCTGAAAATTATACTACAATAAAAGTAAATTACAGAAAAATATACCTCATGAACATAGGTGCCAATTTCTTTAATGAAATATTAGCAAATATAATCCAGCAACATATAGAGAGGATAATATCCCATGACTATGTAACAGTGACCCCAGGAATACCAGGTTGGTTTAAAATCCAAAAAGCAATAAATTTAAGTTGTATTATTAACAGTATAAAAGAAAATCATATGCTTATTTCAACAGACGCAAAAAGAGCATGCGATCCTTTGACAGAATTCAACGACCATTCATGATTCTTAAAATCTCAGCAAACTAGGGTTAGAAAGGAATGTCTTGGATCTGCTAAAGGGATCTGCAAAAAATATTACAGCTGAAGCTATGCTGACTGTTGAAAGAGTGAATGCTTTTCCCTTAATACTGGGAAAGAGGCAGCGAAGCCTCCTCTGATCACTTATATTCAATCTTATCCTGGAAAAATTATAATAAGGCAAGAAAAAGCAAACAAACGAATAGAGATTAGAAAAAGAGAAGTAAAGTATCTATTTGCAGAGAACCCCATTGTTTGCACAGAAAATCATGAGAAATTTATGGAAGCTATTAGAACAAATAAGTGAATTAGCCAGGAAACAGAACACATGCCTAAAATATGACAATAGATTGTAATTTTATGTCCCAGCAGCAAACAACTGGAAAATTAAATTTTTTAAATACCTTCTGCAACTGCATCAAAAAACAAAATACTAGTAATAAATTTAATAAATACAGGCAATACCTGTTCACTAGAAACCATAAACTACTACTGACAGACAGTAAGTAAGACCTAAATAAACGAAGAGATAGTCTATGTCCATGGCTTTGCAGACTTAATACTGTTAAGACGTCAATTCCCCTAAAATTTCTATATAAATTTAACATAATCCACTCAAAAGCACAGCTGGCTTTTATGTAGAAATTCACAAGCTGGTTCTAAAATTTGTACAGAAGTGCAAAGTGTCTGAAAACGCTAAACCAATTTTAGGGAAGAAGAATAGTATCAGAGGTCTATACCACGGACTTCAGGACTCACTGCAAAGCCACAGTGACAAGATGGTGTGGCCGGCACAGAGGACCAGCAAACACGCCGGCGAACCAGGATGCAGAGGCCGACACAGATTCAGCAAGGGCACAAATACAACAGACGGGGCTGAAACAGCTGGATATTCCTATGAAGATAAAGCCCCGGACCTCGCTGTATGCTGTACATGAAAGTCAACACAAAATACATCACAAGACCAAACACAAAAACTTAAAGGGTATGTTTCTAGAAGAAAACATAGAAGAACACCTGTGCAATGCAAGGGTATGTCTGCCAAGCCAACTAGCCATCACATGGCACCATCTTCTCCTGAAAACCCCTCCACCTGCAGGTTCTGACCCAGAACTCCACCAGGAAGAGGGAGAGGACCGGGTTTTCCCCAAACAAGGAGTCTGAGTGCCCCCAAAAGCCCACCAGCTTCCACCCCAATGACCAAGAATGGACCCAATGATCAATGGCACGTTTTTTCAGATTCTAGGAAGATAATCCTTAACGATTCTATTGATCCTATTCAAACCGGCTCCGGGTCACTCACTTACTGGATGGATGGTCACTAGAAGAGAATATTAGGTTCAAAAACTGCACGTGTGTTTGTTAGCACTAATGTGTTCTCTGAAAGGTGTTGATATCACAAAAAGCCCTCCAAGGGGATGTTGCAACTTTACGCATTCACCGGCGGTCACAGGAAAAGCTGCCCTGCAGAGTGGCTGAGCAATGCGGCCAGAAGTCTCTCTTTGGCTGCCCTCTGACCAGTGCGTACACACCCCTGGCTCTTCCCTGCGGAGGATGGTGCTCTCCAGGGCCCAACACACACTTCCACTGGCCCCTGTCCCAGTGACTTCCAGCTGGGGCTCTGGGGAGCACAAGGCGCAGTGGGAACTGGGAGGGGCGGCCTTACGGAGGAAAGTCTCCCACGCCCGGAGCAGCAGCCACGGGGCCGCTGGTCCCCATGCACGAGGGTCTGGGCTCCTCACTGATGGGAAAACAACACTCTCCTTCTGCACGCTCAGTGACGTGAGCCAGTAAACCCCTTTTCTGCCCAGGACATTTTTGGCAACTACACTTGTAAACCATATGTTGTAAATGACAATACTAAGAAATCTGAGAAATGAAAATGTATTGTTTTTAGGAAAAAGAAGAGGTACCTAGAAGGATGGATTTAAAGGAATTCCCAAATGCAGGTGGCATGGTGGGGACACTGGGTGGCCCCTGATGGGCCCCTCCCCTTCCCATCTGCTCCCCTCTGAGACTCCAGCTCCCGGGCTTGGAACGCATTGGCGCCACCACTCCTCTGGCCTCAGTGATGGGTGTAGGGCTCAGGACAGGCCACGGGGCAGGTTGATCATGGCCAGGGAGGCTCAACCCACAGTCTTCCCAGGAAGCCAAGAACAAGAGGGGTGAGGTGGCCAGAGCCTGACCCCTTTCTGCCTCAGGCAGGGCCTGGGAAAGGGGGCTGTGCCGGGGAGTGGGACTGAGAGTGGGGAACAGGCACCCGCCCCTCTTGGCACTGCCCAGACACATGGCCTTGCTTTCTACTAGTGCTCAGGCTGGTTGGAATCGGGTCACCCAACACAGACAAGGTCCAGACGGAGGCAGAGGCCGCTGCTTGCTGTGCAGATGGCTTCCCACCCAAGGCCTCTCTCCATCCCTCTCCATCCTCTCCATCCTGAGCAACTCACTTGCTTTTGTTGGGGCAGTTTCCAGCCTAGAAATTTCAAGTCAAAACTGAAACATTGATTTCCAGTGTCTTGGGGCCCTGCTGTTCCCCCCAAAAGACCCTCAACCCACTTGACACGTGCAGCATGTCATCTTTGAGAGAGGAACACCGGAGACCACAGACCACCCGGATACAGTGCATGGTGCGTTCTGCCCGAAACCTTGCTCGCCAAAGCACCCAGTGTCACCTCAGGGGCAAACAAGGAGGCCAGAGCTTCCCCTCCCCATGGCCCATCAGTGTTTCAGGGAGGGGGTGGCCCTACCAGAGCCCTGGCCTCAGGATGCTGTCCGCACAAGTGGCAGATGGCAGGGTCACCGGGCGAGCAAGAGCTGCTGTGGGTCAGCCAGCCAGAGAATTCCAGCCCGGACCTGGTGGAGCACCACCTCGGCGGCCGGCTTCCAAAAGAGTCTGTCAGGCTCCCTGCTTTGTCATTCCCTGCAAACCCAGCCAGCCCTCCCTGCTGGCAGTGCCGCCGGAAATTTGGGACAGGCTGGGAAGGCAGCCAGCCCTTGTCTCAGACCTCGGCATCCGAGCCCACCTGGTGTCCGGTGTGGAGGGTGCAGGGCTAGGTAGCTGAGCAGGGCACGCACCCTGTGGCCGGCTCTGGCCCTGCACCCCCAGTGCAGCTAGTGCGAAGTTCAGTAGGGGGCGACCCCCAAGGGGTATTTGCTGGCTTTGGAAAACTTTGATCCAGGCTGCTGTCTTCCCAGAACTTCATGTGCTGATTTACTAAGCTGCCTTGGGTTACGTTGAACTCCTTTTTAATGAGGCTAAGTTGGGAGATTCTCTGAGTTTAATTTAGATTGTCTTTCAAGGCCATCAATTTCCCCCCATGTCTGGAGCCCCCTCTGCCTGGCCACCCTCACCTCCCACCAGGACATCCCTGCATCCCAAGCACAATCCATTCTCCACTAGACAGCTGGGGGATATTTTTAAAGCCTACATTAATCCCAGCTCCCCTGTTTGAAGCCCTTACGTATGGCTGGCTGTTTATAGAAGGCTTTCTGCTTCCTCAAGGGACTTCCTGGCTCCCTCACTCCCCTCCTGGATCCCCAGCCTTCCTACCTTCTGCCCCCCTTTGCGAGAACACCCCACTTGCCTCTGGGAATCCTGCCTCTCCTTCAGCAATCAGCTCCAACACCACATCTTCGGAGGGCCTCCCAGACCCCAACTCCAGGCCTGGTGCCAGAGGCACCCCGATGTGGCTCTCACCGCACCTGCAGTTAAGTGAGCACCCCTGCGTGTGGGAATGAGCCGGAGGCAGCCCCTGACTGCTGACCGACGGCTCTCCCGGCACAGCGAGCTCCGTGGGTGTCGGTCAGTCGGGGCACGAGTGAGCGAATGATCAGGATATGCGAGAGGCTCGGCAGTAAAAGAGCAGAGCCAGGCCCTCGGCTGAGGAAATGATTCATTAAAATCACCAAAATCCCAGGGCTTTCCAACAAATGTGCCAACACAAATACCAGCACATGTGTGACTCGTATGGAGCAGAATGGGGTCCCGGTCTACATGGCGTTCCATCAGGGATCCCGTCTACACTCCATTCCCGCTCCATCTGGGATCCCGTCTACACTCTGTTCCATCAGGGAACCCGGTCTACACTCTGTTCCATATGGGATCCCACCTACACTCCATTCCTGCTCCATCTGCGACCCCGGTCTGCACACGGTTCCATCAGGGATCCCGTCTATACTCCGTACCGTCAAGGATCCCAGTCTACACACGGTTCCATCGATGCTTTATTCACAGGAAGTTCCATCCGAGCAGCAGCTCAGCCTCACTGAGCCCCTCCCGGCCGCGAGCACTCCCTGTTCTGAGCACCCTGATCATATCAACTCATTTAATTCTCCCATCGACCCTATGAGGCAGGCTATGTAATTATCTGATTTTATGGACAAGGGAGTGGGCCCCGAGCATGTGGTAACTCATCCAGGGCCCCGCACGGTGACAGGGCTCGGGTGTTCCAGCCCTACACCCAGAGCTCTTAGCCACCCTCCTCTCCTGCCACTCAGGAAGGGCTCTTCACGATCCGGTTCCGTTGTCTGAAGGGCCAGGAGTTGTTCTGTGTAGGAACGTGCACTTGTCTTGCCAATGGGTTTCAGCCCCAGATAAGCTCACTATGGATTCAATGAGACCAGAAAAATGACAGTGGAACATTCTTTGGGTGAAAGTGTTTATACCCAACTTTCTTCCCACGTCAAGTGCTAGAATCCTGTCCACTCAGAGCGAGTCCGCATGCAGCAGGCCGGTCTCTGCCCCTGGGCCTCTCTGCCCCCACAGCCGTCTCAGTCTCGGTCCTCGGCGCTCCCTCCACTCCGGCCTCTGCTCTTCTGCAGCTGTGAGGCCCAGAGCCCTGGGCGGAGCTCTCTGTATAGAGTCAAAAAGAATGTATTGCCCACACATGTAGTGAGCCAGCCGACCAGGGCCAGCTGAGAGTCCTGGCCACGGGGACCTTCACGTTCTCCACAGCATCATTCACATACCCACTCTCCCACTAATGGACACCCAGATTATTTCAAATGAGTAACGCTGCATACACCTATGTGCATTTTCTAAATACTTTCTTGATAAATTCCTAGCAGTGGGATTGTGGCAGTAAATATCCCCCTTAAACACAATGAAAAATTAGAGGCTCCCTGAGCTCATGGCAGCTTCTCTAAGGGAGGCCCTTGGAGGACGGTCTCTGCTCCCAGCAGACACACACCCCTCTGGAGGTTTGGCAGGACTGCAGACTGTAGACGTGGCCTCACAACTCACATCTGTGTCCAGGGCTGACAGCTATGGATGCTGTACTTCATGGGAAGGTATAGGGCACAGTGACTGGGAATGGAGTGCATCCCAAAGCCCCCAGACACGGTCGGAGGGTGTGTGATGGCCTCTCACGAGAGGTGAGTCACATGAGAAGAAAGCAGCCCCTATGTGCATCAGGAACTTAGGGCTGATGAAAAACATGCCCCCAAAAGGACAAAGGCAGACTCCAAGCCCTGCCTCAGCCCCGAGCAAACATTTTACAGAGTCAGGACATTCTTGTAATCTGTTAGTCTGGTATCTATAACAGGAATTTGACTCAACATTCAAGCCATTTTCTAGTCCTAACCAAGAAGTTTCCCAACTGCTTGTGTTTCTGTGTTCCAGTGTTTACAAGGTCTGCTGGAACCTGTTCATGGAGAGTTCTATGCTCAACATCAGCTGTGCCCCCATGTAGCTGCTACTCTCAAGTTTGGGAAAGATCTGTTTTTAAAAGGAAACAGGCCTGTTCAATATGGACATATTCAAAGTTTGGTACAAATTGGGGGAGAGACCTGGAGCAGAGGTAACAGTTGCCCCAGAAACATGGGCCTGTGAATGTGGCCGAATTTAGAAAAAGAATCTTTGCAGATGTAAATAATTGAAGATCTCGAGATCCTTCTGGATTTCAGGTGTGCCCCAAACCCAATGACAACTGTCCTTGTAAGAGACAGAAGAGCAGACACCGAGAAGAGCACTGAGGAGAGGGAAGCGGCGACCGCAGAGATGCACCTGCAGCCAGGGCGTGCTGAGCATCAGCTGGGGCCCCAGAAGCCAGCAGACGCGAGGACAGACTCCCCCTCAGAGCCTCCGGGGAGCCCACAGCCATGTGGACGCCTTAATGGGGGACTCCTGGCCTCCAGAAGTGTAAGAGGACGCTGGTTGGAGGGTGTGTGCAAAGCACTTTGAACGTTTCTGCAGTTCCGAGCCACCCAGCATGCAGTGGTTTGTTACAGCGGCCCTAGGAAACAAATGCAAAAGGTATAGCTCCTAGACTCAATTTCTGGGAAAATGCCCCAAAGAAATGCCTATAAATGGTTATTCTAGTAATGATTCCCTCTGGGATTCTGGAAAACCCAATACATATGGATTTTGTTACTAAGACATGGAGTTCCACAGCTCAGTGACTGACCTCTTAGTTCACAAGCTGAGTCACAAACAAGGAGCTATCAAATTAAGGTCCCAGGGTTTAAGGATAAAAGGTATGTTTGGCAAAATCCTTTTCCTATCAACTAAAACAAAAGTGGAGAAGACCCTGAGGTCTCAAAGGACAGAAGGTTTTGAGTTGGGTAAACAGTGGACCCAGGGGCCCTGTCAGGAGGAGTCGGTCTTTGAGATGTGTCTCCCCCACTCACAGCCTGAAGATCATTTGAAAATGTGGAGCCTCCTTCCGGAAGAGCAGGGAGGCATGGGGAGTATTTTTCTCTGGGCGAAGGGATGTATTTTGTTCCAGGGAAAGTGGGGATGTTAGTGGTGCACAAAACCCACCCGTCGGCAACAGACATGCGGAGCAAGGGGGTGGACCCGTGGCAGTGTCATGAGGGACCCCGCCATCGTGAAATCGGAGGTCGGCCTGGTCCCTACAGGGGCCTGTAGTTAGCGATGCGTATCAGAACTCCGGCCGGAAAAACTACCCCCAGGGGCCCAACCTTCTGTGTCAGCTCGCCAGTGGATCCACAAAGACCAAGGATTCCCTTGAATCTTCCAGACAATGGTCAACAGAATGCAAAGTCCTTTGAACAGGAGGTTCAGAAGGCTCACGTTCACCAACATCTCTTTATAAAAATCAAATTTTACTGAATTTGAGTCACCTAAAAATAACACTATTTCTCCCATGAAAACATGCATCTTTCAAGTGATAGTCCAAATTATCTGTATAATGAAGTAATTACAAGGAAATATACTTGAGCCCCAACGACTCTTAAGCTTAGTTTCCGAGTAAGAATTCAAAGCAAAAATAATCAGGTTGGATATGATTCTTGGGGGTGATAAATGGTCATGTTTTCTGTGGTCAGTAGGGAGATGTTTCCAGGCCTTTCGGTTAAAGGACCACTAACACCTTGAAGATCCAGCAGCCTCTCCCAATGACAGGGAAAGTGCGCCTCCCAGCTCCTTCACGGCAGACTCCTCCCAGCCAGGCAAAGTCAGTTCCCATCCAAAGGATTCCAGCTCCCAGGGGTCTGCAGTAATTACATCCTGTGGTTAGCACTCACTCACCATATTATGCATTTTCAAACAACCGTTGATTCCCCTACATTTGCATTTAAAAGTCAACACACGTGCAGATCTGCCTGTGGGAAATCTTTTTCCTGGAATTCTGATTTTAAGAGTTCAGTGCTTTCTCCAGAGCCTCTGCGGGACCGACCGGGAGGGCTTTTCTTGCCTCTCCGGGATGAAGGTGTTCTGCCGAATCCAAAAGACAAGCTCTTGTGGAGAAAAATCCTCTTTCTTATGAAAATTCAACATGGTCCCCAAAAGTCTTCTTTGGGGGAAAAAATATCACGTAACAGGTATAATTCTAGAAAATGTGACTGATATTTCACCAAATGGGTCAGGTTTCCACTTCCAGATACACATGGTTTCCGACAAATGGATCTATTTTTATTCCATCACTGGGAAACCTCTTTGCCAGCTGCTTTCAAGAAGGTATAATAAATGATTCTGAACTGTTAGAAAAATCTTCAAACTTGGAGGGCTGTGGGGAACCAAATGACTATGTCCTGGATTAGAAAGCTGCAGAGCCACATTGCAAAACAGAACACTGCTTCCTCGTCATGCTGAAAACAGCATGACACGCTTCGCTATTAACAGGTGCATAGGGTTTTACGTTCCTTTGAAGTCATGGGAATAGCTACAATTGACTGCCTGCATGTGCCCTGCAACATCCTATTTGGCACATAGCCTTCTGACATACTATACATTGTTTTTCTAAATGTATGCTCAATAAATACGAGAGCTTAAGAGACTCCCCGTAGCCTCCCTCTCATCTCTCTTGACTTCCCTGTTGTCTCGAGTAATTCCTTCTGCAGCCACTGACTTTGCTGGGCAAAGCCAGCGGAGGGTAAGCTGGAAGTGGGGGGCATGTCAGAAGTCACCTGTGATGGGGTCCGAGCAGCCACGAGGTGAGGGAGTGGGAGGAGAGGAGCTGCTGGCTGAGGGCAAGCTGGTCTGCTCGGGCAGGCTGTCACGGAACGGGATGCCGCAGCTGTGCAGCAGGAGAGGTCTTGACAGAGGGTTTCCACACTGATAAGGAGATGGGCACATGTCCCCTCGTGCTGACCTCTGGGAGGATACTCAGCATTTGCCATGTCCCACACCGGAGAAGGACAAGCCAGAAGCTTGAGTCAGGCAGGGCACAGGACTCGGGGTAATTCCCAGGTGTGTGGCTTCTCGCACTGATGCAACTCTCCCTGCTGGCTCAGCTAACGGTGCAGGAGGGGTCGGTAATGCAGTATTCTGGAGGGGTTTTCACATCAAATGTAACAGGTGAATTTCTCCCAGCAATGAGAACAGCCCATTTTGATCAGGCCCCAGTCCGTCCTATAAGACGGGGGACTCACTGTGGCTTATTCAGGCTCTCCCAGAAGCCGAGCTCAACACAAGCATCTGAATGCAAGCGGTTTATCTGGACATGATCCCAGGAAGCACTGGGTGGGGAACAGGAGGAAGACAATTGAGGGTGTGTTGCCAAGCCCGTGACACTGTGGACACCAGGTGCTTAGTCCCACCAGGCGACTCCTGGGACCACGGGCCCCTGAGTCACTCCGCTGAGGGGCAAGGGAGCTCTGGCACTTGGCCACAAGTCCTGGTCCTCAGCCGTTGGTTGACAGCTTCTCTGGGTGGAGGTGGGACCCAGGCCAAGTGGGTTGTAGCTACAGAGAAAGCCTGTAAAGGATGCAGGCCTCCACAGTTGGTAATGCGGCACAAAAAGGGCACATGCTGAGGGCATACAGCTGGACTCCTATACAGTCCACCACATTCCGAGACCATGAGAGAGGCTATGGCCGCCTCCACCCATCCGATTCAGCCCTGAGAACCCAGGTGGAACATGCAGAGACTCCACAGACCTCGCCACACGGGCCCGCCTCCAGCGCCTCCCTCAGGACAGTGGGGAAACTCCCCACCTCAGCAAGTCCGCCCCGTGCTGCCGGGTGCCAGGTCGCCTCTTGCTCAAGGTCATCACCGTCAAAAACAAAATAGCATGAGGAATCAGCAAAGTACACGTGGGGATAAATATGTGTCTCATTTCTCTGCGCGCGTCTGGGCTGCACCTATCACCCTGGTGTAAACCTCTGACGTCAGCTTTGGAACTGAGGAGCCCTCATGGTTTACAAAATGAACCTCTTTCTGGAACTGAGGAGCCCTCATGGTTTACAAAATGAACCTCTTTCTGAATGTTTCACACTCCACACACGAAGTAAACAGACCATGTTACCAAAAACTTCACTGGAAAACTTATGCCAAAAATAATAGGAAGTGTTTTATTATTGATTCTGAGCATCAGCAAATGGTTGCAATTATAACTTAAATTTTGTTCGATATAAACTAAAAGGGTGATCGTTTTTAGTTACGCTTTTGAGTCCAAGTACCAAACAGATCTTTTCTCACCACTTACTATGAAATGTGGGTCCTGCCGGCAGACTCACCCTCGTGGCCTGTGACAGGTCCCCCATCCTCCACCTGTCGCCCTCACATCTCTCCCCGGTGCGTCCGTCAGTGGCGCCCCATGACCTGCCCTGCCCGGCCCCCTGGGGTCCTGAGGGAGGGTCCTGACCACTCAGTGAGAAGAAGGCCCGTGAGGTGGGTCGGGGTGAGCCCAGTGGGGAAGAGAGGATGGGCGTCTGTGGATTCCTCGGCTCACGCCCATCCCATGTGGTCACCAGAGGAGAAAGCCCCAGCCTGGTTTATGGCTGGGTCAGCCTGGTATGAGATGCTGCCCCGAATGGCAGGACTGTACGGCAGCCACCGCCGCGGTCCCACTCCAACTCCTCCCCGTGCTGCACGGGAGCTCTGTGCCCTCTGTCCCTGCAGCTTTGAGCTCTGCAGGGGGAGGTTCTGGTCCCCAGACAGGACGAATTCCTGCCAGGGAACATGCAGGTCCACTGAATTATGATCTCTGGCTAATGCCAAGACACTTCCAGCTCCTTTGTCAGGACGGCAGGGACCTGATCACGGCCCTGGAGGAGCAAACCTTCTGTCGCACAGCAGGGACATGAAGGGACACATGGGGAATCCAGGCCACCCTCTTGGGCACCCCTCAGACCTGCCTGGAAGAACTGATACAGCGAGTGGCCAAACGCAACTACTGTGTCCTGAGAATAGGGTGGTGGCCTGGGTGCAGGCCCCTCAGGACCGAGCACTGGTTGCGCACCAACAAGCCCCGAGGCTTGGATGTTGATGGAGCGCAAGCAGAGCCTGGAACGGACACTGTGGGGGGGCCACGGGCTCAGTCACCCCGAGACCGACTGCAAGGAGGGGGACTGCAGTCACCCATTCACTTGCCTCTTCTATGTTTCCTCTCAAGAAAAGAGGCCCCCGGGATCCTGAAGTAGCTGCTCCCCAATGGAGAAGTAGATCCAAGACACCCAAGGGGAGGACTGCAGTGGTCACGGGGCAGCCCCAATACCCCTGTGGAGACTGAGGCCAGCAGATGGACTCGGGCCACCAGCTCCCCCACGACCTGCTGCTGAGACAAGCCCCCGAGGTCCCCTTCTGGTGGCAGGCCCCCACAAGCTCACCTCAGCTTGGCTGTGTGCATCTCTTCCCAGATCTGTGTTCAGTGACAGGCACATTGATAGCTAGAAATTGGCCCTGGCAGGAGGATTTACACCATGGGAATTGGCAAATACTACAAGTCATGGCTTTTTTCCCCAAAAAAGTCAGGGTTAAACATTTACCAGCACACCCTTCCTAGAGAAGCCTGCGGCCAGTGACAGCCAGGTGGGGACGGGAGGCTCCACCACGTCAGAGGCCCAGGCCAGGGATGAGCAGCGTTTGCTTCCGAGCTCCTTGCGAGGCGGGCTCAGGCTACAGTGCAGCCTCTCTCCTGCCCAGCTCTGCTCCCTGTCCGCTCCTAAGCCTTAAACTCTGTCTGTGCATCTACATCAAGAGGATGCATCCCTCGGGGCGGCCCCCATGGAACGCACACCATACATGAAGCCTGACCGACTGACTGGGTCCAGAAGGTCGGTTCTCAGCATTTAAGGATTAGATTTGCAGTTTCTTTTCCAGACATCAGCAAACACATATCAAGCAATTTCTGTGTGGCAGACACTGTGTATGCAAAGATAGACAGGACGCAGTCCTGGGACATGTACAGACACCAAGCGGTGACCACAGTCAGACGGGTCCCAGGGAGGGGGTGCCCCACCAACATGCACAGCTGGCGCCCATCAGATTCCGCTCAACTGAGTCAACAGAACATTCACCTTTACAATTACATAAAAGCATAAATTATGTAACACCATAAAATATGTTCAAAAGCATTTATTAAATCTATTAGAATATAAGATTTAATGTATCAATATTAGAAAAACACATACATTACATTTTCATTTAAAGTGGATTTGAAGTTAAAAAACGGAAATATTTCAACTTTAGGCTGGGTTGTCAGAATTTGCATATTCTGTTAACAGAAACAAAGTATCAAGCAATTGACTTCAAAACTAGAATGTTTCACCATTGCCAAGGCGTTTCCTGGGCCAGACACTAGGAGCTGGAGCAGAGCCTCGCCATCCCAGGGCACTCAGACTGTCCTCTTCACCACCAACCCCAACACGCCTGCAGGGCTGGTACCGTCTCCCCACTTCACAACCGAGAAGACCAAGACTCAGAGGTGAAGGAAGCGGCCCATCCCCAAGTCAGGCAGAGAAGGACAGACACTGCATGCTGTCACTGGTATGGGGGATCTAAGAAAGCCAAACCCATAAAAGCAGGTGGTTATTAGGAGCTGTGGGAGGAGGAATGGAAGGTGCTGGTCAAAGGGAACAAACTTCCAGTGGTAAGATGGATAAGCTCACCCAAAAAAAAAGGTAATTGGGTGACGTGAGGGAGGTGTTAGCTAAAGCCATGGTGGCCATCATTCTGCAATGAGTAAGTGTAACAAATCAATCCTTTATACTCCTTAAACTTACACGGTGTTCTATGTCAATTATACCTCAATAAAGCTGGAAAAAAATGGAACCAGCCCATCCCAGAGTAACTGTATTAAAAATAGTCAACACTTGCTATTTTTTTAAATGAACCACCTTGACATCAGGACTCCTATTTTTCCAGGGATGACCTGGAGCCACGCACCCCAGTGTCTGAGCCCCTAGGCAGGAGGGCTCTGTCACCCAGCCGTGAGGACACGGGGAAGCCATGGATTGGGGAAACTTGGAGAAAGCATTTATTATATTTTCAAGTATTTCTCCAGGAAGCCATCAAAAGCCCACGTGTCACAGAAATAAAAGCTATTTACGGCTGTCAGGAAGTTCTTCCAGGCTTCCTCTAGGAGGCCCTTGAGGCAGAGATGCCAAGCGAAGGGAGATGCTTCTCTTCGGCAGCACATCAGGGTCGGGAGCAAACTGAACCCACGGCCACTCCACCGCATGGGGTGTTCCTGCAGCATCGGCCTCGCCGGCAATGATACCATTAAACGAAAACCAGCTTCAGAACTGTCGTTGTGAAAACACTTAGCAATTTGAAATTAAAAAGCGTTACATGGCTCTTACCAGTTTCATGCGTATTCATTCCACTTCTCTCTGAGCTTAGAGACAAGAGAGTCCCAAAAAGGTCTCGGTTTTGGATATTTCGTCATAGTGATTAAAGGCTAAATTACAGTTCAAAAATCTTGTTACCTTATTCACAAGGTTTTTGTTCTGTTCATTTAAACTTCAGGAAACTTCCAACTCAATAACATCTCCCTTTTTTTAACTGACCTCTGCTTGCGTTAAGAACGAGAAAGCGGACGAGAAAGTGACTAAGATGCTATAACTCTTTAACCCAGCCTGGTTTTATGCATTTCTATTTTAGGTGTCAACAGGAAAACTAATCACCTTTAATAAATAATAGTTAAAGCCAAGTACAAATTTGCTATTAAGATCACACTAACTCCACTCTGAAGCATGATAAACAAATTTAGATTTCATCTTAAAGACAACGTCGACTCACACCTCCTTAGAGCCGCGCGGCATGTGTGTACAGCTCTGTGTAGTCCTCTTTGCGGTTGCACGGCACAGAAGTTTCAGGTCGAAGCTCCCTGAGTTGGGATTCCAAGGAGCCAGGATAGCGCGCTGGGATGGCAGAACGCCTCCCGGGGAGACCACAGATACAGGGTTCCCGCCGCTTCTCTAACAACCACCCAGGGGGACGACAAGAGCCAGTACTGACTCGGGTGTAGCCATGTTCCCAGCCCTTGGCTGAGCATTCTAGATGCCTGATTTCACCTCCTTACAACACCTCTGTCGTGCACATCTAGTATCATGCTTAACAAGTGAGGAGACTGAGACCCAGAGGATGGGTCACGTGTCCACAGTCACACAGCACACAACTCAAAGCCATGCCAACCCCGATGTCCAAAGTGGCAACCTGATTAGATTGACAGCCCAGGTTAAAGGCCTTCCCTTAGCCTGGAACCGTAGCCCCTCGGATTCTGCTTCTTGGCCCTGACTTGCTTTGACCAATGGGATGGTAACAAAGGCTTGTGCCCGTCCACTGCCCCTGCTTCCCTAGTCACCACGGGACGTGGGCAAGCAAGCCGCAGACATGGGGACCACAAGAGAGCAGAGGCAGTTCGTCCCAGTGAGGCCATCCCAGACCAGCCGACCACCAGCTGACCACAGGCGTGTGAGCCAGCCCCACCAGAAGCACAGCGCAGCTGACCTGCACACCCATGAGAAATAAGAAATCGTTTTTTCAGCTACTATATTCTGGGGTGGACTTCTGTGCAGCAGCAGAGCTCCTAAAAGCCACTCTGAACTGCCAACCAGGGGCTCTTTCTATGGCCTGTGCTCAGCTAAATCATGGCCCCCACAGATGGCCCCACTCTCTGGAACCGTGAATGTTTCCTACTGTGGCCAAAGAGACTCTGCAGATGGGATTAAGTTAAGGGTCGTGAATTGGGGTGAACATTCCAGTTTATCCAGGTGGGCCCCAAATCTAATCACAAGGGTCTAGAAGAGGGAGGCAGAGGGAGCCTTGCCTCGGAAGAGGCCATGTGACAGCTGAGGCGAGCTGCTGAACTGCTAGCTTGGAAGGAGGAGGGCCCCTGAGCCAAGGTGGGTAAGGAATGCAGATCTGGAAGCCGGGGAGCAGACTGGCCTGGGGGTGAGGCTGCCCACGCCTGGGTCTCCGTCCACAAGCTGACTTCGGACTGCTGGCCTCCAGGACCCTGGGAGAATAAATGCGTGTTGTTCAGCCACCACGGCTGGGGTCATCTTAGAGCAGCCGCAGGAAACTCTCTCATCCTCCCGTCCCGGTGACATGGAGCCGCTCGCTGTTTCAATTAGTGCTGGGCTGCATTTTATGAAACTGAATTTAAAAAAGAGGTTTACACCACTTTCCAGTCTGCAGGGGACAAAGCCAAGCCCGCCCAACCCCTAGGCCTGGACACCACGATGGCACCAGGGGAGTGAACGTCTGGCTGCAGCTGGAGCCTGCAGAGCCGTGTGAAGGGCTGGGGAGTGACGGAGCCTAGCCGGCCTGGGACAGAGGCCCCAGGAGAGCCGTGGGCACCAAGGGACGGCCCGGCCCACGCCACTCACATGCCCTCTCAGCCAGCTCGCTACAGTGTCTGCTGTCTTCTCTGAGCACAGAGGGACCTTTAAAACCCCAGGGGCTCGTTTAAGGTGACAAATCAGCCGGTGTCGGCTGGTGGCGCCCCCTGCAGCGGCAGAGACGGCCCATCTGTGCCACCCCAAACAGCAGCCACCGGCTGCAGGTGGCTTTAGTCACACCAACAGCGGCTAGTGTGACTGACAGGATTTTTATGTTTGACTCAATTTTAATTTAAGGTTGATGGTGTGATGGTTAATTTCAAGACAGAGGGCGGGAGCTCTCTGGGGTCTCTAATCAAGCACTGATCCCCCCAGGTGGGCACCGCCCTCATCATCTCATCACCTCCCAACACCAGCACCCTGGGGTCTGGGACGTCCACACAGATCTGGGGGGCCTGACACCCAGCCCATGCACGGCCCGACAGCAGCGCCCCTCGAGGTCCGCCCGGGGACCACCCGCGGACTCCCGACTCCCAGGCGGCGGGGCCAGCTCCGCGGTGGGTCTGCCCGGGCTCTGTGTGCTTCACTCCGTTTGGAGGGGGGAAGATCATTCACGCAGCAGCAACAGCTCATGAGCACAGAGCGGCAGCCACACTACGGTGACCCCGCTGCTCAGGACAGAGGGGCGGGGCCTGGCCTCGGATGGCGTCGCACCCGGGCTCCAGCGCCAGTGAACATCCCCCGGAATTCCCAGCTGGGGGATTCGCTGTGGCTCTACCCTCCAGGTGGCACCCCAGGCCCCACACACATCCGAGAGCATGACGGGGACGTCTGCTCACCTCTCACTGATGCCTGAACAGGTGTGTCCGCAGCACAGTGATGAGGGCCGCTGCTGAGAGCACCCCAGGCCGCCGCGCCCCCAAAAGATCCTCCAGGGAGCACAGAGTGCTCGTCATCATGGATGCGCTACGCCAGAGGCTGCAAGACTCTCTCCAGGCCCCTGCTCATCAGCCCCCCCAGCGCCTCCCTGAGGAAGGCGGTCCCAGGGATCCCTCCTCAGTCCAGGAACCTGACGGCTCATTGGCTCAGAAGTGGCCCAAATGCAGATGCAAGCTCAGTGTCAAAGCGCCATCCCAATTTTAAAACCAACAGTAATAGTGGCGACAAATGATGACTGGGAACCAGCCACGTGTCAGGCATGGCGAACAAGCTGTACCCCACCCATCACCTAGGGAGCAATGTCAGCATGGCCTCCCGAAACCGGTGAGATGAAGCTGGGAGGCAGGGGCTGGTCCGAGGTTTCAGCACTGCTGAGGGCTGGAGCCAGGATCTCAGCCCAGTTCTGCGAACCACCAGCCCACGCCTTCCTTCCTGCAAGTGCGGCCAGAGTCGCAGCGGCTGGGCCTTCCTGCCCTGGAGCAACGGTCACCAGCCCAGGGGATGCCATGCCGGTACCGGCTGGCCCTTGGCTCCCGGGCAACACGACACGGTCGTCAGCCCTGAGATGGGGCATCTGTGACCAGAGACTTACAAAGTGGGTTCCACTTCCTCACAGTCTGCCTTTGGGGGCAAATCTCCCTCCCCGCCTGGCCTTTTGTTAGCTTGCCGGTGCTTTGCTCTGGGTCACGTGCATGAAACCTCCACATGACCAGGACAGTGGAAACGAAAAAGAAGAGGGAAGCAATCCAAGCCCCGTGGCCAGGTGGGAGCCGGAGGACACGGGCTGGCAGGGACAAGGCAGCACGAGGGGCGGAAGGCTCTGGGCGAGGGCCGCGGCCGACAGCGCCAGTTAGCCCCGGCAGAAGCCAGAGGCAGAGCGGGCTGGCGGCCCCTGGATAACAGCCATTCTCATGAGCTGGCCAGGAAGCGAAATTCTGCTCCAGAGCCCGATGGGGGCTGAAGTCAGGCTGCAGAGAGAGGAACTCAGGAGGAGAGAGGCCGAGTGCCGGCCGAGGAGAGGGGGAGGCAGCTGCAGTGACAGCAAAGAGGAGGCGGGACAGGCGAGGGGCCGGGCGAGGGGCTGGGGAGGGAATCAGGGGAGTTGGGATCCTGGGGTGTGGGGGTACCTCTCTTCCCAGGGCCCAGAGGGCCGCCCGGGAGTCCCCACACAGCAACTCAGCCCCTCCACTGGGGGCTTTCCCCTGCTGGGGGAGCTCAGGCAGAAATTGCTTCCTGGGACAGCATGGCTCAGGGGTCCACCATGGCCCTTGCTGTCCCGAGGGAGGGCACTTCAGGTCCCTCAGCACAGAGAGCCTTCCACAGCCATATCTTCCGCCTGGTGCCTGACTGTGTGCAGTCCCGCCCCCACCCCCACCTGGGGCCCGACCGTGTGCGGTCCCGCCCCCACCCCCCAGTTTGGTCAGCTGGGGTTCAGTGCTGACCTGGTATCCCACAGTGGTTCCCTGGGGCTTGTCATTAACTCATGAGCCTGATTTCCTGCTGTCCCCGTGACCACACAGGAAGCCTCCCACGTCCCTGACTCTGACTTCCAGGCAAGGGTGAGAGTGACTGACACACCCGGGCAAATGGAACCCACAATCTATGGATCGTTACCTGGTAAGAAAAGGAAGGGGTCGGGGACCGATTATAGGGTGTTCCCCAAACAGTAACCATGACGACCAATGGCAAAAGAGGGATTTTTCTGTCTTTGCCAAGTTTTACCGGGCACACCACATGGCTCGTAGATGGACTCTGCCATTAGTTATGCTCATCATAGGGCGGAGTGCACTGAAACAGCGACGGTCATCCACCCACGGGGCTTTGCTGAATTCTTATACATTACCCACAAAGGCTTAAGGAAGTAATTAGGGAAATTCCCACCTGGGTCACTTTACTATTTAATAATTGATAAAACAAGGTATTATGATCAAAATATCAGTTAAAGCAGCTTTAGAAAGAGCAGGAAGAGAAGGGGTGCTGTCAGATTCGGGGCAGAACAGAATATCAGCTTGAAGCAGTGGTGATGAATTTCCCATCTGATGACAAATACTTGGAAATGCACATGAAAACAGGAAAAAATATTTTGACTTGAGACTTAAAAACTTTGGCAGATGGCAACATGAACTCTATTTTATCTTCCTAGGTTTCGTTCCCTCAGAAATAAAGCAGACACTGCAGCCATCATTGAAGATTCCTTACCTCTCTGTAGTACATATTTCCACAAAATAGTTTCTCTAGACTCTGATGAAATAAACCCGTAAGTACTGTCGGAACTTCCGCTCTTGTTCCCAAAGTCAGGCATTCAAGGTTTTCTGCAAGGAAAAGATGTGCTGTTTCACTCCACGAACTCTGTGCGGTGATACAGTCACACTGGTGCGATTCCACGTTCTTAGGCAGCGGGAATTCCAGCGGCAAAGGGAACCGGGCCCACCACCGCCAGCCCTGCACACTGGAGGGGTCGCTGTTCTCAGTACTACCAATGTCAGAGTAGACATGGCAGATCAGACATTACCATTTCCTCTGTTTCTGGCCCAAAACCCATGAAAATGGCGATAAAGGAATAAAAGCGACAGCCCCCCAAGGACACAGTTGGGAAGGAAAGTGCTGCAGACCAGCAGGGTCGGCAGCACGGAGAGGCTGGAGGGCAGGGGTGGGAGAAGCGTCTGCACAGAGGAGATGAAGCTGCAGACAAAGCCTGCGGGGTGGGGGGCCGGAGCAGCTCAGGAATCGCTTAAATGGGAATAGGGGGTGCCTGCAGACAGGAACTGAAGTGACAGGAATCCTGCCCTGAACTCCAGACCCCTCCCCAGCCCAGAGTCAGACACTGCCGGCACTCCCACCCCAAGGGAAACAGATGCCTTTGGGGAAGAAGTGTCAGGCAGGCTCTGGACTCAGGGGCAGGTGACCGGCTGAAAATGGGCATGGGATGAGGCCCGAGGGAAAGGGCATTCAGTAAAAGGTGACCTTCAGCAGGGGGCTCCCAGACCCTACACCAGACTCAGAACACTGACAGTCAACTTCTCCCCCAGGTTATAGACTGAACTGTCTCCCTCCAAAGCCATGTTAAAATCCTAACCCCAATATGACTGCATTTGGAGATGGGGCCTTTAGACAGGTGATTGTGGTTAAATGAGCTACACGAGTAGGACCCAATAGAGCTGGTGTCCTTGTAAGATGAGGAAGAGACAGCAGAGAGGTGAGTGCACAGAGGGAAGGCCATGTGAGGACACAGCAAGGCGGCCGTCTGCAAGCCAAGGAGAGAGGCCTCGGGAGAAAGGAGCCCTACCAACACCTGACCCTGTGCTTCCAACCTCCAGGACTGAGACAGTAAGGTGTCCATCGGGAAGCCACCCCGTCTGTGCTATTCTGTTAGGGCAGCTCTAGCAAACTGATATGCCCACTGAGCAAGGGTGGAAGGTTTCACTCTAGGATAATGTCTGGCCAGGAGGAAGGAACCACACACATGGACGACTGGAGATTCCAAACAGAATGAGCCAATCCCAGTGATCATCACATGAAGCCGCCTGCACAGAGCTCCACCCAGCATCTGGGGGTCTCTCTCTTAAATGCCGGGGGGCACCATGAACCACCAAGCCAATGATAGAAGGCTCTGGGCAAGAAATCAAATCAACAGAAGAAAAGGAAACTCAGAGGCGGCAGTCCCCACACGGGGAGCTGAACAGCCAGATTGTGGGGAAAACCTATGACCAACATACTCAGAGAGGCAGGAGACGGTGCATCCCAAAAAAAGTATATGTGCACAAAATAGAACATTCATGGAATAAGAGCGAGTTCTTAGAAATTACAGGTTTCAGAGCAGAATTAAGTAAAAATCCCTGAAGGTTTAAAAGATTAAATTAAGCACATATTTCAAAAAGGCAAACAAAAAGAGACAGAAAATAGGAGATAAAAAGTAAGAAAGCAGGTGATTCATCCAGGGGGTGCAACTTCATCTAGGAATTCCAGAAAGGGAGGACAGAAAAAGCAGGGAAGAAATTATCAAATAGTTCAAGTCAATGGGAAGTCGATCAGTAATGCTCAAAATGGAACCCCCACAATAGCGGCATACACTCCTTTTTAGATATACAGACTTAAATTTCAGAAAAAATAGCTAACAATGGTGATGATGGTTGCCTCTGGGGACAAGAATCTAAAGAGAGAGAAGGGGTTAGTTTTTGGTCAACACCCTAGTAGCACTATTTGACTTTCATACCATTAACAATGGTTACTTCGATTAAAAAATAAAAAATTACTGAAAAACTGAAACATTGTTAACAATTCTAAAGTTCCTCTCCCCTAATAAGCCTTTTTCCACTTTTGTGTACATATTATGTTTCCTGAAAGAAACTGTATGTTATTGTTTTTATTTAAGTTTTACACAAATGACGTATCTTTTTTAAAAATTCCAGTGGAAGCAAAGGACCATGGGATGTCCTGAGTCGCAGGCCCCCGGAGGAGAGCCTTCCAAACTCTTGTCGTCTTCAGGAGCTTTGTCTCTCGGTGACGTAGGAGCAGACCCCCTCCCCCTGTGGATCTGGGCTGGCACAGGCCTGCCCCTCTGCTGTCGTGCCGCCAGACGGGAAGGGCGGGTGACCCCAAAGGCGGAGCAGAGAGCTAAAAATGCCATCATTTTCAGAGCTGGAGGGACTTGAGGGAAATCGAGTCCTCTTTTCCACATGGACTTAATTCCATTTCTGCTGCCTCCTCCCTGCTCTGACAAAAAGTGTTAAATCGGAGCCGGCCTCTTGCCCTCATGTCCTCATAGTGGTAGCTTTTACTTTTGTAGGCTTTGGGGCATGCAGCATTTTCTGTTATTCACACCATTATAATTCTGTAGTATTAAACTCTAGTTGAAGAAAAGTCCAGCTGATTATAAAAACAAACGAATGAAATAATATTGAGAAGATACCC
Source organism: Phataginus tricuspis (assembly GCA_029783875.1). Lineage (NCBI taxonomy): Eukaryota > Metazoa > Chordata > Mammalia > Pholidota > Manidae > Phataginus > Phataginus tricuspis. Next base: position 2,397,213 of record JAQQAC010022981.1, read on the forward strand.
TGAAGGTAAAGAGCAAAAAGAATCCTCAGCTCTGGACTTTGAGGATTCTGATCTGATGGAGTGTATTCCTAATGCACACACCCATCCCGCACCCGAGGCGCACAGGGCGCCCTCCTCCACCCCTGGGCTAAGAGCAGGTCCCGGCTGGGCACTGCAGCGGTCCCCCATTAGAGCCTGGCACCTGCTGAAGGGCAGCAGGGGCTGACACCGCCCGCCAGGCCCCACGCTGTTAGAAAATAGGTTCCTTGTAGGGACACAACAGTCCCAATGGATCAGATGGGTTATGCCTGAAACTTATTAACAGCAGACAGAGGTGAGGAAAGAGTTCATATGGGGCTACTGCCCAGGCCCTGTCTTACCTGATGTCCACTGGCATAAAATCCTGGAAGCCTCTAAGGACAGAAAAATTGGGAGTACATGACCCCACGTTTCCAACTCCCAGACTTTTCTAGCTCTTCACCTGCCATGTATTTGCCACATTTACTGGAGCGAGGTCGCAATACAAGAGTCAGGTAGTGCGTGTCCCCACTCAAGACATTAAAATTCCCTATTTTAAGGAATTTTGTGTATAAAATGTTTTTCCTAGTTCATCCATCTTTAAGACAAAGATTTTATTTATTGAGCACAGTGAATTTGAAAAATATCCTCCTAAAATCTATGCCCTCCCGGAACCTCAGGATGTGACCTTATTTGGCAACAGGGTCTTTGCAGATGTGATTAGTTAAGATGAGGTCACAATGGGTTAGGGCGGACCCTAAATCCTGGTGTCCTAAGAGGAGAAGCACGCAGAGGGAAGGAAGCCACGTGACAACAGAGGCAGAGACAAGCCCGGAAGCTCCTGGAGGTCCCAGTGGCTGGAAGAGGCAGGTCCGACCCTCCCCTAGAGTCTTGAGAGGGAACTCGGCCCAGACCCCACCTTAACTCTGGACTCCTGGCCTCTGGAGCTGAGAGAGAGCACATGTCCCTTGTTTTAAGGCCCCCACCCCTCTCTGCCCGGTCTGTGATGGTTTATTACCACAACCCCAGGAAGCTAGCACATTTAGTGCATATGCGAAAATGAAGAACTGGCTTCTGTGAAGCCATCCCTTGATCTACATCAAGCCAGCAAATCATTAGCATTTTATGAGAGTGCACATGAAATGGCCAGACATTTTTAGGAGCAGACAGCACTCTTCCCTCACCTTGCACTTGGGACAGCCTGGGTGTGAAGGCAAGCCGGCTGTCCTCCCCCAGGATAGAAATGGACCGGCTGGCCCACCACTCCGGGCCCTCCCATCCCTCCCGCACTTCAGAAAGGGCATGGCTGAAGCTGTCATTCAGGAATTCCCACGCAGCCCAGAACACTTACAAGGGAAGTGTCCTACCAAGTATTTTATTCTTCAGGAAGACATCCACTTAATAATGGGAAAAATATGGGTTTGTGCCTGTCAAAATCATTTCCTTTGGGCTTCATTATAAATTTCCCTGCCTCATTCAAAGGCTTGGGGAACCTGGTATAAAATGACCCTATTTCCCCTCTAAAATCTGTGTGGCCACATCAAAGCTAAAATTACTTTCCCAAAGATCATATTGCTTTTTTGGGTTTTCACTGCTTTATTAATAATGCACCAGGCATGCTCATGACTTCCCTTCCAGTTTTATTTCCTAACTTGAAAATAAACCCTGAAACCTTTTGGCTGTACACAAAAAGTGACATGTAAGAAGGGACTTCCGTGAAATCTGTGCACCTATCTTCTGTAGTTCCTGTGGGGTTGACTCAGAGCTCAGCAGCTTCATGTCTACATATACCATATATGTACATGTGGATACATGTGTGTATTCCCATGTACATATGTACACACACAGAAATGTACAAAGAAGAGGCCTCCAAACATCTTGCCATAGAACCCTTGCTGCAAAGCACGCTGCTCCCCAGGGCTGATTTTGTGAGCCAATGGACGGGCTCTGGGTGTGACCGGGCTCTGCCACTACTGACCGGGCGACCTCAGGAAAGCACTTTGACATCTTGGGGTCCCAGTTTCTCACCTGTAAGTACAGGTAACACCCCCCTCAAAGGTTTGCCAGAGAAGTCACCTGGGCTGGGGATGTGCTGGCCCCACCAGGTAGAGTCTCCAGCAGAGCCAGACCCTACTCCCCCTCCCAACACTCCCCCACATCAAATCTTCCCTTTTTCTGGAAAGTAGCCACAATAGTTATCCTTCAAGGGGAAAAGGATTCTCCTTTATTGAATGTTACTATGTACCAGTCAGCAACCATGGGGTTCACCTGTTATCTCATTTGAAAGGTCATATAACACACCCAAAACATCAGTAGTCTGTAGTTATTTGCATTTCCAGAAACAAACCTTTTTAAAACTCACTTTTCAGAACATCATCAAGAGCAATAAATAGTTCCTGAAGCCCTAACACGAGGCCACGGTGCCCCACCGTCCTTGCTGCCAGAACTAGGAGACAGGCCCTCCCGGGGGCGCTTGCAGGGGGACTGGAGCTCACACGCTGCACATGCTCTCTGCACAGCACCTCGGCGACACCCACCGAGAGCTCCCATGCACCGACCCCGGAGCCAGCAGCTCCAGTGCAAGGACTGAACATCATGGCGACACCAGCTATATGGTGGTTTAAAACAGCAAGTGATGAGACACCACCTCCAAGGGGACACTTCACACACATTACAGGACATCCACTAACTGAGGTTCTAGGCTGCTATTGGTAGAAGGGCTGGATGTCTAAGTGGTCATGCCCAACAACTTTAAGCATGAGGGTGGAAAACCCAGGTGGCAGAATAGGATGTATGCATTCGTGTTTTAAGCTGCATGCTTGCCTGTCCGCTGCCCAAGGAGCTAAGGACTGTGGCTACCCCTGGGGAGAACATCCAGAGTCTGTGCTGGGCAAGAGGCATGCTTTATATTCTACCCCTCAGCTGATGAATATGGAATTGTTGACCAATCTGGTGAAAATAAATTAGAAAACTAACCTTTCCTTTAAAAGACATCACTGAGCACTTGTGATGCACAAGGCATGAACAAGATAAGCTAAAGTCGGGGATCGGGCATGTGGTCTGCTGGGGCACAGCCCCCTATCCACACAAGACGCCTGGGAAGCAGCTCTGTAAGAGCTAGTGATTCACTTCCTCACGGGGCCTTTTGTGGTGGGAGGGGGAGATCCGCTTCTTCCCCCGTAAAGATGAGTGCAGGGCCCCACCAGGTTCTCATGCTTAAAACACTGCGTGTGCTAAAGACACCACCCACAGACCCCTGGTCGGGACAGCGTGGTGACCCGCCTCTCAGAACCAGAAGCCGGGGTTTCATCTGTGACATCACTCCGATCTCCAAAGTCCTAAGAACCTTGTTTCAGTGTGGCTAATGAGGCACCCGTACCAGCGCCGCCACCTTCCCCGGCCACCCCACGAGCTGGAGGCCGGCCGGCCGAGGTGCAGATGCAGTCAGAGAAGGAACAAAGACAGCGCCAGGCAATCCAGTCTCCGCTCATCTGCTGAGAAAACACAGGTTCTGGCTTTCGCTGCAGTAATGCAGACTTAGAGAGGAAAGGTGACCGTGCCCTTCATGGGACGCTGCGACCCGCGGCCCTGTAAACCCGAGCAGTTGGCGGCAGCACCACACAGCAGCACCGCAGTTACTGTTGCCCCAGGGGTTTGAGAGTTCGGTCTTCCTCCAACTCGAGGGGCAGGTGCGTCCATCTTGACCTGGTCTGCACTCTGCTGCAGGACGCGCGACTCCCACAGGATCCAGCCCCTTTCCGCCCCCACCCAGGCCCTCCTGCCCTCCATCCTGGAAGCTGTGGCCCTGACTTCTACTGGACTGAGCCCAGGGACTGTCTTCAGATGTCTCTTGGGCTCAAGGGTTACGGACAAATCCCTATCTGTCCCAGTTGAGTCCTGGACGGATGTGGAGATGAAGGAGAATGGGGGGTGGGGGGGACTAAGCCAGTTTCCTTGTCCCTCTCAGAGAACGTGGTTTAGGTGGGTGGCCCCGGTGGCTTCCTGATCCCACACACCACGAATAGGAAACGCCCTCCCAGGCCAGGCCACCTGGTCAACCACAGGCTCCCCTGGGGGCTGTTAATTTTATGCTGTTATAATGAATATCACCGTCAACCTCCATAAATGATGAGCCCATAGTCACTAATCTCATCAGGAATTGCATTTGGCACAAATTGGGAGACTGCTGGTGAGAAAACATCCCTCCCCACAGGCAGCGCAAATACTGGACAGCGGCAGATAAAAGAAGACTTAAAATTGAAATGGAAAAGGTGGAGCGAGTTTCCAGCCTAAACTCCTGCTGTCCACAGGTGGGGAGACCACTGCTGGAGTCCATCTGCTTCACAGCTGAGGACAAGCGGGCAGGCTCACAGTTAGGCCGAGTCCACCCTCCCCAACAGAAAAACGTATTCTTGCCTTTGGGATCTCAGGAAAACCCTCTTTAACGTCCCTTTTCAACCCCTATTTTTCTAAATTGGGGCAGAGAAAATGAGAAGTTGGAAGGGCCGCCGCCCTGGGCTACACTGCCGCTCACTGGAGCAGCAGGTGACAATGCAGGAAATATTAGGGGCCTAGAGCTGGAGGGGTGCCCCTGGCCACGGGACACCCCTCCAGGCACTGGCCGGCAGTGTCTCTTTCAAAAGGCAACGTGCGACACATTCGAAGTCTGTGACAGGTGGAATCACGTGCCCGTGCAGCCACGACTGTGCCTTCCCCTCGAGAAGCCGTCGGCATTCGGACAGCTCCTGAAAGGTCAGGCTGCCTCAAAGCCAAACTTGTTTATCATTGCAAATCCCTGGGCAACTCACTGGTGAAGATGAGACGCGGCACGTTCGTGTTACGCTCAAGACGAAACAAAGCACAGAACTCAGGCTGCACAGGAAACTTGGTTTTTGCAGAGAGGAGGAAGTGACAGTTTATTAAAAAATATGGGCTATGCCGGGAAAAAGTAATATTGGATTTTATGATTATTTCATACTGGGAATTGTTACATAGTTCCATGCCTGTTTGTTATATAACTACAGATTGCAATAATACATTTTGTAGCTTGTAAAGTTCTGAACAAGCAATTTTTACATAGCTACATTTAGTAGGTTGGTTTTAAAAAATGAAAAACTCATGTTAAGAAGGGAGAAAATAAGCCTTTGGGAGAATCACAAGCACAATTTTTATCACATGATTTCCTTGGAACCTGGCGGCACCTGTTCTAACGGTGTTTGCTCTAACGCTCACTTGCATCGAGCAGCTCTGAGCTTGGATCACTGGGTCATTTGCTGGAATTAATCCTCACGTGGCTTTTATAACACCAACAGGCGAGGGGTCAGCCCCAGGGGCTCCCAGGATGACAGAACTGTGGGCAAACGTTTCTGTTGGTTCACAAAAGCCCTTGAGCACCTCCCACGGTTGGGCACCGTGGTGGACACTGGGCCCATGATTCTGAAAGGAAAGGCACACAGGACCTCTGTCCTTGCAGACGTACAGATGGAGAGGGAACAAACAGCATTCAAACAAGTCACGCGCTGCCTTGCAAATGTACAGCTGAGATCACTTCTAGAAGCAGGTGCATGGACCATCAGGTCCCAGAAAAGGCTATCACAGTCAGTGGCCGACCAATTTCAAATGCCCGCTGGACTCCATCCTTGTTAGCGGAGTGGAGTGTGTGAGTCTCCAAATATAAAACAGCTTCCATGAACAGTAACATTTTAGTACAAAGTGGTTTAGTGCCCAAAGGAGCTAATTCTTCTGTGGCAAATATCTAACCTCTTTAGGACAGCACTGATAGAAGAGATGAGAACAGCATCACCTCTTCCAGCAGGGCCGTGAAGCCCCTATCGTAGTGGCGCACCCAGAGGCCTATTCACACTGCCGTCTCCAGAGCACCACAGTTTCCAGGAGGCCCTTTCGTGGGAAGTTAACATAAACTACTCCCTTGGTCTCAGGATTCAGCACAGCACAAATAAGATGATGTCAGGTAATGCTCTGCCCTGAGTTTTAATAAGAAAGTCAGCCCTGTTTGTTGGAATGCCCATCTTGAGACCCATGAACTCAAATGGAAGATGATACACACATCGCCTTTAAACACATCTGACTGTCGAGGTCCTCCAGTCACACAGTGGCCTTTCCTTCCCGAAGAACAAGCGCTCACTTACCCAGGCAGCAGCTCCCTTGAGGACCAGGATGGATGACAAAAGAGGGGTCCCTTGGGAGCAAACTTCAGGGCAAGGTCTGAGCTATCACAAAGCATATTTTAGCGACATTGCCTCCCTCTTAGAGCTGGATGTGCCCAATTCCGAACCCACTCCAGAGGGTTATGCACAGATTTAATTTGTTCCCAGAAAATCAGAGCTCCTTAGCCCCAGGGTGGGCCAGGAAGGGATTGCAGAAAGTGTACCCAGTCACCTCCACTGTGAATACACACTCACTTGGTGGGGAGAGGACAGCTCTGACCTCTCTGTCCCCACAGCTACCCAGGAACGCAGCTGGGAGGGGCGGGGAAAGTGAAACCTGAGCCCTTAACACAATAGGAGTGAGAGATACCCAACCTGTGCCAGGCAAGACCCCAGGCCACGTGTTCAGGAAGCTCCATTTCTGATCAACTGCCAGACCCAGTTGTCTCCTTCCCCTCAAATCAGATGCTGCTCAGAAGCACATGTAAAAGGGGGGAGGCCACCAGGAGATTTGTGATGCTGTGCTCCCCAAACCAGACCAACAGGCCCCAGACTCCCATTACCCCAGGAATGGACAGAGGCCACATCTCGAACATGAGTCAGCCCTGCAGAGAAATTCAGACAGTGACGGCCACTCTACTACTGTCCGAAAATGTGACAGTTGGTGGGGGCTGGCACATCTCCTCCAAGCTAGTATTCACAAAGCACAGGTGCATACTTACATGTACTTTCAAAAATAAGAGCAAAAAAAAATGATAAAACAATTACTTTATCAATTATATTATATTGTAAATGTGTAATTACAAATAAGCTAATTTTACTATCCATAAAAAGCATTAGCTCTAGGGTGGAGGTGAGAGGAACATGGAGGAAACAGAGAGGTGAGGTGGGCTTTTTCCATATACCTAGTTTTATATTTGAATTTGGAACTGTATAAATATTTTCTGTTTTTTAAAAAGGACACATAAAAGGGTAAAAAGTAAAAACATAATCCCTAAAAATCAAAACACAGAAACAAACTCCGCAGTAAATTGAGCCGGTGGCATAACCACACAGAGGAAACATCACTTCAAATGAACGTGAAGCACATACTTTTTGAGTGTTCACAAGCCTTCCGTTCAACATACAGCCTGTGGGTGACAAGGAGTCTTACCCTGCATTCAGGGTAAGATGTTTCACAATGATGGCTGTATTCGTGGGGGGTCACTCCCCTGCCTGCTGCTGGATATCCCGCCCTCCGCAGACCTAGGCCCCGGGGACATGGTTTGCAGGGTCCACCCTGCTGAACCCAGGATGTGCCACATGATCGATGTGGCCAGAAACATGTGGATGGAAATGACATCTGTTTTTTCTCCACCATGACAACTGACCATGTTCCCTCAGAGGGCTACACCCACCTGGGCCTTCAAGTGAAGACAAGGAGGGACAGAACCACAGCCCGCCGTGACAGGCATGGTGAGGGGGCGAGTGGTGAGCCTTCAGTACAGCAAGCCATGGGGCCTGGGGGCTGTTTCCACCACACGACCTAGCTTACTCTACTAATGCCATTTGGTTATGCAAAAAGTAGCATAATTATTATACACAATAAGGAACATAGTATAACTGTGCTGTTAGGAACCAAGATTTTCAGTGCAAAAGAGATATAAACATAAAATTCATTTTGGGTAATTGAGTTTAAGACCTTGTAACTTTAATTTGAATTGCACATATTAGTATAAACTCAGGTTTTTTTCCTTCCTAAAAAGTATTTCCTCTGTTCATTGAAAAGGCCTAAAATCAATGAGTACCAGTACCAATGAGCACCTTTAGCACTCCGATTATGATCTCTAAATACCGTTTCTCACTGAAAAGAACCAAAGCTCGTCAGAAAAATGGCTCACGCCAGGTCTGGGGCAAGAAATGTTCAAAATGAGTTTGAGAACATTTTTTAGACCTTGAGGAACACACACACACACACACACACACACACACACACACATACACACACACACACACAAAGGTCACTGGGATTTCATCTTAATTATGGGAAACAACTGGAGGGGACTCTCACTCGCCAAAGAAGAAAAACCATGAGCATCAGAAAGATGAATGTCAGATGCAGTGCAGTGCCTTAGACTGGCTATTACAGAAAAAGGATGCTGGCGGAAAAACTGGAGAAATCCAGATAAAATCTGGAGTCTAGTTAATACAATCATGTGCCCATGTTGTTTTCTTAAGTTTAGCAAAGCTGCCATGGAAATGTGAGGATGTCAGCATTAGGGAAACCATGTGGAGAGTATATAGGGACTCTCTGCACTACCCTGGCAACTTTTCTGTAAATCTGAAACTATTCCAAAATAATTTATATTTTTAAAAATATAAATGACTATGATGGATTTAATTACAATAGATAGAAGTCTGTGGGTCATAACTATACTGAAAAAAATTTCATTGAGCCTTTCCGAAGACTGATAGGGAAACCAACTCATTTGTGTGAATTTTAACAAATAAAGAGAAAGAATGAAGTGACTTGTCTTACCTTAGTTGTAGGAACTGGGTTTCAGGTGACTCAGATGGTTGATCAGGATGTCTTAGCTGCCAGTGCACAAGTTAGTAAGCGCAAAAGAAATGAAATAAATTTCAAATTACCATTGCCATCATAACTATTATAGAAGGTGTGGAAATATGATAACTTCTAGAAAAATTACATATGCAATCATTCCTTGATCTGACTACTGCATCTATAGAAATCTGTCTTCATGCTTATCAGACATATGCATCAAGTTCTTTAGGGAAGTATAATTAGTAGCAGGAAAAGACTAGAATTAACTTAAATGTTCATTAGCGGAGAACATTCAGTTGAACAATGGTACATTCACAAAACAGGATCCCACGCGGCTGCGGAGTAAAATTAGGACACTCTCTATATACTTATATGGAATGATTGCCAGGAAATTATTAAGTGGAAAGAAAGCAAAGTGGCCAAAAATACATATGGTATGTTCTTTGAAGAGAGATGGAGACATTTTTATAATACGTAAACATATACTTGAACATATAAAAATAAAGCAAATAATATACTTATTTAGTAAATAAATGTATCTTAATAAATTAAAAGAACGTTTAATGGCTACTTTTGGAGGGAGACAGAACAGATTGGAGGCAACAAGGAGAAAAGCCAATTTTTTATGAGTACATCTTATTTCCTTTGGAAACAGGTAAGTATTTAATATGAAGTGTTTAATATGAAGTCTGTAAGTGAAAATTAAATTAAAAATCAATCCCTAAATTGCAAAGTAAGTTGAACCATATGAACATAACTGTTTCGACTGAATGGCATAACCTCTTAGAGGGGAATTATTTCAAGTAATTTTAAATCACATCAAGATAACCGTACATCCCTAAGTGGATGTAGTCTATAGGCAAAATGTACCGCGAGAAGCTCTTGCACTGGTTCTAGGAACCGAATGTCAGAGGCGGCGCCAGAGCCGGGAAAGCGGCCTGCAGCAGCGCTACTCTCGCGCGGGGGTGTGTGTGCACCTGCTATGGAGCGAAGCACGTCAGTAATTTGTTGGTGTAACTGGGAAATGACATTTTTAGCCTTGGAGAAAGGGGGATACAGATAAAAGGCTACAGAGGTTAAGTAAAAATTCTGTAGTTTTTCATTTTAATTGGAAGTACTTTATCATTTCTTTGTTGCTGAACACATCTGTGTGTTTCCTAGCCGGACCACGGGAAGGTCTGAAAACAATGGCCACCCAGTAGCAGTGTGCATCCCCACCGCCCCGCCTCTTACAACACCGCGTCCCACTAATGCCAAACAACACATCTTAGGAAAATGTCTGAGAGCTGAGAAGAAAATGTTCATGTCTAGAACATTCTGTCTTAGCAGAAAGAAAGATGTTATTAAAGACTGGGGTCACATCCATAATACTCAGAGCCCGACATGGAGATGCTCCCATAGCCAAAGATGGGACGATTCTGGAAACAATAAAGATAATAACTGCAACAGTTTAAATGCATCAAACTGTTGAAAGCCATAAGTTTATAACAATAATTTTGTAAAACTCACGGGTCACCTTTGAAACATGCCGGAGAACCAAGCTGCTATTCTGAAAGCCTGCAAACAAAGGGAAGGAGTCAAGCATTGATACCACCCCTCCTGGGGGAACTCCTCTCACAGTAACTAAGTAGTAAATGAGAAGTTTCTTTTGAACAAGTAGCAAATCTGATGAGGGAAGAATTATCACCAGGGAAGATCACCAATCCCCCATAAATTAATGGATTTGGACAATGATGGCCAGGGCGTATGACATCACAGAAAGGCGGTCGGACACCCCTGCCTCTTCATGGAAGTGCACACCTCTCCCCATCACCAAAAGAAAAAAGAAAAAAAAACCCTGAATATGATTGAAGCTCTAGATCTAGGTACCAACTTACAGGAAGTCCAAGAGACATGCAAATACACACTGCATAAGGTCAGCCAAATCCGAGCTGCGGGAAGTCCCAGAGGCCCAGTGAGATGGGGTTTTTAACAAATGAATTACAAGAGGTGGGAGGGAGGGAGGGAGGACCTGGGGACGGAGACAGAGAAAGCAGGGCCAAGAGAGGAACTACCCGTTTGCAGATGGAATTTGATTCCCACACCGCCCCTGGGAAGCCTCCTTTTCACAAAGGACAGAAATGGAGCTGAATCCCCACTAGACTCTGAGTCTAGCTTTGGACCCGCAGGGAAAAGGCGTGATTACGGGCTCGCTCACCGGAACCACCAAACACGGTCACCGCGCCCAGAGTGTGGGAGCTGCTGGAGGACCAAGCTTCCCGTCCCGGCAGCAGGCCCAGGGCAGGAATGAAGGGGCAGGGGAGCCCTTCTTTAAGAAGGCCCTTCGTAGACACGGCAAATAAAGGCAAGGTGGACACCATGCTTGGCTCCTGGTTAAAAATAAACCAACTGTAAAAATACATTTTCTTAGGAAATTTGGGGAAATTGAACAAGGTCTGAGAATAGATTAAGAAACCATTGTTAATTGTGTGAATGTGGTCATGGAATTGTGGTCATGCTTTTGTTAAGTCCTTATCTGTTAGAGGCAGATACTGAAGTATTGTTGGGAGAAACCACCATGTTGGAACTTGCTCTACAATATCCCAGGAGAACAAACAGGCAAACAAGGAGAGCAAGTGCTGGTGGGCGCCGAAGCCAGGTGACGGGGCAGCAGGGCCCTCCACCCGTCTCTCCCGAGGGGCCACGTGCAGGGCAGGACACGTCCATCCCTGCCCCCGTCCTCACCTGGCCACCGAGTTGGAAAAGCCTGTAGCTCAGAACAGAGCTAGTTAATACACTCCTTCACGATGGGACTCACAGAACACAGCACATTTCCGTGGCCAAAGATGCTGTTCCTACAGCCCCAAATCCCACCATGGCTCCCGTCTTCCTTTGGGACCTGACGTTTCTCCTAGAGATAGCCACCAAAGTATAAAACCTGGTGCAGCACTAATACTTGTCGAGGTGCCTGGCAGCAAGCCAAATAAAATTCCACTGAAAAAAGACTTGAACCGAGAGTGTTAGGGAGGGGTCCCCTGGTGGCAAGGGACAGAATCCCTCTCACTGTCGTCAGAGCAAAATCAACCAGAAGGAAAGGGATTCCTCACAAGGACACAGGTGTCCACGGAACTCCAGGGCAGCAGACAGGGGACTCTGGGCCTGGAACCTCCTTACAAGAGGTTGTGACCTCCAGGAAGAGGAGATGACATGGGGGGTGGCAGGTGAAGGAAGAGGTGACGTGGGGGCAGGTGAAGGAGTTAGTTTGCTTTTGTAATTCAAAGCAATTCTCAACTCTGCAGTTAGCAAACCTTCAAAATACACTGCGACTGCCGCCAATACCACAAACACTTCTGCAACAAAACACACACAGTTTCTGTTTCCCTTAAAATGTGGCAAGGCAGAGAGAAACGCTTAAGGAAATAATGGGTTGGGAAGTTCCTGTACCTAACACAGCTCTGAATCACCTTCCTCTGTACCAATGTGCAGATTCTCGGACACTTACTGAGCAGCCACTAAAAGCCTATAAAGCTCCAGGGGGAAAGGCACACCTCCTCAAAGACACAAATCGCCAGTCTCAAGAAATCCAAGAAGTCAGGAAAAGAGGCAGAAAGGGTCAAAGCACACAAAGAGATGGGAAATAGAAGACTAATAAGACAGTAGACTTAAGCCCAAGCCTATTGATAACTGCATTCAATGTAAATGGCCTAATACTTCCATAAAGGACAAACATGTGCAGACTTCAGGAAACACACAGACCCACTACAGGTCATCCACCAGAAATCCCCATGAAATAGAAAGTGACCAGAGGCTCAGGCAGGCAGCCTCAGCTTGACTGCCCTCTGTGATGGGAGACAACTACCCTCGAAGCGGTAGGGGTTCACATGGCCAGCTGACAAGTGTTTCCTTATCTCATGCTGAAATTCCCTCCTGGTTGCCTCCCCCAAGTTTCCATGTTGGTCTTGACCGGCCACCGTGCAGGGAGAGGCAAACAGGGCAGGAAAGAGGAGGGGGCCCGGGGGGAGCTTGGGCCCGGAATCACATCCCCAAGAGGAGGCCAGTCATGCAAATCAGAGCGGGCAGAGGCCAGGACAGGGGAGAGCACGTCCTGCCGGGAGGCTCTCAGCACGGGCCTGGGAGCCAAGGCCTCCCGGGGAGCGCGGCCGAGGAGCCTGTCCTGCCTGAGAGCACCACTCTCGCCCTGCCTTCCTCAGGCCGACTCTATGAGACATGCCCACTGTACAGTCTGACCGCTGCTGTGTGTGCACCAGAACGACTGGCCTGCGGAAAGCACACATGTATATACAAGGCTTTCTTCAACTTTGATTTCTGTTTCCTTTGAATGACCTACAATACGCTGATAGCGTGCACCATGAAGGCCCAGTCTGCTTCCATGGTGTTTCAGCATCTACAAATATCTGCAAACCTCTTACTGGAGCTGGTGCTCTGGCCAAGTGCCCATAAATCATAAGTGACACAAACAGCACCTGGGAAGGAACAGTACCCGGAGACCTGACGCACATTCTCCTGAATTTGTGTTCCAGACGCACCCTACAGCCTCCAAGGACCAGCCAACAGCCAGGACGGCTGACACAGGCCAGGAGGCCTGCTGTTTGGTCATGTCCATCTGCAGATTGGACCGCAGGCTCCATCCCGCACCACCATGCCTCCCGCATCAATGTCTCCCTCACTTTCTGGAGCCCATATCATAGGTGGTGACATGCAACATCACCATTCCTGGGACCCGCCTGACTTGCTGGCCCAGCCCAGGACCCACGGAGGACCAGGCTCTGCCTGGGCTTGGGTGGTGAAGACCTGCCTTGCAGGAGGTAGTGGAGGGGAAGCACTCAGCACAGAGATGTGCACGGAATAAACCCTGGTCCCTGGCGCTGCCGTAACTGCTGCCAGCCCTGCCAGCCCGCAGCCGGGCCTTACCATGGCCTCCGTGATGCCCAGCCCTCTGCTGGCTGTCACTGCGACCTGGCTCCAGACCCGCCTCCACCTCTCCCTGCAAGGATCTTACCCCATCCCCTGGAAAATGAAAGCCATCATCACCTGCTCTGAACTCCTGTTGGAGTTAAGGAGGTGATAGGACGTGAATGTCCAGCTCTGTGCCCGTCACACTGGAAATGCTTAAGACACTCGCCAGATCTGGAGCCTGGACATTTATAAGCATGGACTGTGTTATGAGAGAAATTTTACAGCAAACCTCAGCCTCTGATGTCCTGTTAATTTTAAAAGCTCTTCTGTTTGTGTTTTGGAGACATGGCAGCTTGGGGAAGAGGCCCCTAACCCAACATCAGAAATGTATTACAAATGATGGAAGAGAATGTGGTTTCCGGCCACTAGGAGAACAAACTATACAACTGTCAGATAAGAGATCTGGGACATTCTAATGCAGAACAGAGCAAGGAAAACAGTTTTTGCGCAGAAACTAATTTATTGTGTATCTATATGACCCCTTTTATGCATAAGCTTCAGAAGCGAGGACCTCAGTGTCCCCATCTGTAAAATGAGGGGATGACAGCTTCTTGCCCTCACCACTGTAGCTTAGCACCCGACACACGGGCGCTGGGCACGGGAAGCTCTTTGAAGCCTAACGACCTTGCCAAGAAGGACCACTGCCCACTTTTAACAAATCAGAAAGCTGAGACACAGGACATTAACAAGATCTCTCTACCTCACAGAGTTATCACTTTGCAGAAAAAAACCAGGAGACCACAGTGGTCCAAGTCCCCTGAGTGCAGGCCGCGCCCGCCTCTCCCTCCCCTCGGCTAGGAGTCAGTGGAAAGGTGCGTCTGCCCAACAGCCCCACAAAGTCCAGGATGCGGTGTCACCAGCTCTGGAGGGGGCTGGGACTCGGGCTGTGGCCCCCGTGCATCCCCTGTGCTCCCCCAAGATCTGCCGCTGCCCCACTTGCTGGAGAGGGGAAATGCCATCCCTGGCCACCCAGCTCTGGCTTCAGGAAGAGACCCCTGGGGGCGGCGATCCGTGATCCCGGCTCCACTTGGCCAGTTTCTGCGTCTCTAGGGAATAAGGCCACCCCTGGACCGCCTCCTCCACCCTCTCTCACACCCAACCCCCATCCCAGGCCTCCTATCTTCTATTGCCTCCAGGTGGGGGCTCAGCTCCCCCTAGACTGGCCTGGGGAGCAGGTCCCAGGGAGTAGGGACAAGCCCTGTGGATAAAATGAGAATCCAGGCAGGATTCTCACCTGGCCCTGGTTGATTAGCTCACTGCACACCTGTGGGCAATACATGGCTGTTGACTCTATATAAAGAGCTCCGCCCAGTGCTCTGGGTGTGACACAGTGGCATGGCTGCAAGGCTGCAAGGCTGCAGGAGAGCAGAGCAGAGGCTGGAGTGGTGGCAGCACCGAGGACAGAGGCCCAGAGGACGGCGCTGCAGGACGACCATGCAGAGGGGCCCAGAGAACAGCTGTGCAGACAGAGGGGCCCAGAGGCAGAGACCGGCTTGCTGCAAGCAGACTCGCTCTGAGTGAACGGGATTTTAGTGACTGACCTGCCACCTGGAAATAAAGTTGGGTATAACCCTTTCACCCCAAAGAACGTTCTACTGTCAATTTCTTTGGTCACATTGAATCCATAGCAAACTTGCCCGAGGCTGAAACCCACTGGCAAGACAAGCACTCAGAGCACAGGCACTGCCCAGCGGCAACCCTTCAGGTGCTTGGGAAAGTGACTACAGGAAGGGACAGAAGCTGCAGGGTGAGGGCGCCCCCCTGCCCACACCCCTCCTTTCCCTGGGGCACAGCCACCTCTCCAGGAAGTCCTGCTGTGACCTGGTAACAGGGACCTACCTGTGAAGAGCTCTCAGTCCCAATTATCATGTGTTCAGCCCCAAATAAAAGTAATGGGTGTGCATTTTAATTGGCAACCTGTGAGCCACAGGTGCAAATCAACTTCAGGTTAACGGAAAGGAAGAACTAAATGAACAGACTTTTTCTCACTAAGACCCAACAGCGTCCGGGCTGCAGCCCTGACTTACAAAACTGGATGGCCAGACAGAACAGAAAGGAGTGGGGACGTGAACAGGCCCCAGGTCCTTCGCACATGCTCTGCACACAGCATTAGTGTAGCCAGGCTCTCGCCCCACCCCGCCCCAGGCCCCCAAATTAGCCCAAACCCTTGGTGATAGGGCGATGTCACGGAGCTCTGGTTTCTGGATTAAGCTGACAAGTGTGTTTAATTTGAAAACCAGCATGAATTACTCCTGGTAAAACTTTCAGATGAATCCTTCTTTGATGATTAAGAATCAAAAGCTGATGGATAAATAATGCAGGTGCTTCACTGATGCAAACCCAACATGAGAACATCGGACAATCATGTTAGGGAAGAAAGAAAAAACAGCTCCTGAAGGCGTCCCGCCACATTTAATGAAGCCCTGACACCTGCTGAAGCCCGTGCAGCAGCCCCTGCTGACAGCTGCAGGCAGACAGGACAGGCCCCCAGGGCCACAGAGCCTGGACAGCCGACCCCACCTGGCCCCCAGGTTACACAGGATCCCCACACGGGCCAGCCTTCCAGACTATGGCCTCTCCTCCCTCTGAAAGGACCGCTGCTTCTGTGCATCAAGACATCTAAGCATTTTAGCTTCTTAAGCCGCAGTTCTGACAAAACCAACTCCCTGAACCCATTAGGAGCTGCTCACGGGCCTGAGGTTAATGGTCAAGGAGTGGAGCAGGTCACAGCACTGCTGCCTCGGCTCTGCCAGCAGGCAGGGGCCATGGGGTCAGCTGAACGAGGCCGGCCAAGGAGTCCTCCCAGAAAGGGCGGCCAGCAGTGCCCTCGGAATCGGGGCCAGTGCAGGGTCGGGGTGAGGCCAAAGGTCTGACACAGTTCAGGGGGAAGCACGGTGGAGACCAGGGTCAGGGTCCCAGGGTGAGCAATGCATGAATCACATGGCCGCGGAATGATGACCTGATGTGTCCTGGTGCCCAGAGCCAGCAGATCTGTGACCTCACGTGGCAGAAGGGCGCCCAGACAGTCTTCCTGGCCCACCCAGCCCCCTGGGACTCCTGTCCGGCTCCAGGAGCAGAGATCTTCTCTGGGGTCTATGGGACAGTTTCAGGGCCTGGGTGACAAGTAGCCTGGGACAGAGGGGAGCTGCCCTGTCATCTGCAAAGAGCACAGCCCGGCTTGTGGAACTCAGCCCCCTGGGGGAGTCAGGGAGCAGCTCGGTGCCTGCAGGGGTGGTGATGGCAGGCCAGCCCTCCCTCATGAGGACAGGGACACAGGGTGGGCCGGAATGGAAGGGCACGCTCACACGACCCACCCAGAGCCTCAGGACTAGGTTGTCAGGGGTGGGAGAAGAGCTGGGAGGGTGCCTCCTAATGCAGGCAGGGGGATGTGAGCTCCTAATGCGGGTGGTATCCAGTGGGGACAGCCCACACTATGAAGGCACAGATCCTTGGAGATGTGTCCACGGGGCATGGGATGTGGGGGTTCAGGCAGCAGGCAAGCTTCTGCCCAGCTGCCCTGATGCACCCCAGCCCAGAGGCCCAGCCTCACCCTGCAGGCTGAAGGCACAAAACCTCCTTCCATGGTCTCAGGCACCCTACCCTGGTCTGCCCCATGGCAACCCCAGCCTTGGAGACTGGCGCAGTCTGCTTGGACAGCGTCCTTTCCAATTAAGGGGATTCAGGAGGGAGGGCACAGGGCGGGGGCCTCAGTACCTAAGCCAGGAACCCAAGGCTGACAGAAGGACCTGATGTGTGGTTTTAGGGAGATTGAGGTGGGGAGCCTGAGGGGTGCAGACCAGAACAGACCCTCTGCAGCCACAGGGGAGAGGTGAGTCAGGTGGACCATGGGGTCTGTCCCTGGGTGAGCCTGGCACCCCAGCCCACCCTCTCTGCCAGCCCTTCTAATCTCTCCAGGCCCAGGGAATGTTAATGACACCAGCATCCACTCTTTGGAGGAGAATTTGCATTTTAAAAAGGCCCCTGCGGACAGTGTTGGCTAAACCCCAAGAACAATCTCCCATGGGAGAAAAGTCAGGCGCCTGTGCACCTGAGGAGGAGCTGTGCTGGGATAGGGCCTCCTCTGCGCCTCTGGGTTCAGCCCTCTACTTCTGTGCCCTTCCCCTCTCCTCTCCCCACTCCCAGCACCCCCGGAGAACCCAACATGCCCTGGACAGAGCCCACCAGCCTGGACCTCTCCCCCAGCGCTGGTAAACATGCCAGGAAAGTCAGCCCAAGTGTGGGACACCCACAGCCAAGACCCTGACAGTGCTATCACAGCCTTCAAGGACAGCAAAGTCTGATGGTAATCTGCTTTGGAGGCTTCTATCAAAACAGCAAGAATGAAATTAGCTGCTTAGTGGGGCAATATTAGTTCAGCCTCAAACAAACAGACAATTGCCACCAGCCTTTAAATGAATGCTTTCATCTGGAGCCGCATTCCTGTCTGGATCTAAATAAGTGATGAGAGCATTCATAAAAACACAGCTATTTACCTTAAAGAACAGAATTTCAAATCCCACAAAACAGTTGCTGGCGTTTCAAGCTTTGATGAGAAAAGAACAGGTTTACATCAACTGTATTTTCAGTATGTTAATTAAACTAATAACAAGTAACTGTGTCTGAGTTTTCTAATCTAATAATGAAAAGGCTATGTTTGGCCAACTATTTAAAGTGCTTGACTGAATATTTTCTGTTTTATTTGCACACTGAATAAACACAGACTAACAATTCAAGTTTTTGTAAACTGCTCAGAATGCTGCGGATGACGAGTTCTGAGAAAGTGCAAACATCCCACTGTAATTAACTTTCGCTGTTTAGAAAAACAAGGCCATAAAAGTCTACTTAATCAAACTTTCCTCCGTGTGCTTTCTTTTTTCTTTAATTACACTTAGGAATCTATACATTGACACTCTCGTTTCAACCATAGATAGTGAGACCATCTGACTAACTTCCATCAGAGAATCAAAAATTGAAAAGAAGACAATCTCCGTAAAACCAATTAGCAAAACTGAATTCTGAAACTTGCATAAAAACATCAGAGACCATTAGGTTTGATTAATGAGCATTACTTTTTTTAAATCTGCCACTTCTAAACTTCAGGTCCCTCGGGCTCCATGCTCCACGCTGCCTGTAGTATGAAGAGCGCCAACTGCCCAGCGAACCATATTTCATTTCTTCTATCCTTAGCCTAAGCTTAAGAACACCATGCAACAAACCTTATTCCATTCCTTGAAGCTGGAGAGAAAACAGTAGTTCTGGTGATCTGCTGCTGCCTAGAATATCATCCCCAAAACATAGGGGTTTAAGGCGACAAGAAGGTTGATTCCTTAGTCCCGAGGTCTGGAGGTTGACGGGGCTCAGCTGACGGTTCTCGCCGGGGCCTCTGCGCTTGCTGCTGCACTCGCAGCCGGAGGGACACCACACACAGCCTCTCCACGTGCTCTCTGTGCCCACAGTGATGACCAGGCGCCGAGAGCCAGCTTCGCGAGAGCCAGGTGCCAGCATGCCACTCTTGATGATGCAGCCTCCCAAGTCACGGAGTGCCAGTTCCACTGGAGCACCGTCCCATCCAGGGTCAAGGAGAGACCCAGGCCCCATCGGTGGGTGGGAGGGCCACCTCGTACATCAAGGAAAATATGTGGGAGGGGTGGCCCTGTTGGTCCATAGCATAAGCCGCCACTCCCAAGTTGCCAGCCCATACCTCTGAATTCAACTTCAGACCCACAGAGCCACCATCAGTCCCTCTCTTCATGTGCATCCCATGGGCTGCTCAACCCCCATTCCCGAGTGTTAGGGGCTGAGCCATGTCTCCCAGAATCCATATGTTGAAGCCCTAATCCCCAGGGCCTCAGAGTGTGACTGTATTTGGAGACAGGGCCTTTAAAGAGGTGATTAAGGTAAAATGAGGTCATTTGAGTGGGTCCTGCTCCAATATGACAGGTGTCCTTTGAGGAGGAGGACGCAGGCTCTCGACACCCAGGTGCCGGAAGTGCAGAGAGCTCCTAACAGGATGAGCCCTGGAGGACAACACCAAGACAATTAGCAATTAAAATGGCAAAGATTAAAGATAGAGAATCTTAAAAATAGGAAGAGAGAAACAGTTCCACACTGGGGAAACTCCATAAGGCTATGAGCTGATTTCTCCACAGAAACTTCACAAGCCAGAAGGGAGTGTGGCAGGAAATATTCAAAGTGCTGAAAGGGAAGAACCATGAATTCCCCACCCAGCAGGACGATCATGCAGAAGGGAAGGAGAGATTAAAGGTTTCCCAGATAAATGAAGGTTAAAAGAATTCACCACCACTAAACCAGCTTTACAGGATACATTACAGGGACTTCTGTAGATGGAAATGTTTTTAAGTTTACATATTTCTCATCAGTGGAAATAAACCTACAGAAAAGGTAGTAGACCAATTACTTACCAAGCAAGTACGAAGTGCAAAAACCAAAAGGAGTCAAACCAACTATGTGCAACATCAGTCAAGGGACACACAAAAGATGTAGATGATGACATCTCACACATACGACAGTGTGGAGGAGGAAGAATAGGGAAGTAGTACTTCGGAATGTGTTTGAAATCGAGAGACCATCAACTTCACACAGACTGTTGTGTATTTAGGAAACTATGTATGAGCCCTGTGGGAACTACAAGCCTAAAGCCTATAACAGATACACACAAAAAAATTCTTTAAAAAAGGAATCCAAGCACAACACTAAAGAAAACCATCAAATCACAAGAGTATAAGAGAGGAGGGAAGGCACAGAGAGGAACTGCAAAGACAACCAGAAAACAATGAATAAAAGGGCAATAAGGACACGGACACTCACAGAGGGAAGACCAGTGAGGACACGGGGGGAAGACGGGCGTCCGTAAGCCGAGGAGAGAGGTTGGGGAGGCAGACTTGGGGCACCATGATCTTGGCCTTCCAGCCTCCAGGACTGGCAGACAGTGAATTCCTGTTGCTTGAACACCCCAGTCTGGGGGGTCTGTCGTGGAGGCCCAAGCAGCTCACACCACAGGTCAAGCCCAACTCCAGATGACACCCCTCACCCCCCACAGTCAGATGACCACCTCCCCAGGCTGCATCCAAGCCCAGCCCCCCGGAAATCCCTGCTGCCCAGCTCCAACCCAGACACAGACCGAAGAGGCTGCCCCTGCGCCTGCTCCAGTCTGCCCAGCAGCCCACATGGCCTTGCCCAAAGACAGAGATGACTGGGGCCCTCCTCTGACTCACACTTCTCCCCACTGCCTTTGGGAAACCTCCAGGCACCCAAGCCATGTGATGGGGAGGGATGTGAGCCTGCCCAGGGCACCCAGCTCTGTGCCAGCCCCACCCGCATGACAGCAGGCTCCTGTAGGAGCAGCTAAACCTGGGTTGCCTCAGCAAAGAGTCCACTGCAGAGGGTCACCAGGATAATGACTCCCCCCCAACCGCATTGCTCCCAACAGCACCCCCAGGCCTGCGCCTACTCGTCCTTCAAGGGTGGGCCCTGGAAGCCCCTTGCCAGGCACCCCAGGACAAGGGAACCCTGGGGCAACTTCCCAACCCTCCACTCGCTTCAGACCCGAGGCTGCCGAGCAGGGCAGCGCAGGCTGGGTATCCCCCCCCGCAAGTTTTCTTCTGCCCCCAGCTTCCCCAAAGTCAGCAAGGCCCCACAGGACCAGGCACAGCCCAGAACTGCACTCTTGGGCATTTATCCCACAGGAACAAAGACCTATTTCCACACAGAAACCCAGACAGAGTGTTTATAGCAGCTTTATTTATGATCGCCAAAAACTGGTACAACCAAGTGGCCCTTCAACAGGTGAATGGATGACCAAGCAGGGGTCTGTCCATACCGTAGGATTCTACTCAGGGATGGAGAAGGCACATGCTGTCAATCATGCAACACCATGGACCCGCCTGAGGGAAAGCAGGCCGACCAAACAGGCCACACATACTGTATGAGCATCTCCAACAGGCAACAACCAGGGATGGCCCACAGTGAGTGTGTCAGGGGCTGGGGAAGGACAGAGTGACCACTACAAGGTGACTTGCAAAGGGATGTAACCATTCCGGATGGAGAGTGAACTTCAACATGTGCAAATCTGTAAAAATCAGCCAAGAGGATGGAGGACCCCAGGATGGAAAGCCAGCTGTGACAAACGGATCACACTCTATAAACACACGATACGATCACCAAGGGGAGGGAGGGCTGACCTACAAAGCTCTGGAGAGTGGGGTCCTGACTGGGAACTGTGGCTCAAGACAAAAGGGACCTTACACAGATACTGTGCTCTACCTGGCAGGGTACCTGCCCCAGGAGCTGGGCTAACAATGCTGAACGGCTTCTCACACACACCGGAGTGGAACGAATAGATCAGTGGGCAGTGGACACACAGCCAGGGTCCTCCGCCGGCAGAGCGGAGAGTCACAAAGAAGCAAGGAGAGAGCCAGAAGGACCCCGTGCTCCTGGGCCACCACCTGAAACAGAACCCCATGAGCCGCGTGTAGGTTCTTACAGACACAGAGGGACCCAGAAATAACTGTAGGAATCTGAGTGTGTGGGGGTGAGTCTCCGCTCATGCCTCCCCAGCTCTGCAACGCGACAGCCTAGGAGCAACCAGGCTCCGGCAGCAGTGAGCACACTCAGTCCCCACGTCTGGGTCTCTAAATGCCATCCCCCAATTTTTAAAAGGAACCAGGACTGCTTGGAGAAATGTCTGGTTGTAGGATCAGGGTAGGGATCATATAAAATGAGCATGGAACGTCTTATAGTGTCAGAAGTAAGGAAAACAAAGGGAGGGAACATGTTAAAGTTCTCCCAATGACCAAAGAAGGAACAATTTGAGCAAAAAATAATAATAAAAAAGTCACATGGGGGAGAATTATAACCAAAAGCAGGAAATAAACATGCAAGAGTCTCCACTGATGTAAATAAATGTATGAACAAGTAGACCCAAAAAAGAGAAGTCTTCCTTACAGAAGAATCTCCAGTAACTCCTGTAGCTATTTCCCCCTCCAGGAAGCTGAGCGTAAGTCCCCTCCCAACTCAGTGTGGCTGGACTTAGTCACTTGACTCTGAAGAACAGAGTCTGGAGGGGGCAGTGACATCAGGAGGGAAGCGTGGCCAGCACTGCCCCAAACAGGAGTCAAGGCTACATCCCCGATGAGAAGTCGTGTCAAAAGGATGTGCCCTCGGACACAGTGGGGCAAGAACAGCTCATCCTGGCGACGGTTCTTCCACAAAAGGACTGTGATGCCTCATGACATGCTGGGAGAGATTCTGCAAATTACATGGCCAATATCTCAAAACTGCTTAGATGGTTAAAAACAAGGGAAGTCTGGGAAAGCACGACAGAGCAGAGATGGCGGAGCCATGATGCCAGACGCAGCATCACTGGTGCATCCTGGGTCAGATCTCGGAAGGGAGCTCGTGCAAACGCCAAGCGCACTCCGGGTGACACGCCCACACTGACATCTTAGTTCTGACGAATGTATACACCAAAGCCAGACGTCAGCCCTGGGGAGACCAGGGTGAAGGGCGGCCAAATGCTGTGCTAACTCGGCAGCCTTTCTGTGAACCTTAAAGTATTCCAAGATGGAAAAGCGAAAAGCAGAGTTATGGCATACGTGGGACTTCTCAAAGGCTCATTTTGACTAGAGCTGTTCTTACTTCTTTCCCTAACAATGATCAAAGATAATTATCAGATTCTCCACTCGGCCCCTCCCTGCCTCACCCACGTCCTGCCCTGGGATGTCACCCCCCAACCGTGTGCACACAGGCCACTGGTTCAGCCAATGAAATTAGGAAACCAGGTAGACCTTTTTATATATATATATATATATATATATATATATATATATATACTTTTGCAAATAATTAAATCAACTAGTTAAAACTGGTAGGTTCTGACACCACATTGGGGTAACCAATTCTTTCAGGATCTTTGTAAATGGACGGTCAGGTGTAGCTTCCTGGGAAGATGGGTGTTTTAGTCCTTTCAGTCTGTGACAACAAAATACCAAGACAGGGTGGCTTATAAGCAACAAAATTTATTTCACACAGTTCCGGAGGCTGGAAGTCCAAGATCAGGGTGCCAGCAGCGTGGAGTACTGGGGAGGGCTCTCTTCCTTCTTGGTGTGTCCCCACATGGCAGACCGACTGGGCGCTTTCTCAGCCTTGTTTATTAGGGCACTAATCCCGTTTCTGGGGGCTCTGCCCTCAGGACCAAACCGCCTCCCCAAGGCCCCACCTCCTCACACCATCACTGTGGGGGCTAGGATCTCAGCCTGCGAATCTGGGGGGAAGCAAGCATTCAGAGCACCGCACGGGGTTGTGGGGGGACCAGTCCTCTCTTGACGCTTCTTGTCCCTCAGTGAGCTCCTTGGGGACTCTGCAGTCACATCAGAGACGAGACTGAGGGGACAGGCAGAACTGGGGCAAGGGAGGACAATTTTATAAATGGCACTCTAGTTCTAAAAGGACCTAAGATGTAAACTGCATGGTTGCAAATCACACTTTGACTATTTATAAAGTGTGACTCGGAGCAAGTCTCTGTAGCCCTCTGGGCATCTGCTTCCTCGTTGGTGGGTGACACCAGGACCACGTGCTGGAGCACCAGGCTCCCCTGCAGACAGTGGCTCTGGGCATACGGAGAGTGGCCGGGGCTGCCCCCTGGGTGGAGGGCCCCAGGAGCTCGTGTGGACACCCCTTTTGTATGACATCTGGATGTCAGCCACCTAAGAACCACGGCCTCCCAGAGGCCAAACGCCCACACGAGCCTCTCTGGGTCTCTGCGCCCTGTGCTGTGGTTCTGGCTTTCGGCCACAGCGGGCCACCTGTCTGCCAGGTCATGCGCACATGACCTGCCCTGGGACCTGGCTCCGGGTCAGGCGCTGACCACACGTGAACACAGCACAAACAGCAGGCAAGTGTCTGCGCACTGTGTCACCAGGTGGCTGTGATGTCCAATGAGCTCTCCTCTGGAACAGCAGCGTGGCCGTCAGGAAAGGGAACGCACCCCTGCAGGTCCCGAGTCCTTGAGGGAGGCAGAACTTAGAAGGTCAAATAACCAGAGACGAGTGAGGCACGCAGAGGCCGGCCCGCAGCCACGCAGTTATCGCCCTTAGGGCCAGGGCCAGGGAAATCTGGACTCGAGACAGAGGGGCTGCTCAGGGGAGATTCTGCCAGAAACTGGCACCAAAGCAAAGCAGGGGTAGAAGAAACACCCCCGCCGCTCTCTCCTCCCGCCCCCTCGTCTCCTGCGGGCCTGTCATTGGTTGCGCCCGACTGAGAACTAGCCGTAAGGGGAGGCCCCAGGAGCTGCCCTCCACGGCAGTCATCCCGCTGGGCACCAACCAGGGCAGAGAAAGGAGGAGAGGAAACAGGGCCGGGGCAGCGACCAGTGCGTCCCATGGGGAGGCGAGAAGCAGATCGGCAGGGGCTTCTGGTGGAAGCGTGCTCCGTGGCGGTGTGCGGACCAGTGGGCCTAAAGCGCCCACATCGGAAGATAGGGGGTCATCCCAACGGGCTGAGGTCTTGGGGCCCTTCACTCGCGCCTTTAAACCTTTCTCTACTTCCCAAATTCTCACAACGGGTTATATTTTACAGTCAGAGAAAAAATATATATCTAAAATGTAACATAAAACATACAGTGCAACAGATATTTTATATTGAACCATATGAAACTGCTGTTGTTGTAGATCAGGATGGTTAAATGTCCATTCAACTTACACACACACAGCTCCACGCATGTGCACACGTTCTCACACACACACACACCCTAAGCACCCTAAAATCAAGGCTCCTAAGTAGCAAACACCAGCCGGTGCCCACAGCTCGGCAAGCCAGTGCAGCTGCGTTGCTACAGACGCACTTCTATTTAACTAGGACATTCCGGCCATCCAGCAAACCGTGGGCACTCACGGGTAGATCCCAGAGCTTGGGCTCCACGTCCCTGCCCGGCTCATGGCCTTCCTCCCCGACTTAACATCTGTGACGACTCAGGAAATGAAACCCAAGCAAAGATACCTCCTCTCTAGCAGAACTGTGCTTTCCTCCTGCTGTGATAATTGGCAGAAGGACCCCGTTGTTCTCCAGCGTGTCAATGGCCCCGCTCAGTGCTGTGGCCTGGCCGGCGACAGGAACCACCACCACGGCTCCAGGGCCTTTAGGAGACCCTGCCTTCCCTGCTCCTCGCAGAGCATCGCAGCCGACGAGGGCTGGGAGCCAAGTCAGAGTCACGGAAAACATCGCATTATTAAAAAGATATACCTTGTGACAGTAAGTTTATAACATCCCCATGATTTTGCAGGAAGTTTATGGCACGAATACTTTCTAAGCCCTGAACAAATGTCTCCCTGGTTCCACATTGTCAAGGAGCACAGAGCTGCTCTGCTCAAAGATAGATACTTGCTTCAGAACGTTCCCTGCAGAAGAGATAGATGGGCCCAGTCCCCACCAGGCCTGCCACAGGAAAATCCCCCTAAATCAAAGCCCTCGACCTGGCCCCACACCATCAGACGGGCTCACAAAGGCCCATAAACCTTCCCTCTGAGCCCATGATGCGCACCAGGCCCCACGACATGGAAAACTGTCCTCATTCACACAGTCAACCTTTCTCTAAAAACACGCGGCACCAGCTCAGAGCCATCTCACCAGACGCTCCAGTCCCAGCTGACCACCAGCAACCCACTGGGCCCCGGGCTGGCAGGGCCAGCAGTGCTGTGAGCATCTCCCTGGGTCACCTGCCCCCTCGGTTGGCCTTTCCTCGTATGGCTTTTGTCTCTATATCACCCCACGTTTGCTGCGACGTGATCTCCCTCCCTAAGCCCACCTTTGAGGATATAAACCAGCACGAGGCCCCAAAAGCGACGGTGGGTCATGTCTCAGGCAGTCAACTTTATTTTGAGTCTAGAATCCCCCTGGCTGTGACAGGCTCGCCACCTTCCAGCTGCGTGACCTCCAGCCACCTCTCTGTGCGAGGCTAGCCGATGAACCGTGCGCTGGGGCCTTCCTGTGAGCTGCCCTAACCCTACTAACAGCTCTTAGTGACCTTGGACAAGCCACCGACCCCACATGGGCCTCATTTTTCTCATCAGTAAAATGGGGGGGTTCTGGGGTTCCCTTCTGCTTTCCCATTTCCATTCATCAGGTGTGACAGGATCTTCCATTTCAGTCTCTAGATCCACCTTGTTTAAGAAAAAAATAAAACCACTTTCTGCAAAACTGGGCAAAACCCAGACACCACAATACACTGGGCATAGTCACGGGCCCAAGTTCAGAGGGCAGACAGCAGTACAGCAGGGCTGGCCACAGCCTCCCAGCCAGGAAGGGGCCAGTGGGTCACCCCAGAAGTCCTGGTGTGGTGGAAGACACGAGCCTTTGTGGGCCACCACAGTTTCAGCCACTTCCTACAAAATCCCACGGCGATACTCACCAAGCAGGACACCCCCAGGGGCTTCCAGAGCAAAGAAACCCCAATACTCACCAAGCAGGAACCCCCCTTGGGCTTCTAGAGCAAAGAAGGCCCACATCTGAGACAGCCCTCTGGGCCACTAGACCTGACCAAGTGTCCAATGAGCAGCACAGGGCAGGGGCAGCAAGCAGCCCGGACCCAGC
The DNA here is from genome assembly GCA_029783875.1 of Phataginus tricuspis. Lineage (NCBI taxonomy): Eukaryota > Metazoa > Chordata > Mammalia > Pholidota > Manidae > Phataginus > Phataginus tricuspis. Next base: position 2,424,480 of record JAQQAC010022981.1, read on the forward strand.
ACACAGAGGGGGCCCTGCGGGGTCTCAGCGAGGCCACAGAGGAGCCAGCAAAGAACGCTGCAACCCAGGTGGGCACAGAGCAGCAGCGGTGAACAGTGGAGCACCTGGCCACCAGACTCCCCCATAGGGCTGGCTCCAGACAAGCATGGTGCAGCTCACAGAGTCCCAGGGTTGTGGAAACTGTGGGGAGCCACTGGCTGAAAAGCCGGCGGCTCCCAATTATTTCAAACAGTGGTGCCCAGCGAGGGAGCCTTTCTGCAGGATCCAAGTGCCCGGTAATGTGATGGCCTCCCAGGTGATGGTCACACTGTGGTGTCGGAGGGCGCCCCCTCCAAGGGCCTGGGCAGATGACACACAGCCTCCACTTCACTCGGGCGGACAAAGAGCCGGGACATCAGCGCAGGAACTGGCAAGGACGACTAAGAAAACCCTCTGTCTGTCTCTGCTCTCCATACACTGAACACTTATGACACCAGATGCGGTTATCTGGGGGCCCTCCAGAGGTCGGCATGATCGAGAGAGATGCGCTGTGAGTGACAGGACACCCATTTCTCCTTTCTTGCTCTGGAGCTACTTCAGGAACCAAGGATAAAAGCCAAACATTACAACAAAAGATGCACCTATTGCTCTAATCACTTGGGAAATGACAAGGGTTTGGGGAGCTGTGAGCCAGGAACGGGATGCGGAGGAAGCCAAAAAACCTATTTCTTGTTACCAGACAGCATCACACAGGGCAGGGCATCCCAGGCCTCGGGGCCACCGGCTCCCTCCTAGGACCCCCCGAAGGGCGCTCAGCAGCTGTGCCCTCCCCCTGCCCCTGCAAAGGGGTCCCATTCCCCTGGCCTGCCCACCTTGTGCACCAGTCTTCCTTTGGGATTCATCCTAGTGAAGGAAATGCCAAACCCAAGAAGAGTTACAGCTCTTCCGTCCCAGAAACCAGAGGGCTTACCTAAAATGAGACTCCAGCTGGTGATAAGAGTTGAGGTGCCCTATTTCCATCAAGATATGGGAGAAGCCCAATTCATGGTGGTTGTAAACCCTGTGCCTTTATGTCCTAGCCATAGGTTTGTCCCCTGTAAGGCATGGAGCCTGGTCAGAAGGCATCCCCGTCTGGCCCAGGACGGAAAGCTTGCTATAAGAGTTAGGGACCAAAACCAGCGATGTGGGCATATTTATAGATGCGCACATGCTCACACATGTGCACACAGGCACACTCACTAATGAGAGCCCAACCCAGCCCATTCTGCATCCTTATTCTCCCACCTCCTCAGCAGTCCCTGGCTGCCTCAGTTTCTCTGTTCTACAGTGCAGCGTTTAAGAATGCTAGGAAGAAGCGGGCTACGGCAGCAAGCCCAGGCGCTTTGCTTCTGCTGGGCAACGGCTCTGTGCTGGGACAGAGGAGAAGACAGGAGGGAAGGGAGGAAGCAGAGGCTTCTGAGTGCAGGCAGCTAAGAGTGGAACGTTTGCTATGGGGTGGCAGGTGGCAGGCAGGACAGGGGCTGCAGAGACTTGCTTTGTGGTGAGGATGTCCCTCCTTCCTCCTGACCGTCCTGGTGACTTGAACAAACAGCCACCACAGTCTGCCCTTCACATTCACAGGCAGGGTCTCTCTCACCCCCACCTGCGGGCTGGCTTGGAAGCCCAGGGAGGTCTGGAATGGGGCTGCAGAGACCCCCAGCTCCCACCTCTGCTGTCTTAGCACGCTGAGACCCCCACACCTGGAGAAGCCTGTGCCAGCTTCCTGGAGGACAGGGGATGTTGTAAAGAGAGGACGGGCCCACCTCCACCTGGGCCAGCGGCTTCATCTGAGCCCAGAGAGGTTACCCGGGTCATACACACACCATGTCAAGCCTGCAGGTGACCCACCAGATAAACACAGACAGACTGACCCCAGGAGACAGGCACGGAACTACCCGGCCAAGCCACAGAATCATGAGAAACACTAAGTCCCCGCTTTTTAGGCCCAATAAAGGGACAGCAGGCATGGCTGAGTGCTCGCGGCCTTACCAAAGCCCCAGCCGCGTCATGAGGCTAGGGACACGTGCCAGCCCTGCCCAGTGACCCGGGGCCATCTGTGTTCCCTCCCCCCAGTCACAGGGCTCTGCTGGTACGAATGGAAAACGGTGCAGCTGCTGTAGAAACAGGATGGCAGCACCCCCAAAAATTAAACACAATTACCATACGACCCAGCAACCACACCTCTAGGCACGCGCCCGAAGAACCGGCCGCAGGGTCTCAGGCAGGTACTTGTACATCATGTCAGAGCCCCACGAGTCACACCAGCCAAGGGGCGGACGCAACCCACATGTCCACAGACAGGTGAATGGATAAGCAAATCGTGGCCGACCATGCAACAGGATAAGGGGTGTGATGCAGCCTTAAAAAGATGTGATGTTCTGCTACAGGCTACAACGTGGGGGAGCCCTGGGGACACAGTGAAGTGAGGGTGTCACAGACGGAGAAGCACATGCGATCCCGCTTAGATGAGGCCCTTAGGGTCAGACTTACAGAGACAGAAAGTGGACTGCGGTGGCCAGGGGCAGAGGGAGGGATGGGGGTCAGTGTGAGCAGGGACAGAGCTTCAGTTTGGGAAGATGGAGAGTTCTGGGGGTGGATGGGGGTGGTTAAGGTGGATAATGTGATTTCACGTAATGCCACTGAATGATAAACTTAAAAGTGGCTAAAATTTATTTACAGGATTACATTTTATGTTATATGTATCTCCCCACAATTTTTAAAAAAGAAAGGAGAAACGGGAGAACGGCGGGGGCGAGGAGGAGGAAGAGGAGGCAGCATCGGCCAATGCACAGGGCACAGAGAGCCGCGGAGTGGGGGCAGTGAAAGCCGGGGCTCAGCCCCAGGGCCCCAGGGAACCCCAGAGCGCCCAGGAGAGGAGCTGGTCTCAGACAACTGGCCCCCTCTTCCAAGCCCAGCATGAGGGGCTCCAAACAGCCACCAGCAAGGGGGTGGCTAGAGACACTTGGCCCAGGAGCGGCGCCCGGAACCCTGCCTGCCACCAGCGCAGAGCATCTCCACGCAAGAGCAACCTGACTGCGGCCCGGCACCCCTCGGCACCAAGCCGCTTCAAGACCCAGTAGAGTCCAGAAAACAACACCTACCATGGGTTGCTTTGTATTATAATTTTTAAAACCTGAATTCTTATCATAAGAAAAATTTTAAACACACAAGAAAATGGAAGTTATTGGTAACCTCACCACCCAGAAATGATTCCTCTCACGTTTGGTCTCACATTTGGGCACAGGGTACATATTTCTGGACTTCAGGAAACCAGAATATGTCACTCCAAATATACCACTCCAGCACCCCGATTATTTTTAAGTAAAGGCAATTAAGAAATATGAGATGCAGAATGAAGGCTCTGAACCCCTCCTTTTCTTCCTGCAAGAAGATAACCTTCCTTGTCAGGCGCCTTCCCTGGAAGGGGGGAGGGAAGAAGCGATTCGCAGCGCCCAGCCTGGGAGCTGACAGCCCCCTGTCAAACTCACCTGCGCCTTCCTTCCGTCCGAGCACCGGAGGCTGACCGCCCGTCTCGTCAGGGCTCCGCGTGTGCATGGCTCCTTCCTCTCAGTGGTATGGAAGCTCCCCGCCCCGGCCAGACTCCGGCTTCACTGCCTTGGGAAGATTCCCTGTAAACAGTCAACAAATTTTCCTCCCGTTACTCTGCACACGTGAGTGTGAGTCAGTCCCAGCCAGTGACTCAAAAAGGGTGAAGGAGAATCCTCCCTCCTCTACGAGGCGGACACGCACAGGCACACAGACCCACATGAATGTACCTATACACATATTCAGGCATATTTATTTCTCATATCTAACTAAAATAAGATTCACTAGATCTACTCTTTTGATGCCTTTTAAAACTTTATCTGTTGTACGCTTTACCCATATGATTAGCTCTTCTTCTCAAATGTTGTATTTTAATGACTGCATAATATGCCATTATATGGGTCACATTTCATTTGGACTAATCCAAACGGGCAACACTCAGGATGCCCCCAAGTTTCCAGTATTATGGACACTGTAGAGACGTACATCCTCACGCTGAGTCTCAAGCACACGCTAACACACTCCTAGCTGCGGCATTTCTAGGTCCAGGGGCGTGCACAGGTTTCTGGGTGACTGCTGCTAAGACACCCTCCATAAAATGACCCCAGTTTACACTCCCACACCTAAATGGAAATCAACTTTGACTCAATTAAATTGGCTGCACAAATGCATATAAAGTATGGCACTGGGACAGGATGCCACAGCCCAGGGCCTCTGGGTCTCGGAGGGCGTCGGTCCAAAGCTGACCAGATTTTGCTGTAACTGCGGAGCTGACGTTTCATGTGGACACCCTGCTGCAACCCTCGGGGAGGGGCTCTGCCCAGGCAAAAACACCCCTGCCCGGCTGAGCCCAGGCAGGGGAGGATACACAGGGCAGACGCGCCCCCAAGCCCTCTCAGCCCACCGAGAGCCCTGAGCTGTTTGCACGGCCCTGCCAGTGGGCAGGCAGGTGGCCAGCCCCAGCCCTCGGGGACACGTCAAAGGCCCACCTCCCGGCTGCTCCTGATGGTGCCGATGGTGATCGATTTTGTGTCAGAAGCGAGCAGGATCCTGTTTTAATTGACAGCCGTGCAGCTGACCCCTGGGATGCATTATTCAGGAGAGCCCTCCTAGGGCCGGGAGCATCTCGGGGCCACAGGGTGGCAGGTGAAGGGTCAAGCAGGGTTCAGGGAGCGGCTGGGGTCTGCCGGGCGCCTGGCAGACAGCACTAAACCTGGGGGCTCTTTGCCCCGTCCTGCCCATGCCGACAGGTCATCCTTGTGACCCTCGTCAGAGCCCTGGCAGCTGACTGTGCAGATGCTTGGGAGAAACCGTGTGTCCCACCTGCACTGCGGGCCCTCCGTGACAACCTAAGCCTGATGTGAGCGCCATCCATCGGCTGCTGGCCCCAGAGTGCCTTGGTGGGCGTTTGCGGTACTGTCTAGGCCCCACCTCCCACCAGGCCAACTCAGTAGCTCCAAGGAGGACCAGGAACCTGCACTTCAACAAATGCCCAGTGAGCCAGGTGGCCACTGAACTGGGCGAGGCCATCCAAGAGGGAAGCTGCTGTCTCTCAGCTCTTCCCTCTCTGTTCCTAAAACATTGCCCTGGTTTTTTAGACATGTCTACATGGAGGGCCAGCCGTGGCAGGATTGTTGAGTATAAACTCCCAGACCCCGCCCCTGGAGTCTCTGGGGGTGGGGCCTGGAGATGATGCTCCGCCCACATGGAGACCCATCTGTGATACAACAGGCCGAGTTTAGAAGATGCATAAAATATGTCCTAACCACTCCCTCCTGAATTCGTAAAACACAGCTCCTGCGGACCCGCTCCCGGCAGCGTGGCTGACAAGCATGGAGGCTCACAAAAGGCGTGTGTGTCACCAGTGCCTCCTGGAGAGGCCGGGACGCTCCCGCTGCACCTCCCCCGGTGGCCGTGCTCGCCCTCCGATCGGGCAGGGAGGTGCTGACGCACCGTGGCCTTCGGATGCTTCTTGACTCTCGCAGGTAAGTGACCCAGCCTGAGGGTGAATGTCCAGGCACACGCACGGCCACCAGCGTTGCTCGGCTTCGCATTTAGCTGGTCACAGCGCGCCGTCCCTCACTGATCACGGGAAAGCCCAACGCAGAATCCACAGCATGAGACGGGATGTCCCCGTGCAGGTCCCCAGGAAGCCACTGCTCTTGGAGGGAACGGGCCCTGGGCCGCTCCCATCACTGGGCGCCACAGGGCCCCCACTGCTGACCTCAGCAGGAGAGGTCCTCAGGGTCCTGTGCCCAGGGGGAGCATCTGCCAGTGCTCAGGGCACAGACGGTGACCAGGTCCTGTGGTTCTGATCGCTTCTATCCTCAAGGTGTTCCTTCCATTTGTGGGTCAACTCAGCATTCTTGCAGGGACGCGGATTTACCTGAGGGCACCTGTCATGCCGCCTGCCGGTCCGGGAATAGCTGCCCCGGGGCGCCACACTAGGAGGGCCTGTGTGCTGCAGAGGCGGCCCCCCACCCCCGGCTTCAGACAGGAAAGCCGCCCAGCCAGATGCCCCAGCAGCACCGGCCCCTCAGCCTTAGGGAGCGTTTGCCCTCAGTCCTCAAGGGCGCATCCTCAGCCTCGCCGGTCAGGCCCCCAGCTGCTGTGGTCACAGGCCATGGGACGTCCCAGAGCGCCAGCATCCTGGCCCCCAGGAGCTATGGAGCTCGGACAGGTGGGGAGCATGTGGTCCAGAGTCACTGGGACATGTGTCTCCTCAAGCGCACGGTCCTTTCTGCCCCACCTGTGCTGGGGACAGGGGTTGGCGGGGACAGTGGTGTGGGCACCGCCCTGTCCCTGAAGGAGGCGGGAAAATGCAGTGAGTGTGTGAGGAGGCCAGGGCAGGAGGAGAGGGGGGCCCCGAAAATGCTCTACCTCTCAAATAAGCCAGATTCTGAACTTCTGCCTCTGTTCATCTTTACACCAACAGAGCCATAAAATAAAACGTCTGCTATGTGTTCATGGAGGAAGGTCCCCAGAGGCCGAGCCACCAGGAGTGGGCCTGGCACAGCAGGGGAGGCAGGACATGCGCCCACCAGAGAGGGGCCTCCTTGGGGTGGGGTCCTCTGGCATGCGGGGCACAGGATGAGAGGGAAGGAGACACCTGGAAACTTAAGAGCCAGCCCCCTGGTGGGCAGAGGAGCCATCAATAGGGAGGGTTCGGGGTGAATGCTGCCTCCCTGGAAGGGACCCCTGCACAAGTCCGAGGGCCTCATGTCGCCCGTGAGACTAATGTACTTATGCAAACCAGTTAACCTGCCTGTGCAGCCACGGGGTCATGTGCAGGACCACCACCCACAGCCCAACCCTGTCCCCAAGTCCCCTGTGGGTTTGGAAGCTTCTCAGGAACCAGCACCTCCACAGGAAATCCCCCTCCGCTCAGCCGCTTGAAGCCAGAGCCGGAATAAAGGGGGGGAGCTGTCCACACAAATTCCCTTGGGGGAGCCCCCACCCCGCCGCACCAAAGCCCAGCCAACCCCAGGGAGGGGAGAAGGGTGCAGGCTGGGACCTGGCCGCGGTGGACGTCTGCGGCCCTCCGCTCCCAATCACCTCCAGCTTCCCGCGACCGCAGAACCCAGGCTGCTCACCCGTTGACCTCCACGGCCTAATAAAGCCCTCCTTACTCTCGCCCTTCCACCATGAAACCACCCAGACTCTGGGTGTCCCTGAGTGTCTGCAGGGGAGTACGCAACTTGGCTGGCCTCATCCCAACCCCCAGAACCTGCAAATGAGGCCTTATTTGGATGTGGGTCTTTGCAGATGTGATTAAGCTACATTCTCTTGAGAGGAAATCACGCTGGGCTCTCCGGGTGGACCTAAGTCTCTTGAAAGAGACAGAGGAGAGGGCAGAGAGAGAAACCCGTGCGAAGGCAGAGGCAGAGACAGGAAGAGACGGCCACATGCCCAGAACCCCTAGAGCAAAAGGCAGGTGAAGGCCCCCTGGAGCCTCTGGAGGGGCCTGCCAGCACCTTGGTTTCAGACTGCTGGCCACCAGAACTGGGAAAGGATAAATTCCTTGTGTTTAAGCCCCCAGTATGTGGTCATTCATCACAGCAATGATAAGAAACTCATACGGTTGACAGACATACAGTGTAGCTTGCGAGAAAGCAAAGAGCTGTTGTTATATTCCTGCCCTGACAAGCATGTCTAGGAAAAGAAATTAGAAGAAAGAGTAAGAAAAACGATTTCTCCTGAGCCAAAGGCAAATAGTACAGATTCCCGCAGCAACACTCACGCAAGTCAGGGCAGAGGAGGGGGCTCTGGTTAAAGCAGAGGGACCTGAAAACTCAAACCCCTGTGGGACAAGACGCCAGAGACTCCCTCTGAACCGCCAGTGCTGAACATGCAGAATCACGTGTTCTGAGTCACGTCTCCATATCGTGGGACACGGCTTTTATTACAGCCGCTGAACTGCAGACCCGCCAGCCCTGGGAGACAACCTGAACTCCCGAGACGTGCATGGGGCTTGGTTTGGTGGAACCCAGCACCGGCAAGAGGAGGAGAGGCGGGGGTCCTGCTCCCTGGGGCTGCCTCCCCTTGGCCAGAGAGCACGGGGCCAGCTGCAGACCGCGGGGCTGGAGACCACAGGGCCTTGACCCAAACAGTCCTGTCTGTGAAACACACACAATCCTCCAAGATTCCCGTTGGTTTCAGGCTCTATCACCTTTTCACAGCAACAAATTTCTTTTTTTTTTTTTAAGTGAATGATCTCCAACAAAAGTGACAATGAAATATACATGAACATTATGGTACACGACTTTTTAGCTAGAAAAATCTCCTCATAGTTAGAATGACTGCTTCAAAGGGTTGTATAGCTGGGAGCCATTTGATTAGGTTATAACACAAGAGAAACAACATTTGCAGAAAGCACAAATCCGATAACCATGTGTGAACCAGGAAAAACACTGTATTAATCAACAAAGAAATGACACAGCTGAGCCCAAGTACCTACCCAAAGCCATGAAAACACCCACAAAATGAGGAGGCAGTGCACCAAAACCACTGCCAAAACCAGGCCCTGGGTCCCAAGCCTGGCTGAACACAGTTGTCCTGCCCAGAGGTATTTATGTCCCCTGCCCTCCTGGGAACAATTTCAAGAGCCACGTGAGGTGCAGAGCTCCCTGTGGGCGTGTCTGTGGCCTCCGTTGCGGCTGCATCAGCATTCACCAACTCCATGTGCCCTGCCCTGCCTTCATGCCCCTACAGGCATAGCTCTGAGAGCCCCCTGGATGAACAACGTGCCCTGAAGCCCTTATCTCAGAGCCAGCTTCCTGGGAACTGGAACTGTTCTGGCTCAATACCCTCCTGTTACCATTTCCAGAATCCATTCCCTCCTCACTCTCCTGAAGAATTATGAACCACCTTGAATTCTCCCAGCTTCAAGTTGTTTTCAGACTGTGATATTAAGTCTATTTCCTTGGGTGCATTCTCCCACTTGTGTGGGAGAAACTCATGGCTGTATCTTTCTGTGATTTATAACTTTTTTTGGATCTTTTTCTGTGGAAATGTTTCCTCACACCTGATTTTGCAAAAGCCTTAGCCTGGCCCTACAGGTTGTGTGGTTAAAGTAGCTCTTAGTAAGCATTTGGGGCTTGAAAAACCTTGTTCCCATGGCTCCACCTGGTCACCACCTCCTCTGATCCTTCCTTCAGCCTCCCTCACTGCCCAGACCTTCTCTCTACTCCAGGGCCTGGGTGTTTTCCTCTTGCTTTTGAACCTGGCTTTTTTTTTTTAATGCTGATTTTATTACACAATATACTCTTGGAAGTTGCTTTAGAAGACAGATAATTGCCATATGAATGAAACTTATTTATTCACTGGTGAACCTGGCCTTTTTTATTTATTATGTATTTATTTTTAATAGTTTGCTTATCACCCGCATGTGTCAGGGACAGAGAAGAAAGGATTATTTCTGGGTCCACTCCGCATGTTTGGCTTGGAGGTCCAGCCCAACTCTTCAGTAGACAAATTTTCATTAAAAGGTCCTTTTGCTTTTGAGTTTTAATCAGCCACCTCTTGATATATTCATTAGCCCTAATCCACCCCCAGAAGCCACCTAGGAAAGGTTCCATTCTTCTGTGTGATATCCTTCTGATAGTCATTGATGGTGGTCCCCATGTCTTTGCAAGCTAAACAGTCCTAAAACACCATTTTGAAGAAATCCTTTCCTGGATGCACTCCCGTTTGTCAATTGTTATTTAATTCTCTTAATACAATTTTCTCAAGATATTTCTTACCATTTCGTTTTGCCACTGACAGTCTATTTAGACTTTTAATTTCACTGCCAAAATTCTTCCATGTGGAAAGAGTGATGGACCCACAGCCCAGCAGTCCCCCAGGACACCCCTAATGGACGGCCAGCCTGCCCTCTTGGAATACCCGAGATACCCCAGAACTTGCCAGCCAGTTCTCAGACCACCATGCAGACGTCAGTGGCTTTTCTTTCATTGAATCGAAATCTTCATCCAAGTGAAAGAAGAATGTATGAGAATGTCTACTGCAACATTCCTTCTAATTGGAAAATTACGATGAGACCAGACATCTCAATATCCTTCAAGTAAGGAAATGCTTAAGTAGTTTAATGTCAATCATGCCAGGGAAAAGACAGGCTTGTAAGTGCTGACATGGTGTGCCTAATGACACCCACTTGTCTGGAATATGCTGCTAGGGGGAAGGGGGAGGTCAGTATGTGAGCTCTGAGTGATTTCAAGGATATAATCAATTACGTATGTGTCCACATTTGTAAATACATAGGAAAAACCATGTGGGAAGTTGCCTGCCAGCAGCTGGCAGTGGCTCCCCCTCCAGAGACTAGAAAGGTCCAGGCACAAAGCAGGCTTTCAGTTGACTCTGTAAGCAGACACTTCTATGTTGTCTGAACTTCTCCATGAGCCTGTATTTTGTTATTTATAAGGAAGGAAATCAGGTTCTCCAGGGCCACATGCAGCTGAACAATAGATCTAATAGCCCACATCTGCAAACCTGTGCTGAGAGCACCATGTGCCCCCCCTCACTGAGCCTCAAAGCAGGCCTGTCACCATCTCCTTTAACAGGTAGGAGGGCAGAGGCACAGAGAGGCCAAGTAATTTTCCCAGGCCACACAGCAAGAACAGAGTTGGGCCAGGGAAGGCACCAGAGCCCTCATACCCAGCTTTTACCCCATCAATAGCCTGAATGTGTGCAGATGACTTTTGAGAACAAGAAGCTGTCGAGTGTCCAGACTGCTGACCCTCCTTCACGGGGCTGCTCCCAGTGCCCAGACCAGCACGCGTCTTCCCCAGTCCTACGTGGGCCTCGAGGACCAAGGTGACTGGGTCTCACTCGTTCTTGCTCATGAAACCAGCACAGTGCCTGACTGCAGAAAACACTCAATAAACTCACACTCCAGAATGTTCTAAAATGCATTCTATACACACATTGATGTACATTATGTGTTAAGCACAAGATCTGGAATTCCTGTTGCTCCCGAATCTGAGATGCACAAGTACACAGCTTGGTTCAAGAGACGGAAATTCTTCAGCCACATTTCATCTTTCAAACACTAACAGCTCAGGGTTGTTCTGCGTTTCAGTGAGAACTGAGTGCATGAGAAGACAGCACAGGCTTGGCCACACCAGATGACAGTCCTGCACGTGCTAGCGTTTACCGCGTGTATTCCTTTACCGCGTGTATTCCTTTACCGCCTGACAGGGGCGGCAGCTGTCAGCCCCCCAGAGTCACTGCCACTCAGTGACAAATCAGAGCCTGACATCCCACAACCCCAAAGCTGCCCCAGGCTGGCCGAGTCCCCCGTCTGGGTCGCCGGTCACACCAGAGCTTCTCCCCATTGGCAACCAGGTCTGCACAGCCACCCTGACGTGTGGGTGCACCACTGCTGCTGCCGGCTGCTCGGGGCAAGGTCCCCAGCGCCCGCCCACGCACCCGCTGCAGAGTGCCTCCTCGGGTGAACGCAGTGCCTGCCCAGAATATTCCTGGTGACTTTATAAATGCTGGCTGTCTGAGTTAATTAGCAGAATGAAAACAAGGGTAAACACAAAATGAGCTCAGGCCGCTCACCGCAGCCCCTCAAAGTCCTGCTAGGACTCCAGCAGACCCATTTATCAGCGTCTGATTAGACGCTGTTCCTTCGGAAAATAAATCCTCACAGTTCTTTCCTTGACTAGACCAATGAACTGTCCTTAAGTGTTTTTCGCTTAAAAGTTTTCCTAGTTCCCTGTCTCGGCTCTGAAACTAAACGCCTACATTTAGGAGCTCAACCAGGCGCGGAAGCAGATTTTAAATTCCCTCTGTCCTCTGTCCTGCTCCAGGGCCCACTCACAGGCCTGGTCCTCGCCCTTTCTTCCCTCCCATCCACTCCAGGGGACAAGAGAGGAGGAGGCCTGGCATGACCAAACCCCTCCACTGACCAGCTGGGTGGCCACAGGCAGCGTGGAGCTTGAACAAGCCCACGTTGGGAAAACAAAACGAACCCGTGTTGCAAATAACTCAAGAAACACAGCCTCCCTGCTGTGCCTGGCCCACCCCGACCCGCTTGACCCTGTAGGCTCAGGAGACCCGTGGTTCAACGGTTGGGTCTGTAGGCTCAGGCCAACAGAGCTGGGCTCAAACCCCGGCCACATGCCCCGTACCCGTCCTCACCTCTCTGAGCCTGCTTCCCCCCTGCAAAATAGAGTCTCAGTTACCACTCAGTCCTGCTATGAGGCTACAGTGCACGTAATGTGCCCAACTGGGCACCCTGAACACTCTGGCCCTGGGGTGGCCCCATCATCAAGTCTGTGTGCCCCAAAAAGCTGACACTCGTGGACCGAGAGTGTGTGAGAGCCAGGGTCCCGTGTGCAGGCCTCAGCCACATCCTGGATGAATTCTTATGCTCGGCTGTCAACAGAGAAGAATGTATTAACCCATATGTGATGAGGATGCTTTCTTAATTGCCAGCGTTGATGCATCTTTCCAATATACTAAAACCCCTAATGAAGATGTGCACAAGATTAACAGACGCAATGAGAAAGAGCGCCTTTTTATTTCATTCGATACAGAATCAGCTTTTTATTGCACAATTTATAATACCTTCACATTTTCAAAGTCAAGGAAGACAGAAAGGGGGACTCAGCACACCAGAGTGTATCATGTGTAATTATCTCTGGAGGAAAATGAGAACAAAAGCATGACATAAATCTCTGAATAGTGAAAACCCACAAGAACCAGGAAAATGTCCATAAGTTTGTGCTCATAACAAGCACCTTCTAAACTGGCTTCATAAACCCTTTGATCTTCCAGAACGTGGTGAAGTCTACTGGCCAGCATTTTTTATGTAAAATGACAATATTTAAGGAATCTGTAATATGAGATTCTCAAAGGGCTTTCGTGGCCTTGGCTGCCCAGGTGAGGAAGCCGGGCGGCGGGGAGCCTGGGGCTGCCTGCGTCTGCGGGAGGCTGAGGCAGGATGCCCTCGCACACCCACCCGGGCTCTGCAGGTGCCCAGGATGCAGCCGGAAGCCCAGGGCTGGTCAACAGGCCACACGCGTGAGCACCCAGCTCTGCAGGAAGGACGCCCTCCCCGCCCGCTGCGGCCGAGGCGCGGAGGACAGGGCTCCCCAAGGTGAAGTTGGCAATGACCCAGAGAGTCACCTGACCCCCCAGTGGAGCTGGCAGGATTGGGCTTCGGGCCCCTATATTGGGACAGGGTTCCTTTAGGGGCCACCAGCTCTGACAGCTCGCAGCCCGGGAGCACCAGCAGGGGCAGCCAAGGGCTGCTGCCCGAGCATAGGTCTGTCCCTGGGCCCGTCGTGGGCCCAAGAAAGAAGGCTGATCCCCCACCAGGCACTGCACGGCCACAGAGGGCACTGACGACCCTCTGCCGCTCTGAGCACCAGGCGCGAGGTGCAGGACTGGGGGGCCTGGTGCTAGCCACAGGGAAGCAGCAAGCCCCCGGCCACCACCAGACTAGGGGCAGGGGAGGACTTCCCGGGGCTGGTGCACAACCTCAGAGCCTCAAGGACAGAAACCACAGTGCAGTTCTCCTGCGATCCCTGAAACAGAGCATTACAAATAACCTGAGGGAATTATTTTGACTTTCAAGAAGCCCTCTTAAAAGACTCCGGAGAACTTCCTCTTGGGAGGCTGATGACAAGATCCTTTCATCCATTAAAAACCGATTCAGATCAGGAATGGTCACTCTCGGTTCTCAAGTGAAGGAGGTTAACTGTGGGGACATAGGGCACCCGAGCCTCATTCCTCCTCCCAGGAAGGTAAGGGCACCATCAGCCCCCTCCCAGCACGGAAGCCAGAGGGTGAAGACAGCCAGGACCACTGCTCCCAGCGGGGGGCTTTTACTCTAAGCCCCCAACACCAGGGTGAGGTCACTGCAACCAGGGTGGCCGCATGAACCCTGGTACCCTTTCTGGGAACTGCCCCAGCTAGCGGAGGTCATGCCTCTTCCCAGGGCATCAACAGTGGGCATAAAGGCCCTGCCCGGCCCTGTGGAGGACGCCTAGTGTCAGCTCCCTGTGGGGTGCACCAAGGCCTTTAGGACACTCATGGGAGCCCTCCTCTGCCTCCGTCCTTCCTCCACCCCTGTGCTGGTGCTCAGAGGGTCCCTAATAAAACTCCCTGACACCAGTCTCATGTCAGCATCACCTTCCAGGGCATGGCCTCCCAAGGTGGACCCTGAGATAGGATTTGGGAGGGGGCAGTGTAGACCCAGCTAAGTGGAGGAGGTCACTTAGCACTTTCAGGTGTGAGGAGATGCAACAGTAGCTCGTGAGAAACTGTGCAGGTGGCAGTGGGGGACGGTAATGAGGGGGGCTCCAGACAGGGCTCAGGCCTGCCCTGGGCAGGTGGACCTCACACAGGCTTCAGGAACCAGTCTAAGACCTGGTGTCCTCAGACTCTGCCGGTGGAGTGGCCCACCTCCCACTGAAGGCTACTGCTCCCGCTGCCTGAAAACCTCCTGACTTCTGCCCTGTGGGCCACTGTGCCCCCCAGGGCCCGGCCTCAGGGCCCGTGAAGGGCTCGCCCCAAGGAGGCCCTGGCCTCAGGCTGGGAATGCTGCAGCCTGTCTGGCTGGAGGCCCTGTCAGTGGCCCATCAGGGCAGAAAGGCAGGGATCTGCTGGCATGGGAGCACTGCCTCTGGACACAGGAGCTGATGCCCCGGTGACTCCCCAGAGGATGTGCGGAGCCTACACTTCAAACAGCGTCCAAATGAGGGACAAGCCGGCCAGCGGGCGACGTTTGCCGTGGGAGTGCCTCACGCCTCCGGCACACTGTGGCTCCGCCTGACACCTGAGGCTGACTGTCCCGCTTTACCGGGCTCAGGGCCAACCCAACGCAGAGTGGACTGAGGCAGAGGGACCTTTCATCTCGCTGTGGCACAGCACAGAAACACAGACTGGCATTAGGCACACCCACGGGGCCGTGCAGCAGCCCATCCCGCCCCAACCTCTGCGTCTTGCCAACCCGGACTCCATGCCCGGCAGACACCATGACCCCTGCCCCTCCATCAGCCCCTGGCCCCCACCATTCTTCTTTTCATTATATTAATTTAACTATTTTTGATCCGTCAGATAAGTGGAATCATATAGTTTTGTCCTTTCTTGTCTGGCTTATCTCACCAAGCACAATGTCCTCAAGGTCCATCCACGCCATAGCCTGTGTCAGAGTCTCCTTCCTTCCTTTTAACACTAGATGATATTCCAGCACACGTAGGCACGTGGATTTCCAAAAACAGAAAGTAGTTCTCAGCCTGCAAGTTGCGTCAAGGCTGGCAGCGTCTGTTCAGTGGAGAGGCTGGTCTGGGGGCAGGGCTGCAGGTCACAGCAACTGTGACCTTCGGTGGGTCCTCCTCCCATCTGGCCCGCCAGCCTGTCCGCGGGTCACTCCGCACACGGCCCTGAGAGCAGCTCTCAAACTAATAAAAGCAAATGCAGTTTCAGATTGCTCCCAATGAAATTACGGGACTTCAGATGTTCGCTGGAAGGAGAAGCTAATTCTGAAGGATGGCGCTAATCTCCGGTTATCCTTTCAAGCAGACTGGTAACCACGAATCTAAAGCCTGCAATGGCAATAAGTACGTATCTATCAATAATCACCCTAAATGTAAATGGACTGAATGCACCAATCAAAAGACACAGAGTAACAGA
>JAQQAC010022981.1:2447182-2476175 GCA_029783875.1 Phataginus tricuspis
CAGACGCAGAGGCAGAGACAGAGGGAGAGACAGAGAGACAGAGACAGAGCGAGTTGCTCCCAGGAAAGGAGCCCCATCCCGTGGCCATATGCCAGGAGGTGACATGAGGTGGGAGGTGAGGGCAGCAGCCGCTGATTGATCTCAGGGCTCAAGATGAGCAAGGGGAGAACCAGAGGGAGGGTCAGAGGGCCCTGCAGTGACCTGGGGTGGGGTCTGTGGGGGGAGAGGGGGCAAAGGAGGCCAGAGAGAGCCCCGGGCAGGAGTGGTCTGCAGCCACGCAGAAGCCACGTCAGTGCAAACCTTGGCCTTCGGGCTGAGCTGAGGAGGGCCGCCTGGAGGACTGGGGAGGGATGCGGTCTGGTTTGGAAAGCCCCCGCTGTGGCCACCAGGCAGCAGGAGGGAGCCTAGTGTGACAGGGTGCTCTGTGTCCTGATGGCAGAGGTGGGCACAGAAGCTTACACATGTGATCAAGCCACGTAGAATCGAACAGGCCCACAAGCACACATGTACACACATGAGGGCACACAGGACAGATCTGACCCAGGCTAGTGGGTCATACCAGTGTCATGTGCTGTCATGGCTGCCTCATGTCCCTTGGGGAACCAGGACTCCTGTGTTATTTCTCACCATTGCACTGAGCCTACACTTAGCTCAGGACGTCCGGTCCCTGCCACGAGCCAGTGCAGAGAGGCAGCCAGGGGGCACAGCCAGGTCTGAGGCCCCCGGACAGCTGTGGGGCCTTTAAAAGCAGGGCTGATGGTTCCCGGGACTCTCAGAGAGGAGAGGAGAGGGAAATGCAATCCCCCAGGCTCCAGGCTGAATCCCCCCCAAAACAGCAGACTCACATGGAAACGAACCAAAAATATAACTCTGACAGGTCATCTGAGTTTGGGAACAAGACCAGTTTGCCAAAACAAATCTTCCCTCTTTAATTAAAATCCTTTATTAGCTGCCAAGCTAATACTGTCCCCCAAGACCTACAAGATAATGAGCCCGCATCCCTCAGCCCCAGCAGGCAGCCATCCAAGCAGGCTGGGTGGGCTCAGGAGGGCACTCCACAGACACGCCGCCCTCAGGCTGTGAGTGTGGCCCAAACCCTGGGGCAGGAGTCCGGCCTGCGGCACAAATCACAGACCTGCGGGAAGTTCGCTGTGGGAAACATGGGGGCCCCACAGACGCCCTGCAGCCCAGGGATGTGCAAAGCCACCTTTTCCCCGAAGGCGCTTTACTGCGCATGTGCCCAGGGGACCATCAGGGAGGGCGGGGCCTTGGCCCAGTGAGTCCCAGACTTGCTCCCCGCCTTGTTCTCCGAACCAAGGACACCGAAAACGGCAGGTTTGGATGTCACCAGGAGCCGGGCCCGAGCCCCAGGAGCCCTGGACGCGACCACAGATGGGAGGTGGGTCAGCCATGGGACTGGAACAGCCAGAGTGGCCGCCAGTCCAGGCCCAGCCCTCCCTGTGCAGGCTGCCATGGAACAGTGCATATCCACCGGCCTGGTTCAGGCCCCTGGTGGTGCCCATAACCCTACTTTTTTCACTTCATTTCAAACACCCCAAATACAAACAGGAAAAGGGACCCGAATAACAAAAGCCACATGCATGCGCCCGCCTTCTCCAGTCTCAAACCACACTCCCTCCTCCAAGTATAAAATAAACACCCACGAGTCCATGCTCGATATACGTGACTGAAGAGATAAATAGATGGGAGAAGAGTGACGTCTCCCCAAATCTCCAGACAGAAAAATTCCAAGTGGTTTTTTAGATATGCTCCCCAAAGGCACCCCTCACGTGGGGCTGTGCACAGTGATTTCCCTCCAAAGAGCACAGTCTGGAGGAAGCAGGACCCCGACTGTGGAGACACACACGACCTCCCAGGGGTCAAGGTCAATGCCAGCACCAACAGCAGTGCCGACGTGAGGCCCTCGGCCGTGACGTCACGAGGAGGGCGCGTGCTCTGTGCTCCTCCTCCCAGTCCCACTGCCCCCCCAATCCTGACAAAAACCTCAGACAAATCCCCAAAGAGAGGCGTCTTACAAACACCTGACCCCACTCTTCACACCGCCAAGGGCACCCGAACAAGGAACGTCCAAGAGCCGCCACAGCTGAGAGGAGCCTAGGGAGACAGGCCTGACTGTCCGCGAGATCCCGGATGGCATCTGGGACGGGAGCAGGACATAGGGTCCACACTAAGGAAATCTGAAAAAGTACGGACTTCAGCTTATAATAACGTATCAATACTGGCTCACTAATTGTAAGACATGAACCATGCCAGCCTAAGAGGCTCTAACAGGAGTAACTGGGTATTGGGGTGTGTGGGAACCCTGGGAACACCTGCCAAGTTTTTCTGTAAACCTACAGTTAATCTAAAAAATAAAAATGAATTGTAATAAACCAAACCCCAATTGTCCCACTGTCCCCAAGGTTCCACAGCTCCCCTCTATGAGGGGTCACTCAATGTTTACTGGGGCATAACATGAAACTCACAGGGGAGTTAACCCCAAAGAGGCCAGAGGCCGTGTCTGGTGCCCTGGGGTTTGTGTCCCCTCTGTGCATAGGCCCGGCCCGGGCTCAGGGACCCTGGCATGGGAGGGATCACACGCTTGGTCCCCTGGAGCTGTCGGAATAGAGCAGGTGGGCCCTGTATGAGAGTACAGGGGCAGGACAAGGATCCTGGCTGGGCACCCCCTCCCCCCTCAAGGGGCCCAGGTGGCTCACCTGCAGGACAAGCCCAGGTCCAGGCACAAGGCCAGGACCCCCAGAGGGGGCCAACCACACAAGGGCGCACCTGGCGGCCTCTCCCCAAGGGCCGGGCTGCCAAACGGGGCAGCTCCAGCTCCATAGCAACACGGCCACCTCCTTGTCCTGGCCTGGAAAATGGAGTCGACGGTCTTGCCAAGGAGGCTTTAATACCGGTACCGCCCGGCCCAGCTACGTAAGCGACAGGTGCATCTGCACAAGTGCACGGGGCGCGCCTCCCGCGAAGCTCCGCGCTCCTGGGTCTGCAAAGGTGGCTCAGGGACCGTCCTCCCCTACACGTGCACACGGCATGGCGCGCGCGCGCACACACACACACACACACACACACACACACACACGGCGCGCACACTAAGGCGCGCAGGACACGGCACTGAGCGCGCACAAGGCACGGCACGGTAGGCACTGAGCGCGCACACGGCACGACGCGCGCTCCGGGCTCCGAGGCCCGGCTCCCGAGCGCTCCTCAGTCCTCGATCGCCCCCTGGCTCCCGGCGGCCGCCCCTGCAGGCGACTTAGGCCGTCTCCGAGCGCGGTGCGCAGCGCCCTCACGCGGACACGCGGCGTCTCCGCCCACCCCGAGGCCCGCAGCCAGCTCTCTCGGAGCTGACCTCCACGACCCAGCAGCTGCAGAAGGAGCTGAGGCTTGCAAAGCTGTGGAGTGACACTCCCCATGTGTGGCAATCCGTGCCCCAGCCGGTACCTCTGAGGTCGCCCCGGGCATTTGCCGGGCCGTGAGACTGCGGCACTGGAGGCCTTGAGCAGCGCACGCCGTCACCAGGCCCTGGGGCTGGTGGCATCTGGTCCCAGGACTAGCTTCTGCACGCGAGGCCCTCGGGCCGGGCGAACGGCTGTGCGTCTCGCGGGGGGCGCTCCCCGGCCACCCTTCCAGGAGGGAGGTGCCCTGAGACTTACATCTCCAGAAGCAGGTGTCGGGGCCGACCTCTCCGGAAGTGGGGTGCCCTGGGGTCGGCCCGTCTGGAAAGTTGGCGCGCCCGGTCTGAGGCTTCCAGGAGGGTCGCGCTCGAGCCTGCGCAGTTCCTCCCGCGCTCTCCGAAGGGAGCCCCGTGGGCGTACACCAGGCGTGGGCAGCGGGGCGGGCCGCGTACACACCTGGGCGGTCAGGGGAGGCTCGCCTCACTACCCCGAGGGGTAGGTAAGGAAACTGCGTGCGCGCAGAAGGGGACAGGCGGCTTGACCCAGAGCAGCTCTCCCAGAACTGGTCATTCTCCGTGCAAATGGAGTCCTCCGGGCATTTGGCAGGTGTGTTAGATAAGAGAACAGGACTGGGCACATTTAAAGTTCCCTTAACATTCTCCTAGCTCGGTGTGGAACCTCGGTGTTTTGACTTTAGGAGGCTGCTCCGTGGGCCTCCTGGGGCGCGACATGGCCGCTCTGAAGCCCCAGGAGCAGGGCACGCGTCCAGGACAGCGAGCTCCGCGAAAGCCAGGGGGGCCTGGCCTGGGTGGTGGGCCAGGACTCACCCTCTGAGGCCCCGGAGCCCCCACCCCAGCCCTGAGCGCGACTCCTATTGATGAGCACGGCCCCCCGCTGTGCCCAGATTTTTTGAACTCTGGTTCAACCACTCGTTAGCGACTTTGCCAAATCTTCGGCCCTGTTTTCCATGGCAGAAGTAGCACCCGTGACACATCCCGATGTTCTGGGTCCTTGGCGGTTTCTGAGCCGCGTGCACTGTGCTCCCTGCAGCGCCCAGCCTTCAGCAGAGCGCAGCTCCAGAGGCTGTTTCTCTCCTGAGGAAGCAAGGCGGCAGGTCCCGGACCCCACCTCCTGCACCAGCCGGGGCCCCCATTAGCAGTGGCAGCCATCTCAGGCCAGCCCTGCACCTGGCTCGGTGCCCTACTCAGTGACTACACACACCTGGGGTGAACTCCGGAGCCAGGTGACCCCAGAGCCAAACCCCAGCTCCACCTGGTAGTGTGCGGTCTGGGGCAGTTGTTAGATAATACTCACCTCAAGTGATTTGCCCTGTGGGATATTCAGGACTACCTGCGGAGTGGTAAGCACCAGACAAGTGTTACTGGTGCCACACCACACTGTTCACACGGGAATGCCAGCAGCTGGATTCAGAGTGCCACACTAAGGGCAACATGCATGTCCCTAGGGAACAACTTTGATCAAGTTCAAAGACTCATTCGCAGGAACAGTGGTTACACTGAGTGGTTCTTTGATAGAATGTGCAGGAAAGCCCAGTGGGGCCAGGGCCTGATCCCCCACCCCATCACTCCTCAGCCACACCCTCTGAAGCAGGCGGCTGCATAGGCCTGTGCTCCCAGAAGGGCTGTAATGGAATGTGCTGTCAGCATCCTTAAATTCTTAATAACTTATCTTTGGATTCATGTTTCATAAGTGAAATCCAATGGGACAACAGAGCGAGCTCATGAACACGGACTGCATGCGATACCTGCGTCCGCCTGTGTTCCTCCCACCCAATTCACATGGGGCACTGGAGACACCGGGTGATCACAGAATCCCAGGGGGACTCAAAGTGACTACAGGTGGTGTGTTACACTATGACCAAGGGGCAGGCAGCCCCAGCCCCGGGCAGCCATGCTTCCATTCAGACCAGAACATGCCTCATGCATGGAAAGACGGCAACAAGGTTCGGAGAAACACGAATGGTCAAAGAGCAGCTCTCCCGTCGGACCGGTCACCTCTGTGCTGGCAGGCCACCTACCCCAAACCTGACAGAGGCAGAGGCAGACGGGCCCCCCTGCCCCCCTCACTCAGAACTGGAGGCAGAGTGTTGAGAGAATGCGCCCGCCACAAGGTGGGCCCCCGGGGGCATTCTCCTGCACTGGGCGTGCTGTCTCAGTCTGTGAGACCCCACGGAGCGCACGGTTTGGGGACGGAGGTCAGGATGCGCAACACGGAAACTGACCTGGAAAACCCAGGCTGTGCCATGGCCCACCTCCTGAATGCCGCCCTCCTCCTCGGCCGCTTGGCCTCTGCGAAGCCCAACAGCAGGGGTGGAGTGCGGGGCGCGCAGACTCTGTCCACCAGGCGCCAAGGACTCTGGGATGGGTGCCCTGGATTGTGTGGAACACAGTAAGCCCTGCAGGGCCGGCCTAGAGACACCTTGGCTTTCAGCCGGCTCCACAGGGCCATACCCTGGAGCCTTCCTCCCGGGCTGAGCAGATAGGAGCAGGATGGGGAGGAGGAGAGAGGGCGGGCGTAAGGAGCATTCTGAGGGCACTCAACCTCCATTTTTCTTTATATGGTGGTCCATTTTTAAAACACAAAGCAATAGCTGTTTGAATTTATAAAAATACCAAGCTCCCTCCTTCCTGCAGGGACACCCACACCCAGGGTCAAGGTCCTGGCCGCCCCTCCCGCAGACAAGCCCTTCCCCGGGCCACAGGGCAGGCAGCCCCAGGCGACCCCAAAGAAGAGCAGGCTCTTCCCCTGCTTCACGCAGACCTGTGACTTTCTCCTAATGGAATGGGATGTTTTACAAAGAAATAAAATTCACTATCTACAAATGATAACCCTCTAGATGAAGGTGGGGTGGCACAAGAGAGGCCTTTTAGTGACACAGTGCTAAGTCCTGCACTTAACTTTTTTAAAAGCCGCAATAGTCCTCACCTCCGTGTTTACAAGCCACACTTCTGCAGGGAGGGTGCAAGGGGATGCGCTGGCACGGCCTCCTGCAGCACTGTTAGGGGGCCTTGGGTCTTTTCCTCGGTTCTTGTCCCCACTGCAACAAAGAATGGAAGGGCAGAGACACAGTAGGGAAGCAGAGTAAAGGTTTTATTTCAAGTCTCTTAGAAAAAGTGCGGGTGATCTCAGGGAGGAGAGGCGCCCTGAAAGGTTTACATTTTATTTAAAGAGAGCAAGTGCACACTTGGAGAAAGGGGAGTGTTGAGTTACCTCATAGAAGAGGCGAGCTGAAAGGCTGAGATAGTTTTAAGGCTACACACTTAGAAAGTGCAGGTGACCTCAAAGAGAGGAGTGCACTGAAAGGTTGGGAAGGAGTTTTATTAGTTACATACGTATAAAGTATCAGCAACCTTGGAGAGGTGTGCACTGAGGTTTAGAGTCTGGGATTTTATAGGCGGTTGAGGATTTTCAGGAACGTGACAAAAAGCCAGGTGCAGACCTGCCAAATTGTCCCAGATCGTTCACCTTTGTTAAGACATTTTCTTTTTTTTAACTTAACACAAGAAATTTACTGCTTTGATTCCTTTCCAGGATATCAGCTTCTGTCTGGAAGGGTATCAGTCAAGACTGTCTGCCCTGCCTCCAAGGTGGGGTGAGCCACCGTCCGTTTGATTAAATGCAATCTGAGCTTTAATATAGAATTGTTCTTGAATAAGCTGGGCCTTTTAGCAGGTGCTAAAGTGAATCTTACAATGGTATGTGCTAATTGACACAACTGAAGCGCAGGCTATGCTGAGATACTTTTATCTGGGGAGTATTCAAACTTCTAAGCCAAACTTCCTGGCCTTCTGAGCTTTCTTTTTTTAACTAGTTAACTCTTTTGAGCCCTTCTAGGGGGCTTTACTGGCCTTACTCTTTCCACCCCACTCATATCTGTTTTCCTGCCTAACGCTACCTTGTAGCCAAGACAGCAACAGCATTAGGCTGGGGCTGTGTCCGGGTTCAAACCCCAGCCCCAGCACGAGAGCCTGGCACAGGGACTTACATCACCCAGAGGATGGTGGGGCCTGAGATGAGCAGGGTGCGGAAAGCCTGGGCACACGCCCAGCACACAGGTGACCCTGATCGCCCTCCTCACCGGATTGCAACGGTCCTGGAACCCAGTCATACTCATGTCGCCCGACTCTGAGCATCCGTGGATATGAAAGCTATTCGGGAGAAGCCCCAGGAGTCTGAGACCAGAGGGGGATCCCAATGACGAAACCTTGTGTTTGAAGTCACCCACTCTGGGGCACAAGGCATCAGTGAGTTACTTCAGCTTTTATCCATTCCTAGAATGAGATGTACATTAGAAAGTGAACTCACCTGCAAAGAACTAAATTACTTTTATTTAGAAAAAAAAAAGGATTGGATATTGGTAATAAGTATCAATTATCAAATTTTTTAAAAACCGATTTTAATTGAAAATCAATCATATTTTCTTTGAGCAAGTTAATGGGACAGGGCCTGCAGTCCTGACCGAAGCCAAGCACAGAAGGGTCTGCAAGGCTCAGCTGTCACCAGCAGCCAGGCCCCAGCCCCATCCTGTTGCCTTCACAAGGGACACGTGCATTATTTCAGCTCATCCGGCACGCGTCCCTTCTCGGCCTTCCCCCAGTAATCCTGACTTTATTAAGGAGCAAGTCCTGCAGAGCCCTGGGCACAGCAGGGAAGGTAGCCCAGGAGAGGTTCACAATCAGAGCGAGAGAGAACCTGGCAAGTCCCCCCACGAGGTATCACAGGCATAAAGGCCGCTGAACCCCACGCACCATGGTGGGGAGGCCACACAGAAGCTCAGGTGGGGACAGAGGGCCACCCTGGACGGAGTCTGCCCAACCCACACTGTGCCCTGGGGCAAGTCTTTATCTCCCCCAGTTCTCAACTGCACAGAATTCCTAACTCTTCTTGTTGGCTTTACTTTTTCTTTCCATTTTTGGTTACAAAACAAAATAAGTTTTAAAAACCAAGGTCCAGGCCTGCAGGTTTTTCCCCAAGGGAGTACCGAGCCCCTAGGAACCCTTCCCTGGAAAGGAAGGCACCTCAGGCTTGACACACACACCCTTGCTTTGAGGCCTTTCTGGTTCCTGTGAGGCCCCTCCAGAGGGCCACCCTGACAGGGGAGGTGTGGGTCTGAGGGTTAATAGGCCAGGTCACAGTGCCGTGTCCCCAGCACCCTGCAGCTTCAACAACTGCAGCTCTGCAGCCTCAAGGGCCATAGTGGACCCACAGGTGACTCAAGCCCAGGAGGTGGTGTGTTAAGTGCCAGGCAGAGCTGGGAGGGGTGCAGAGAGCCTGCTCCCCAAAGCCTGTCAGTGCATCTCCACCCCTCCACCCAGATGCAACCCTTCTCCTCCAAAATGCCCAAACCCACTAGAACCCTCACACAGCCCCTACCCAAAGTCCCCACCCGCCACGAGCTCACAACAAAGCTCAGACCTGGAGCAACACCCAGATAACACGGGCATCCTTCCCTCCCTGTGGGCTGGACAGTCCCTCACATGCTGGGAAAACTGAGTCTAGGAGTTGTGGATGGGAGAGAGGATGTCAATTTTGACAAAACCTAACTGTAAGGGCAGCTTGACGTTTGTCAGAAAATCCAGCTGGGGACTGTCTATGGAACTTGAAATTCAGCTGGGCCCAAGAATCACTTACCTCACTCCTAAATTATACCTAATACAATCAGATTAGGAATGGTTATCAATTTGTTTGCATGAACAAGACTTCTAACCTTCCCAATGTCAAGACAGAAACACCTGTAAAATAGAAATATGTTCCACTGTCATTCCGACACCCCTGGAGTCAGTGGCACCAACAACTGACAGAACTTGAGAAAGGTGAACTCACACTCGACAGTTCACTCCCCGAAAGCTCTGAACTCTGACGCTAACTCAGTCTGTGAGGCCTAAGCAAAGACACTGTGGGAGCTTCGCGTCACCCAAAGAGCAGGTTCCCCCACAATGCACTCAGTATTTACATCACTGGAGAACGAACGGCCTTTGGACCGAAGGGTGAGACTCAAGGGGAGGTGGGCACTGGTGTTAGAAGTTACGCCTGTGTTTACCTGAATGAGGAAAACTGGCTCCTGAAATCGGTGATAGCAGACTTATTCTTGCTTAGGAGAACGTGAAGTTAAAAGGTGACTTAGTTGAAAATATAATAGTGACAGGTGGCCCTTGTGGACAGAGCAAAATCATGAGAACAGTTTGCAATAATTAAGTTTGGGATTAAATATACAGGGGAAGTATCCATTCCTCCTCCTGGCGACCTTCGCTAAAGCCAATGGCCTAATAAACTTTCGGTCAGAATTCCATTTCCACCTGCATTTTGAAGTTTTACTTCTACAATGAGTTGTTTTAATCAGAAACCTAAGTTCATGGACCAGTGCCCAAACAGCCCCATCTGATGACAAGGAAATCCACCACGGTGGGTGTCCTCCCCCAGCAGGAAGCAAGAAGGCCACATCCACCTTCATGACTTTGTGCAGACCCCACTGTGTGACCTACACCCGCCAGACGTCGGCTCCCTCCTCGAGATGCAGTCAGAGCCGGGGAAAAGCCTGGTGCTCAGGAAGGAGAAAGACCAGCAGGTGAGGAAGGGCATCCATTTCCTCCGGCTGCTCTTGCCTCAACTGCTGACTGTAAGGCCCCTTTCCTTACTACCACCAGACACCTGTGGGGCCTTACTGCCTCGATCAACAAGCCGGGAAGAATTCATGCACACAACACGTGCCATGGGTCCTAAAAAAGTCTAAGAACCATGGAGGTGGATTCAGCCGTCCCAATGAAGGCATGCACGATCAAAAACACTGCTGAAATTTTCATGGACCTCAGCATGTCCTCAACCTATTTAGGGGCTAAATCAGTACTTTCAATACAGTGATTAAAATTAGTTGTGACACTTTAACCCGAGCTGACAACACTCTCCAGCTCTTGGTCACAGCTGTCCGCTCTTCCGCCTGTATAAAAAGCGTGCTTACTGTAACACACTCCGCGAGAAATCATTTTCCTCTTAAGCACTTCCTGTAATAACTGGTGCTTCCTGCCATGAGCCTGCCCCGCAGACACCCTACATCACCCCTGCAATCTCCCAGTGCCAACTCAGTGACACCGTCAGAAAACAGTGGCAGGGGACCGTTTCCAAACTGTAAAGAGATCTTTGGCCAGTGAGGGGAGCCAGTGGCCTGGTCTATGAGCTGTTCTAAATATTACTGTGGATTAGACTCCATCAGAGTTCTCCATTTTCTGAAGACTGTGTTTCTTAACTGCTACAAGATGCCCACACATTATGAAAAAGAGGTTTAAAGCGGGTTAATTTCAGTGACTTTATGTTTAACATCACTACAAAGATACACTTTTTTAGACAATTATTTTTAATTGAATTTGAAGATGTTTGTCATCAATTTTTGGTGAAAAAAACAAAACATACACATATTTAGCACAACCTTGTGAAATACACAAAGCATAACCGGGTAGAAGCACCTGCCACCCTTAGCCCCTCCGGAGGCCTGAGCCATGAACTGCTCCACGGAAGGTGAGCATCTCTTGCAATAGTTGGGCACCTAGTTCAACATTCATTAATTTTCTCCTTTCAGTATAGGCAGCAATTCACCATTTTCTTTCAGTTCCTAGAAATGAAAGTGGAAAACAGTAACATGTATGTGTATATATAAAAAAGGAAAACATCTTCCAGTTGTGGATTGCATCTCTATCAGAGAACCAAAGAAACACCTCCCTGGATTAAACTCCAATCGACCAACACACCCAAACTAAATATTATGCCATAAAAAGCACACTGTCAGGTTACAAAATTAAAGGTAAAAGCCATTCTAAAACCACCAGATCGCTCAGCATCACTGAACACAGTTGTGGGAACAGAACAAAAGCAGTAGGGGAAGAACTCCGATGCGCCAGAACAGCGCTAAGTGGCCAGGCGATGTGCAAGTCCATGCGAACGCCACGTATGGGCACCTGCTGCCCCCTGGGCAGCCAGCAGGCTTCCCCACACCTCAGTCCCAGGACTAGCATGTAAACGTCAGGCCAGAAACCACTAAGACACAGTAATTCAGGCATTTTTTGTACCTATCTTTCAGATTTAAAATTGGGAATACAAGGTTAAAATGTGACCAAAAACGATAAATGAGATTTTCCAGTTTAAGATAATCATTTAATTTGATGTAACATTTCAGGTTATTACTAAGCAGCAAGAACATCAATCAATAAAGCCACTAAAAGGCACAGGCCTCCTGTCTGGTTAAACCCACGAAGGCGTGACTGTCCTTCAACGCCCACAGCCCAGTGTGTCCTAGGAACCCATCCACCGTTTATCAGGCAGTCCTGCTGCAGCAAAGGGGCAAACAGGGCTTCCCGAGCCCAGGGCTCAGAAGGCAGGCAGCGGGCAGGCAGCTCCGAGAGAGGCCAGCAGCACTGGGGCAGCCGGGACTCAGCGGCTGACTGGCTGTGATGGCACAGGGGGCTCACACAACGAACGCCTCTAGGGCTGTGTTTCCTCATCTGCCCACCGAGAACAAGGCTTCCCTCCCAGGCTGCAGGGCAGAGGGCAGGCGGGACTGAGGTGGCGCCCTGAGGCAGCACCCAGGCTTGCTGTGGGCTTCTCATCATCTGTGTGAGCCGCAGTTTGAATGGCAACCTGCTCTAAATATTCTTACTGAGTACATATCAATTAGCAGCTATTCTTCTCAGGATAGGAGACTGACTGAGTCACTGAGTTAGCTGCTGGGCAACGCACGTACTCATCCACCCACCCGACAAAGCACGCGATGTTCCAACAGAGGCCGGCCAGAGTGAGCCCGCCTGGAACACACCTGCTGTTCTGACTGCACTGACGATGGGGAGCTGCGTCTAGGGAACCAGGCCCAAATGGCAACAGAGCTACTCCCATTACCTGCTCAGGAAAAAAGGGACCAATATCACACATTTCCAAATGTGTGAGTCATATAACACCCTGCTATACTGAGAAGGAAGCTGCCCACACAGCTCAGCCTTAGAATTAAATGAGATTTATTGATTGTATCTTCCCAAGAGTTAGCAGTGGCTAAGGTACCGGCTATAAAACATCCAGACAAGAAGAGGCTCAGGAGTATTTGGGGTTTGAAGACAATTTGTGTCTTACAAAAATAAAAAATATATATAAAATAACAAATGCAGATCTATTTTTGTTGCTTCAGGGCTATTCAAAACTATTGTGTTAAACCTTTTGTTTTCCTCCAGGAATGATACCGATTACTAGGAAAAATGCCTCACTGGCTTGTGTAAGAAGTGTGATGTCAAACCCAGATGCTGCAGGAGACAAAACCTGCTTGCTGAAGGACATTAGCAGCCAGAGGCGCTTGGGCCTGCATGTGCCAGCATCCTGTCCACAGGGCTGAGCCACACAGCGCTGAGCCCCGTAGTGCTGGCAGGGCTCATCCACGTGACCAAAGCAGGCACTTAAACTTCGCTTTACAACATAACCAGGGGCAGCGCTGCTTACCACTTGCTCTCCACCTACAAAGCCAGACATCGGACCTTATAATTCTCCAATAAGCAAGGCAAGAGAAGGGTTTCCAGAGTAACTCTGCCAGCCCACCTGCCCTAGAGATGGCATTGCTCAGGCAGAGCTCACGTCCTGCACAGACCCTCTCCAGTACCCACCGCCCTCCTCCTCCAATATGGCAGTGCCCAGAGCTCTCAGAGCTGCAGCTTCCTGTGGCTGCGGGCTAGCAGCGAAGACAGCTATGGGGCACACGGGTGCCATCAGGTGTGGGAGGGCCCCAAGTTCTAGGCTTTAAATCCTGTAAGCATGCCCATTTAAAATTCAGTGAGTTTTGTTAAAGCAGAGGAGTAAACTAATCATCAAAGGCAGATAAGGAACTATGTCCTCTCCACATGTGCTTACAATCTGACAGAGCTAACCAACTTTCTAGCAGGGGAACTGGGAGCTGGCTGAATGGAATTCTACACTTTTCCTTTAGGAAACTGAGATCAGTGACCTCAGGTTTCTGTTGCAGAGCCAGCAGGGCCGGGCTGGCAAGGGGACTCAGGCTTCTGCCCACGGCCTGGTGCTCTCCACCCCTTCACCAGAGGCACGTGACAGAGAAAACTGTAACTATAGTATAAACATAAAAGGACAGGAGAGCTGCAGGAGCAAAACATTTCTGGAAGATTCTGTACATGATTCGCAGACAAGAGGGGCCTGGAAAGACAGCGAACAGATGTAAATATGGGACACACAAGGAGACTCAAAGCAGAGGGGACAGGGTGAAGAAAAGCTGCAAGGAGGGACCTTCTACCGGATTAAGCATATGTGAGTAAAAATCAAATTTGAGCTCGGCTGTAACCAGCTTGGCGTCTCCGGATGCCAAGCTATGGTTTGGACTTTAGCTGGCAGTCCAGTCCCTCGGGAGCTGAAGGGGACCCAGAGAACCAGGAGAGGCCCTCTAGAGCGAGAGGCAGGCAGTCTATGGTGGCCGTGACAGGGACGACAGAGTACTCTGGAATTAGAAGTAGTGATACTGGCCTAGAAGTGAGTGGACAGAAGACCAGAAAAGGCAGGATCAGAAAACCCCCAAGTCTGTCCAGCCTCGAGTCGCAATTTTCAAAATGCCAAAATGTTCAGTTCTTTAGGGCACCAGACAGACGGCGACCTTACCTTAACAATATCCAGACCTCCGACAAGCTCCCCTTTCACGTATAGCTGAGGGTATGTCGGCCAATTTGAGTAAGTTTTCAATCCTTGCCGAACCTATGGAAACGACAGGAGCCCTGAAACCGTCCTATCAGACCTTAGTGATTAAAACTAAGACAAAGGACAAAACATAAAACACAGAACTTACTTCTTCATCTTCCAATATATCAAATGTCTCATATTCAACACTACAAAAAGGAGAAGACATTTTAACAATTTCAAACAAAAATTGTAAAACCTACCTGGTGCTTTAAAAATAGTCAAGAAGAGTAAACTATTCTGCTGCTAACAAAATTTACTGTAGAAAATGGATATGACTACATCTTAATCTTCCAAGTATCACACAGAGTAAGTCATCCTAAAATACAAATTCATCTGGACTTTTCTGTAGACAGTATTGAGTTAAAGGGGTCAGCAGTCTTTTCCTTAAAAGGCAAGACAGGAAACACTTAGACCCTGCCGGCCAATGAGTCTCTGCTACAAGCACTCCCCCTGCAGCGTGGCACAGGAGGAGCAAGCAGGCAGAGGTGAGCACGGGAGGCTGGGTCCCAGCAAAGCTTATCTACGGGAGGAGGCAGCCGGCTCGTGGCGCCCGCGCAGTCAGGCTCACGGTCACTGTCCACACGGCCTGTTGCTGGTGACTCCAGCTCCCCCTCTAGGCTGTGGCTCCTGAGCCTATGGGAAGCTGCTTAGGCAGTGGGAAGGGGCCACGGACGGAGGCTGGGGCCCACCAGCAAGAGGACCACACTGCCCATGAACCCCACCTCAGGGAAGTGCGCTTCTATGAGGAAATAAACCTATTTCAGAACACAAATGCTGTTTTCAATACACAAAAACCAGTGCGAATGTTGTGGCTCCTTGCCATGTTATGACCACCACTTGGGCAAGTGAATGAAGTCACGGCATGGAAACGCCACCACACGGACACTTGCGGGGGCCGAACGACCAGCGCGGGCGTGTGACTGAGTCCCCACGGGAGGCTGTGGGCACGTGCGGTCCCAAAACTGCACAAGGAAAAATGACACATGTACAAAACAAATTTCAGTTTCCATAAAACTGAAACCACTCTCATAGGGAAATCTTGTTTACTTCACAAACAAGTTCCTAAGAACATGTCCAGGGTGCAAGAACAGTCAAAAAAATACAACACGGCAGCAAGTACCAAAAAGGAATGTTTCAACAGAGCAAAAAAAGATCTACTATAAGACTCCCTTCAAGTTGAACTAAAGCAGGTGATCCCCTGACCTGAGGATGAACACGAGTTAGAACGCGATCTGTCAGGGAGCTAAGCCTATCAGGCCCGAGAGGGCGTGGCACACAGTGGTGAGAGACCGCGCACCTCCTAAGGGTCTCTGTAACAGGGTCTTCCGCATCTCCGCGTTCCCAGGACTCGGCCCGGCAGAGCGTGCGCACTCCGGCTAGTAAAGGAGGAGGGAAGAGCAGGCGTTCCCCGCGTGCTGATAACTCAGTAAGATCGCGAGAAGGCAGCAAAAAGCCCCAGAGGGCCCATGGCCTGGCTCGGTGCAGAGCTGACCAGGGTCAGCAGGTCCACAGCTGGGCAGGCATTATCCTCCAGAGAAGACAGGACAACAGGTACTTCCAAATCCAAACAGGATTAGAGACAGAGGGCAGAAAGAGAGGGACACTTTCCACTGAGCAGGAACTGAGATGGGCCAGGTGTTGTCCGGCCCGACCTCCAGACCTCACAGAGGCCTGCCCGGAGGGAACGTGCAGCCGCCAGGGACAGGTGGACTGAGGGTGCTTCTGTGGGGCTGTGGCAGGAGGAAGATGGAGAAAAGGAGCCATAAAAATGACCACCACACTCAGCCACACTCTCCTACACCCTTGGGCACCATGAGGAAGGAGCGGGCTGGAGGCCACAGGTCCACATCCCCACAAGACGGGCCTCTGTGAGGCATCACGATCATTTAAAGAGATCAGCCCTTTGCCTTTCCATGCCCCTGAAGTCGCACTGAACCTGTGCTGCTCAACTGACTACTTTCAGCCCTGCCCGACAATGCCTAAATATTGCGAAGGTTACTATCTCTGTAACTTTAGCGAGTCAGCTAATCTACCTAAAGCTAATGTTAAGTATGAAGAATACTTACATTAAAGAGAAGCAATTGTGAAATAAGAAATGAGGAGAAATAAGCAGAAACACCGGACAAACCCTGTAGAACACATGCTAAGTTTCTCCAGAAAAGCACTTTGTGTTTAAGCACAAAAATCAGCCATGATCTCCTTACCCGGCAGCTTCATCACTGTGCAGATCACAGCGTGAGCCCTGCGACCCAACCCCACCGGCATCTCAGCTCTGAACAAAGGGCCACACCGCGTGCCCTGTGAACTGCTGAGAAACGACAGTATTTCCTAGAGAATACTAAAAACCTGTGCACCCTTTCACCGGAACGCCCCCATGTGGTGGAGCTCAGTCAGTAATGCTCCTCTGGGACTGACGACAAGCAGCCAAGAGCCGCTGCCGTGGGAGCTCCCTTATGTCACCAGCAGGCTGAACTGGCCGTTAGCTTCTGTTGTGGTCAGAGTTAAAACACTCACAAAACAGCACAGCAAAAACAGGTAAATAGACAAAATACGTGACTATTTAGAGACTTAACTGAGAAGCATCAGTGGCAGAACTCAGAAGTTATAATTTCTTAAATACACCGCTTGAAAACAAGATTTACATACCCAGTACTATTTAGTATTTCCAGAATTTGCTTGCTGAATCCACATTTTGCTTCCTGAATTTAGAAAAAGAGAAGTTTAAGGTAGATGACATTTTCCACATGGTTCCATCTACTGCTTGGTCAGCGGGCACAGCGCCTGGAAACAGTGCGGTGGCGAAGAGGAGCCGCCTGCACCTGCGCCCCTGCCCATCAGAGCATCATGGGGCAGGTGAGCTGTTAGGAGGTCACCGCCACCCTCCGGCCCCGCCGAGCACTGACTGCCCAGACTTTATCCGGACACTCGGCCCAGACCGACTTCAGTTTGCAGCCCCCGGGGATGACGTGTTCTGGTACCTGCGAGTCTGTGGGCACCGCTCCTCAACGCTTTGGTTCCTTCTCTCCCTCACGCAGACTGATGGTCTCAATGCATCCAACCTTTTCCCAGTGATCAGGACCATCACCTTCCTGCTCCCAGCAGGACTTTTATACCCACTGCTACCTTTACCTTTACATCAGAGAGTGCCAACCTTTTCTGAGGTTGGAGAAGCTACATTTCTCTCATGGTATAGGACCCCAAATCCTGCAGACAAGACCTGGCACCACCTCAACTTCCTAGGAGCACTAACAATTCTGTTCCCCAGATGTATGAATACTTCCTGGGCTTCCAGGAAAAAAAATTTTAAGAATAAAAATCTGTTTTAAATAATCACCAAGAACTACAAAGATGACTTTTTCCCTCCTGGGAATTATTAACTTCCTCTTTTTTGTTTCAGTAAATAGTGAACCTCAGTCCTAATCTAGTGATTCCAACATGCAAAAGCCCTTATTACCTTTCCCTAGTTATTATTTTCATTGTAACAATTACATCAGTTATGCTAACTAACTGGTTTCATTGCCTTAGTTATTCCACACCAGTTACTGCAACCTCATTCTCAAAATGGCCCTGGAAGGCATTATGATGCCCCTCACGAAGGGTGGAAAGTGACATTCTTGAATGCAGCTCAGTGCCAAGCCCCTGTGCTCTGGCGGCTAAGGGGGCAGACAGAACCTAACCACAGCACCCTTACCCCATTGCCCTCCAATCTGCTTTAGTCTCCTCATCCCTGGAACCGGCCAGACCGTCCAGCCTTTCTCACCTCAACAACTGCTTGAGAATAAAGTCAGATAGCAGAGGCTGGGTTTTGGAGATCACCATTCTAGTCCAATTACAAAGGATAATTAGTTTAGTTCAAACTATCAATCCCAATAGAATGATGCATATCAATATGCACTGTCATCAGAAAAGCTAGCACCACTGCCCACTACAGAGAAGAGCTGCAAACTGTTTCCTACTTTCATCAAAGCACACTGGGCACATCGGATGCAGCCAGGGCTTCCCTCTCCATCGCTGACCTGGAAGGGATGAGATGGTGCTGCAAATCTGAGAACCGTGAGCTCCCTTGCACCCGGGGTGCAGGGACCAGAGGCACACGCTACCGTAGTCACCAAACTCAGGTGGTGACGGGATAACGACTAGCAGGGCCAGCGAAGTGTTTGTTAACAGTGCCGACCACTCAGCTGGCAAAGTTTGGCAACAGAAATGCACCCACTGAGATGCTGATGATAAAGTCAGGCGAAATGGAGATTACTCTGTTTGATCTCCACAAGCACCAATTAAGGCAGGGATAACTTCCTGATACCACGACAGCTTCATCAGCTAGCACTAGGAAAAAACATGTAAGTGTCCCCTTGTCGCAGATATTAGCATCAAAAGAAACTACAAATAAGCCCATTTTTGAGTCCTTTACCTGTTTGCTTCCTTTCATAAAGAGCATCACAGAAGCTTTATTTGTCAGTACTTTGAGCCTAAAGAGAGAAAATTGATATATAAGATGGCTCAGCTCAATTATTAAACACCACTTTTGCTCTGCTTCATGAGGAACATGCATATTTGGGAGAGCAGGATGACAGTTTTCAGCTCTGAGTGGTATTAAACAAGCAAATGCATAGATATCTTCCTTTATTTCATTCTGTCCCTAAGCCACTGTAAAACACAACATGGCTTTTTAAGGCAACCAATGTTCCTTCAAGTTGCAACTGAAGCCCATCAACTCACAGTACTAAAAACAATAACCACCAATCCAGTAAGGAATTGGCCCATCCAGAATGTCCCAAACTAGACCATGTGTTTTCCCTTTTGCGTCACGAGGCCACTCACGGCTTGAAGCCTGTATCCCCAAGGTCATACCTGGAGGGGAAGTGTGAAGCGCTGGAACTCAAGGAGCACCGGCTGCTAAAATCAGATGTTCTCATCTTAACTCCGTGTTTCACATTTTACAATCTTCCAAACCTGCTCTAACTTGCTGGCAGGAATGGGAACCATCCACACAGAGCCTACAGTTCAGTCACAAATCTCAGGAACCATGGGCATCAGCACAGCAGCCTGCCACTGGAACCTTTGAGCCCCAAAGTGGCCACGTCACCGTGGCCTGGACCATTCACAGACCAACAGCTCCACGGACTGAAGTTATCACAAGTGAAACATACAAGTCATGCTCCAAGCTGTGTCATGTACACTCTCAACAGAGTATGATTAGCTAATTCTCAGAAAAACCACCAGAAATCAGAAACATGTTGCTGATCACTCACCTAGTACCCCAACAACCTGGATCCAGGGGGCCAAAACAGAGAAGCCAGAGCCCAGGAACTGGGGCTCCTGCACTTTGCTTACCAGGAGCCCTTTAAGTGATTACTCAAAATATAGTGAATTTCACTCTATTAATTCTAGCCAGTTATCTTCTGGTGTCTGAAACCACAGGCAACAGACATGCAGCACATTAGAGAGAGAAGCAGTCTGACTGACACAGGGACATACACAGCAGGAGGCATATTCAACAGGGAGAATAGAGAGACACACAGAATAGACAGACAGAAAGCCAGCACAAGCATGAGGAAGCGCCACAGCCTTCTGAGGCCACACAGCCTCCATGAGCTGCCCAGGTCATATAGCTCAGACTGCACCCAAGACAGCAGGGTCACCAAGTGGCCAGAGCATCACCTTCTCATCAAAAAGGCAGGAGAGGGTACAGATCATCTGAGACAACGTGGCACTTAAAAAGCAGTATGACATATCTATTTAAGAGTATTATTTTATTAATCAAGGACAGATAAATGAAATACTATTAAACACTTTTTAGAAATTCTCAAAATGTTCAATGACAAGAAAATTACAAAAGGAACCTTTACCTTACAAACTCAGGCCCCAAATATGAATGGCTGATATGTTGACATATTTCAAAGTAAATTCCTTTTTAAATGCTACATTAATTCATATGTATTACAGTAAAGGCCACTTTAAGTCTCCCAAACAGGCCAAATTATGACCTTGGCATAAAAAAATAATCCCTGGATTCTATAAAAAGAGAATGCAAACACTTGATAATTTTAAAATATTTTTAAAATAATAAATGGTAAACTACTCACAAGTTTTAAAACACTTACCTTTCCTCTAATTTGGGAGCTTTGGGGCAAATTGTATCTAGTTCTTCAGATGCTTCTAGTTCCTGAAATAAACACACATTAAGTTTAAGAGAACATTCACTGCCACATTAATCTCCTTGGTCATACCATAATACAGAACATTAGTCAACCATCCCATCAGAAATATTCTGTATTATTCCAAATCCCTATTTGCAAATGTAGAGATTACTAAGAAATTTATACTTAAGATTTATTACAGCACTTATAAAAGTATGCTGTAAACGCAAATTCTTTACAAGGAACAGACTTCTCCATGCTAACCTTAATTATGTCAAGTCCTCCTATGAGCTCTCCAGAAACATAGAGCTGGGGATAGGTGGGCCAATTGGAATAGGTTTTGAGGCCCTGACGAACTTCTTCATCTGAGAAGATATCAAAACTGCTAAACTGAATATTATGTTTATTAAGAATTTCCACCATCTGCTTGCTGAAACCTGCACATAGGAAAAGAAAATACAGAGCTTAGCTTCTCTCATACACATATGCATAATTTTAAATTAATTCAGACTACTTATTATCTACTGTACATAGATGTCTGCCTCTATTTCACCAGCAATCTGTTAGCACGGTTGTAAATTATGGAACAAGAAAACAAATTCCAAGAATCCTTTACCTGACCTTGAACAACACCACATGCTCAGGTATGGCTTATCTTTTAACACACTTATGTAGTAAAAAAAAAACATTTTGTGTATTTATCCAAGTTCCTCTTCAATATTAGGTTTATTTTCTGTTACAGGAGAACGAATGCTGGCTGAAACACCCGACACTTGCTCCATCCACCGAGGGGATGCACAGTTAACCCTGGACAGCCACCTCCTCTCCCTGTACTCCCCCACTCCCCCACTCTCCCACCCATCAGCGGACTGACCTGGACACCTGGGACACTCCCTCCCAGCTCTGCTGGTCTTTGCCTCCATGAGAACCAACGCCAGGTGAAGGAAAACTCTACGATGGTAATTTTTAACTACTACTTGACCCTACTGGAAACCCAATTATGTTTGGTTTCTGTTGCCCTTTTTACTACTTCCTGTGTATCCACTTCAGTAGTTCTCAATCTTTACCATCTCTAAATAGAATCCATTAAAAATCCGGAAGGAATGTGTCCTCTTTTAGGCTAAAATGGATATAGCACATCGAATCCAGAGCCATCTTCTCTGTTGTTGTATATGAGCTGTCAATAGGCTGTGTTCCTCATCTGGTAGTGTAACTTGACAGTCTCTTTTTTAAAACTATTTACATTCCCCCAAGTATGTAATGTGATTTTTTTTTTTTTACTACGCTGTAGTGACAATCTTATGTTCCATGATTTTATTACACTTTTGTGACACACTTTTGCCCTTTGCTTTTTTGACATCATTTTCTGATTATGACATTAGTACGAAAGAATGTGAGTGTGATTATCAGTCTTTTATAAATCCATCACTCTTGTCTGGAAAGAGAGTATTTTTCTTTCCATAAGCTAATTCTTCCCGATTGTTTTCCAATACTTTGTAGCACTCTGCTCCTTCACACTCCATCATTCCTCTTTTCAAATACAGTCTTAATTCCTGGGAAATAATCTGTTCTTCAGATTCAATATTCCTGTAAGATTTAACAGCATCTGCAATTATTTCTAAATAAAACTGAAGCCTAAAATTCAGTAAAAGATTAATTGCAGGAAAAGGCTTCATCTGGTGTCATGCAAAAGCACTTGCTATTAAAACACGGATCTATTACTGAGCTCGGAACACTTCCCAGATCTGCAGTTTATTGAGATGAAGCACTGGCATTTATTTGTATAGCATATAAGTTGCCTTTCCTACAACTAAAGTGTTTTAAGTTCATGTACAGCCTGAAGTAAAACAGTGATTCTGAAATTTTTTCATTCATAGGGGAGTTCATTAGTAAACAGCTAACGGCTGATTGCTGGTGGTTATTCTGTCACCAATATATTAACTCATTTCTACTGTAACAGGCTGAGGAAAAGCTTTGTTTTAGCTTTAGGCAATTACATGCAGACTAGAAAGATTGATTGGTAGTGTTTCATTTTTAAGGGTTAAAGTGGCAGACTGGAAATGTTATGCTTAAGGATAAAATAGTGAGGCGGCTTTATTCTTAACAAAATATTCACACCTTTTTTTTTAAGAAAAATATGAATGTAATAAAAATATTTAAAAGTAGAAAAGCCATGTTTAAGTGCCAAAGAACCACAATTTCTATCCGCAGTCATTTCTTCCCATGACAGAAGATGTGAATAATAAGCCAATCTGCCACATTTCATAACAATGTCTAACAACAAAATCCTAAAGAACACTTGTGAATCCACAATGTTTCTGTGTCTGATTTAAAAGTAAAACCCACATAGATGACTCTCACCACAGGAGAAATTTCAGTACAGTGGTTCAAATACCTTATGCTCTGCTAAAAGCTTTGCTAACTGAAAGGGATACAGGAATTCCCAAATAACTTAATTAACCTGCATATTCAAGGGTTTTACATTCTGTTAAAAAGACGTACATGTCAGTGTTCTTGAAAAATCTTCCTAAAAC
The DNA here is from genome assembly GCA_029783875.1 of Phataginus tricuspis. Taxonomy (NCBI): domain Eukaryota; kingdom Metazoa; phylum Chordata; class Mammalia; order Pholidota; family Manidae; genus Phataginus; species Phataginus tricuspis. Next base: position 2,469,995 of record JAQQAC010022981.1, read on the forward strand.
AAGACAGCCCTCCTTTTCCTGTCCTCCTGAGGACAGACTAAGGATAGTCTAAATCTGGGATGACAGAGGCCTTATCAATATGTCAGGCTCATAAGATGCCACCCAAGTCTGTCGGCAGAGTCCAAAAGCAAAGGGTAAGACGAAAGAGATGTGAAATGTGCAAGGGCTGGGACGAATCCAAGCTCCAGGGCAGACCCTGAAATGGTTTTTCAAGGTTCCTTGATAAGAAATTTAAATGTTACTCATTCATGTTTTTCTGATTAACTGAAACCAAGGTGAGGACCAGTTACTCAAAAATCAAATGTAGCTCTACTCCACAATGGGAACCCCGTGGGCACAATGGCTGCTACTGGCAGCAGTGCTTTCCAAGGGGACTCTGTGCGGAGCATGCACACACCAGTCACTCAAGCTCAGAGGCACCGTGGCCATGGATTTCATAAAGGAGACTTTGCCTGCACCTCATCTCTAATGTGCCAGCAGGAGAGTGAAAACACTTATCCACTAAACAGGCTCAGAAAGGAAGATGGTGGAAGTCACGTATGTTCCTACAAGAAAACAGTTTAAAGATGGAGACGGTTTGTGTGGCTGTGCACACTGGAAGAAAAACAGGCCAAGCACAGTCAATGAAAGAAATGGCAGGGCAGTCCCAATGACAATACCTCCAGTTAATCCTTAAGTAGATATTTTATCAAAGAATACCAACAATCTAAAAGGAGCTGTTTACTATATGTGAGCTATTTACTGTATATGGTAGAAAAACATGTTGTAACAGAAACCAAAATATCAGGGATCAGAAATCCTGTTAAAAATGTAGTTATATTTTAAAGCTATTTTTCTATTCTAAAGTGTTATTTGTATAGTCTTCTAAATGCCATGCAGTTAATATAAAAATGGTTAAAAATACCTTATAAATTAAGTCTAACGAATAAAAGGTAAGCAGAAAAATTATTTCTAAGTGTAATTCTTATTTATTTGAATAATCATACAGCTGATTTGAAAACAATCTCCAAGATTGCCTCCAACCCCCGATACCACCAGGGAAGGACTGAGGCTCCAGGAGGGTAACTGACTTGTACCTTAAGCTTCCGAGGCATGTGGTACAGGGGCAGAGCCGGGACTGAGCTCGCCAGATGTGGCACCTAGTCTACAGTGCTTCCCAGGACCCCACTTCCCCTCCAGTGCCTTACTACACTTTCCTCAAGCTTCAGTTTAATCACAGGCCAACTGCACTAGGTTGTCACTCAGAGAAGATTAAGAGATAGCTATTGTCCAGTCCCAAAGAAGAGTATTTTACTGGTCTTGCTACTGTAGGATTACTATGGATAGCCTGTCACACAGGTTCATCCACACTTTACAGCCAGTTCCACAGCACTTCCGACTTGGTACTGAATAAAACCCATTGGATGGATGTTTTGAGTCCTTGTTTTTAGGTCACCAAATAAAAGTACCAGAAATCATTTTCACACCTGGTGGGAGTAAGTGAACCAGATGCAACCTGCATTGAAAACAAGCCCAAGGCAGACTGCCTGCTGCCATCTCCTGCGGGCTGCAGTGAACACTGTGCTACACTGCACTGCACAGCACTAAGGCAGCTTTCTGACCCTACAGTATGAATAGTCCTCCAGACCCTGACTGGAGTAAAGACACCTGACTAAAGTAGACATTTTAACAGGCAGACTGCAGGGCTGTACTCCCAGGGGATAGGCACTGCTCCCCAGCCTCAGCCTGCAGGCTGGAGACACAGGACCACACAATTTACCCAGTGCCTGGACACACAACACAGGAGAGGAAGAAGCAGCTCCAAGTTTACCTGCTCCCCTGCACAAAGCCCCCTTCCCTGTTCCCTGATGAAAAAGCGAGCCTAACGGGCAGGGGGCAGAGACTTCAGGGGGCAACCGCCCACATGCTGTCCACCACTCTGTAAGTAACCCCTTCATAAAATTCACGGACCCCCAAGGGGGCTTGTCCTGGTCTGTTCTCAGCCCATAAGGCTCCCTCACAATGCAGGGGAAGACGTTTGTTTTACATCCTTCCCTCCAGGAAATTCTGATAACAAATAACATAAACAGCAGGCATTATCTGACATATATACACTGGCAAGGAAATTTTTCAAGTAGAACTGAGAGATAAAGGAACCATTTCTTTACCTTTTTAAGATAGAAATCATCAGGAAACTTTATTTTAAAACTAGGCTTTTTCATAATTTATTATGTAATTTGCTAACTACAGGGAAGAATTTACAATTAAATTTGTATTGAAAGCTTAGCTGTTTTTATATAGTCACACTGGACATGCAGTAATCATATCAACAGCATACTCAATTCTATGTCACCTGTCTTAATAAATTCCCTCCTGCGCAGCTGAAACAAATACACTTAGATTCTCCACAGCATCATCAAAAGGCATTAAATGTTCAATTATGCAACATTATAATGTTGCACTAGGCATCTTTAAAAGAAAACATCATCAACCCAATACCAAAGGGGCCAAATAACTGTAAAACTTATTTAAGGACAAAATTACAAGCATATATGTGTACAGAAAATAGGTGTGACTATATAAGCCACAGCGTTAAAACTCTTTAAACGACTAGCAGCCACCAACTGGCAACGGCAGCAATGGGTAAATCACAACCACCAGACACAGAGACGACAGGAAGGTGGTGCAAAGGGCGGACCCTGGGCCACCAAGGCCCTGTCAGGATAAGCTGCTGAACCTGGACTAGGTGAATAAAAGAAGGCTGCCAGAAAAAAAGAGAGGATGGCTGTTAACAGAAAAATTAACTGAACAGGAAAAAACCCCATGAATGGTAGCAGGAACCTAATCCAAATGCTGCCACCAGGTGACTGAGTGAGTCACCCTCGCATCTTTGGGTACTTATGGATAAAATGAAGATCTTGAATTAAATGATTTCTAAGATGCCTTTTGGTTCCAACATTCTCAGTCTGTAAATGCAAGTCAGTTCTCATCACCTAAAATTAAATATACCATTGGGAATTACAACCTTTCCAATTTTCTAAAGCTATCTGAACCCAAGTAAAAGAGGTCCAGGATAGCTCGAAAAGAGCACATCCACCGCCCTGCGCCCATTCTGGTAAAATCCCCGTGTCTGTTATCTTCACAGCAGCTTCTTACCACAGCGTGGCTCCTGAGGCGTTCCCTTCATAAAGAGCATGCACGGGGCAGCGTGAGTCAGCTTCTTCAGGCGGAGGCTGAGATCTTCTTTAGGATGCTCAGTACCACTGGGTGGGAAGGAGCTGCTAGATGCATGTCGCTGAACCTTTTTGGTCAACTCTGGGGCATGTGCACCATCTAATCGGTCAATTTTCTGAGAATTCTGAAGTGAAAAAAGTCATTTAGAATATCTGTGGCATTCTTTCATCACTTTTGTATTTTGGGCTCCAAGTTCTAAACAATTTTTAAAGGGGTCAACACTACTAGAGAAGTTTTTAAAAATCTAATTACCAATTGCCAGAATGCATCTCAATTTTAGAAACACATCATCGTTTTCCCTTCTTTTTTTTTCCTTTTTGGAAACATGCTAAGAAAGTATCACTACTTCCCAAAAGTCAAGCCAGATCAGTCTAACCTAAAACAAAGGATTTCTCCACCCTTTGCTGGGATGAATCGATTGGTATCACTGTGTGGTAATGATGCCCAGGGGTGCCCAGCACAGATTTTGCACTCCCTTCCTAAAAGAGCCATTAATCAAACCAGAACCAGACAGGTATTTCATTGTGTCCAGGCATGTGCCCTAACCAACTTCTGCCCCAACTCAGGAACAGTTTGGGTCTACTGCCAGGTATCTGGACTACTCTCAAGAAGCTCCAATTCTGCTTGCTGGACCACCACAGACTATGTCACTTTTCCAAGACCCCCAGGCCACGCTTCGGCATCAGTGCAAACAATGAGACTACAAAGAGACAAGCTAGGTACAGCCAGACGCCTGGGACAGGGTAAAGGAACTAAGACAGATGGCCCACAGCCCACTACAGATGGGTGATCTCTTGTGCCCTCTTCAGCCTTACCTTGAAAAACAGAAAGGTGGGAACAGAACTAATTTCATATTTTTCAGATACTTCAGGAACAGCTTCAGCTTCCAACTTTAAAATAAAAGAATTTAAGCTTGATTATTAAAGGTCCTTTTTAACACCTTGATATGTAAATCAGTTTCACATGCATTCTCCCTTCAAGTAGTTGACGTTTTTAAAGAGTATGGTACAAAAGTTTATGATACATTTACATTTAAATGAGACTCACTGGGCTGGCATGTCACCCACTGAGTCTGCAGTGTCAAAACAGGTTCAGAGGTTTTTATTTTGTTGCACATTTCAAAAAATGCCTGGAGGCTGTGAATAAAATTTTTGGTGCACTAGTGACCTAGTAAATTTTCAATCATATGCAGCTACTACTATATTGAAATCCATAAATCACTGACCCCAGTTATGTCATGATTACAGTGCTTATTTTCTGCCCACAGCAATCTTGCTGTTTGCGCTATTGACTAATTCCATGGGGCAGTACATCATGACTGACAGCTGCAGCCTTCTGCAGACTGTGAAGCAAAAACTAGTATTTCTTCAATAAGCTACTGATGTCTGATACATTTTACTTTAACTCCTGCAAGGCTGCTGGACATTAAGCAGATCCCTGGCTAGGCTACTTGCTTGTGGGTCTGTTTATACATTTAGATGCATTTTAAATAAGATGACTGCATTCTGCTCATAATTTCTTTCAGACCCCTCAACAAGATAAGATATCTGATACACGGATTTAAAACATTTAATAACACAATTTCTAAATAAAAGAACACAATTACCATAAGCTGTTTATGTAGGACTTTATGAATGTATACTTGCAGAAAAACCAAGATATATCTTTCCCTCACTATCAATTTACTACAAACTTTTTAAAAACCAATAAAAATCCGTATTCACATTATACCTTTAGGAAATCAAATTAATTGGTAAATTACAACAAAGTTTTTAAATATATATATATTGTATTTATCCAGGAGTGAAAGATTTCCACTGGGCTTGAAATATTATTTTTTTTAGAGCTTTAAAAAAAATCCAGGATGTATACACACACACACCCAAATGAACCCTGGCAAGAAGTGGGAGGCAGAACCGTACATCCTGTGCCTTTGGTCTGTATCTTCCATCTCACATATTCTGGGTATTCTTTTACTACCTTAATTTTTTTTCTTTAGAACACCCTTTTGAAACTCTATTTTTATTATTTTAATTTTTTAAAATGTATGTGAAAATTATATATATTTTAAATCAACTGTCCAATAAACTGAAAAAAGAAAGAGAGAAGACAAAGCGTCCACAGGCATCTACTTAGAACAGAGACTTTCTAAAGTTTTAGCAACTTTTGTGCTGTTCTCTTCCACTCAGGTGCACACTCACGCCAAGCGAAGGCAATGGTGATAAAGGCAGTCTGTTATCTTCCTTCTTCTGACTCGCAGCTAATGAGCATCCACCTCACACTGGGTGTCGGGAGAGTGTCAGTTGAAGTCCCTATCTTTGGTACTATTGCATTCTAACAGAAAAGTAATATGAAGTTTTAAAAGGGGCAATACTATGTAGAAACAAGGTAATATGGTTTTAAAGCAGAACAAGGCAGGCAGTTCTGCTTTAGACTCACAGAAACCAAATGCTACATTTTTTAAAAGCCGCTCTCTCCTGTTCCTGCTGGTTTCCACTTGTGTCCTTTAGTGGTAACTCTTCTGGGATGCAATAACCCTCTTGAAATTTCTGCTGAAGCCAGGAAGGCCACATCCACCCCCTCATACTGAGGTCCCGCTGGGACAAAGGCAGTGGTAGCAGATGAGTAATCCTGAGCTGGCGCCGGGAGGCCATTCAACGCAGAGCCACTTCCCAGAACATCACGGGCATTTGAAGCCCAAAAACCTCTGTAGCACTAAACCTCTTTGAAAATGTTAGCTGGATGTGAAACAACACAACAGTTATAACAATGAAAATAGAAAATAAGGCCCGGAGCGCCCCTCCACCCCAGCACTCCGGCGGGAGTTCCGGCAAGGCGGGTAAGGTACAGAGCCGCGAGCGGACCGAGCGCCCCTCTCCCCCAGCGCTCCGGCAGGAGGAGAGGATTCAGAGCCAGGAGGGAGTGGAGGTCTGCGGTGTAGCGGAGATTGGAGGGACAGAGGGCACAG
>JAQQAC010022981.1:2485608-2540518 GCA_029783875.1 Phataginus tricuspis
TGGGGGGGACCTGGTGAAGGGGGGAGTTCAATCATCACGGTATTGCTCATGTAATTGTAGGTTAATGATACTAAAATAAAAATAAAAAAAAATAAAAGCTAATACAGAAATTGGCAAAAAAAAAAAAAGACATGGATTTGGTTAAATAAAGTGTGGCCCAGCATTAAAAAAAAAAAAAAAAGAAAGAAAATAGAAAATAAATATTTTAATATTAAAAAACTGTACTCAGAAGAGATCAAAGGCGGTCAGGGACAGCGATCTTTCATGGGAGGCCTGCTCTGTGCCATGGACCATACAGGCCTGGGCCACTTACAGCCTAAGAAGGCAGGTAGCATATTATCATCTCAAATTTATAGGTGGCTAGGTAGAAGTACCTTATCCAAAGATACACAGGTAGTAAGTAGCAGAGTTTGTTTAACTACACACCTGTGCTTTTTTTTTTGCTATTATTAATATACAATTACATGAGCAACATTATGATTACTAGACTCCCCCTATTATCAAGTACACACCTGTGCTTTTTCACTAAACGATGGTTAACTTTTTCTACTACAACAATCAAAAGGAAAAATTTAATTTCAAAAATAGTACTTATACGTAACTTCAGGACCCACCAAACATGAGCATTTACAGAATGGAATCCCAGACAGAACGTCTTTGGTGGAACCACTCGCCTCCCATACAGTGACTCAAAGCTGGATCCTTCGCACAGTGTGCTGGCGTGTGGGTGCAGAAGGGCAAGGGAGGCAGAGAGGCGTGACTACAGCAAGGTAAACCCAGAGGGAGGGAATTCTCTTATCATCAACTTCCCTGTCCCAGGGGCCCTAAAGAGCACCCCAGTAGTGAGGCTGACAGCTGTGATTCACCCCAGCCAGACACTGTTCTCAACATCTGATGTACTGGCTCATCCAGGCCACACAGTACTAGGCGCTGTCACTACTCTCACCTTGTACAAGAAACTGCAACTCAAAAAAGTGGGTACCTCGGCCAAGAATACGACACTGACGAGTGGGGAAGCCAGGCACTCTGGCCCGAGCCAGCCCCCTTCTACACATACACCGCCATGCCACCATCTCACCAAGTCCAACGGTTACTCTTCGTCCTCCTTCCACTGACCTTTCTGTATCACTCAGGACTTGCAGCCACACCCACCTGCCTGAGACACCCTGCTCCGAGCTTTCCATGTTTTCTTTCTCCTCTCTAACTCAGGTGAGTTGCTTTGGTTTCTTCCTTCGCCACTAGCCAAGCTCTACGTGGCTGGGCCCCAGGACGTGGTCTGAGAGCACTCCCTCTTACCTGCCCTCCTCCTAGGCTGACCTCATCCAGCCACAGCTCTGAGTAATGCCACTATGGGGACAACACCCTAGCTCCATCCAGGTCCGACCTCCAAGCTACACTCAGATCTGCACTTGGATCTCACTAGATCCCTCCCCACAGACCTGGTCCTTGTGGAGCAGCACTATCCCCTCTAATCCACCCAGTTGCTCAAATCAAAAAACAACCTTGATCGATTCATTTCACCCCCAACATACAACCCATCAACAGGTCTTCAATGGATCCCCTTCCATACATAAGCTGCTTCAGACCATGACATTATGTCAATGCTCTCTCCTGCTAGTGTCCAAGGTATCTCTTACCTGGCCTAGTGAAACAGGCTGAGTGGAGTCGTGTATATCCTTCCCCTCTTCAGCCCATTCCCCACACAGGAGCAGGGTAACCAACTCCAAAACAGGAGCCAGACTGTGTCACTTCCACTGCACTGGGAATAAGACCCACACCCTACCCCTGCCCCCAGGCTCTTGGCCACCTCTCCAACCTCATGTCACCCCTCTCCTCCTCCACAGCCCTCCAGCCCGCTGGCCTCTGCGCTCCTCTGAGGCTCACATGCACTAGTTTTCTGCCTGCAGGCTCTTCCTCAGCCCCCCAGCGACTGCTCTCACTTACTAGATACACCTTCCCAGCCCAAACAAAGCTGAGTAGCCCCCTCACCAAATCCCCACTGTCCACAGCCTGCCTATTTATTTCTTTTGCACAACTTACTGCTACCTGAAATTACCCTGATGTTCCACGTTTATTGTCTATACCCTATGTCTATCTCCCCGTGACTAACCTAGTGACGACATATAGTAAGTACTGGGTAGATAAATAAATTTGACAGAATATTGAGTGAATGGTAGTCATTACTGCTAAGCCAAGAATGGGAATGGCTACTTGCCACACTGGTGGCACCAAGCTCCAGGCTAAGGAGAGAACAAGAGAACAATTAAACTTGACATCCAGGGACATTTTGCTAAGCTCATAAGGAGGATTCTTTCTACTCTGTGACATAAGATATAAAGGGAAAACTATTCAAAATCAAATTCTTTGTAAGATAGCCAAATAAGATATTTAAATTAACATTTTTAACAGTTCAAGACCTTAGTCTTACTTAGTCCAGTAACAGCTAATAAACTAATTGAAGTATTTCTTAATTACCAAGACAGCACAGATAAAAACTACGATTTTTTTAAGATTTAGCATTTTTACTAGAATAATACATATGCTCTTTATGATGCCAAATAAAATAGTCAGTATTCTCCGACACTGAAAAATAAAAATTCAGCCAGTTGGTTCCCTTCTGAAGGCTGTCCTACACTGTTTACACATACTAATTACATAGATATTGAGAATTAAACAGTATAAGCTACCTTATCTCTACTTATAGCATAGACCTTTAGAAATTAAATAGTATGAGCTGTATCTTTAAGATGGTTACACATTTAAGAATAAATCAAACTATAGATTCCTACTTTTCTGAGATTCAAAAAGTACGAATCTAAATATGTAACTTTTCTAGACCCTTGGTTTCATATCTGCAATTACCAAAGACATAACATGCAGGCAACAAGCAGGTACCACAAGCCAGATCAATAACACATGAAATACAATAGCATAAAATTGCACAGACCAGGCAGCTGATAAGCCTGACAGGGAGAGTGTTTGTACCAAAGGGCAGGACGTAGGGAGGTGAGCACCTGGCCTGGCTGGATCAGGGTGCCAAGGTGGAAGCAGAGTGGGGGAGACCCTACACTAAGGAAAGCAATAAGAAATGACAGCACAGGAGTAAAGGCCTCGACCTCCTGTATTCTACCAGCCAGGGGCCGATCAAAATAGGAATTAAATGACAGAACGGACAAAAATACAACATATTCCCTGACTCATCATCCAACCAATGGGATGAAGTTCAGAGACAAAAAAAGAAGCCCCAGGAGGATATAGGTAAGACTCCGTATAAAATGGATTTGATTTCTATCATCAGGTACACTTTAAATATACACAATTTTTTCCACTCACTCCAAAGGACAGATTAACCAGACAGAAAATAAATAAGGCGACAGAGACATTGAACAACAGATCTATTAGAACAGATAGATCTAACAGACATCTACAGAACTCTACACCCAAAGCAGCAGATACACATTCTTCTCAAGAGCACATGGAACATTTTCAAGAATAAATCATATATTAGATCTCAAAAAGAGCCTCCGTAAATTCAAAAAGATTGAAATTGTACCAACCAGATTCTCAGACCACAAAGGTATGAAACTAGAAATAAATTATGCAAAGAAAACGAAAAAGCCCACAAACACATGGAGGATTAACAACATGCTCCTAAATAACCAATGGATCAATGACCAAATAAAAACAGAGATCAAGCAATATATGGAGACAAATGACAACAATAATTCAACACCACAAAATGTGTGGGATGCAGCGAAGGCCGTGCTAAGAGGAAAGTATATTGCAATACAGGCCTACCTCAGGAAAGAAGAACAATCCCATATGAGCAGTCTAAACTCACGATTAACGAAACTAAAAAAAGAAGAACAAACAAGGCCCAAAGTCAGTAGAAGGAGGGACATAACAAATATTAGAACAGAGATAAATAAAATTGAGAAGAATAAAACAATAGAAAGAATCAACGAAAGCACGAGCTGGTTCTTCAAGAAAATAAACAAAATAGATAAACCCCTAGCCAGACTTATCAAAAAAAAAAAGAGAGTCTACACACAAAACAGAATCAAAACTGAGAAAGGAAAAATCACTACAGACATCACAGAAATACAAAGAACTATCAGAGAATACTATGAAAAATTATATGCTAACAAACTGGATAACCTAGAAGAAATGGACAACTTTCTAGAAAAATACAACCTTCCAAGGCTGACCCAGGAAGAAACAGAAAATCAGAACACACCAATTACTAGCAATGAAATTGAATTGGTAATCAAAACCTACCTAAGAACAAAACTGTGGCGCGCGGCGCATGCGCACTTCTCTTTGCAAAAACGCCATTACAAGATGGCGCTGACATCCGCCCACTGCGAGCCGTAAACAACCGCGGGGCGCATGCCCAAACAGCCAAATACCACCTAGAGGTTGCATGACCTGAGACGTCAGATCGCCTGAGTCGTATCAGCCAGTAAAAAACAGACACGCCAGTGCTAGTGCTATAAAAGAGGGGTTTTGCCTCTCTTCCGGGTCTTCCTCTTTCCTCTTTCCTCCGGCTTCAATAAAGCTTGCTGCAGAAGGATCCTGGCGTCCGCGTGCGTTCTTGCTGGCGAGACGATTGCGCGGGCCGCAACTGGTGCCGAAACCCGGGAAGGCCGAACCATCGCCAGGCACCGAGGGAGACCCCCTTTTTCGGGGAGGGTCCAGAACTGCAGCCTTCGGGTGAGTATCAGAAAGGTATGTTTGGACTTCCTCCCGTTATTTCCTGATAAGTAAACTCTTCATTGGTGTTATCAGTCGGACGTAGATAAGCCGCAGCACCAGCTATGGGAAATTCACACTCCCTAGTTAAGGCTCTAAACGCCGTTCTGAAAAAACATGAGGTCGGCTTGCCCCGTGGGGTAACTGAGAATTTCATCAAGGAGGTAGACAAACTAGCTCCTTGGTTTGCCGTCTCAGGCTCGTTAACTCTCCCCTGCTGGGATAAATTGAAAGGGGACCTCGAGCGAGCACAAACAGAAGGTAGACTCAGATCAGGAACCTTAGCAGTATGGAGTTTGGTGCGGTCCTGTCTACAAGATGAGAACTGTCAAGCAGTTCTAGCGTCAGGACGAGAGATACTCCAGGAAGTACAGTCCAGCATGTCAGAATCTGATCAAGAGAGACGAAGTGGCGCGCGCAAAAAGAAAAGGCACGATAAGAAATTAGGCCCCTCACAGGCTTTAAAGCCCGTCGAGGCGTTAGAGAAGAGAAAGGACGCTCTGGGAGAGACTAGTAAGGAGTCAGTGAGAAAACCCCTTTACCCCCTTGCAGAATTAGAAGCGTTGAACTTAGACACTTCCGACACAGAAGATCTTGATCCTGGGGAAACAGAAACCTTAGAAGAAGAAGCTGCACACTATGAAAGGGAGAGATATCACCCTGATTGGCCGACACCAAAATTAAAAACGAAAGTAAGGGAGACAGGCGGACCACCCTCCGTTAAACCGTCTGCGCAGATACCAACTGCGCCCCCGCCTTATGTGAGTCAGCGCAATGATTCCTTCTTTTCTCCTGAAGTGTCCCAAAAGATTAGAATGGCCTTCCCTGTATTTGAAGGGGCTGGAGGAGGTAGAGTACATGCTCCTGTAGAATTTGCAGTTTTAGAAAAGCTTGCAGAATCAGTCCGCAAATATGGAGTAGACGCTAGCTTTACTGTCATGCAAATAGAGCGTCTTGCTAACATGGCGCTGACACCCAGCGACTGGCAACCTACCGCCAAGGCCACACTTAACAGCTCAGGTCAATATATGGAGTGGAAGGCCCTGTGGCAAGAAGCCTTGCAAATACAAGCCAAAACGAATGCCCTGTTAGCCGGCGATCAGGCCCTTTGGACATATGATCTCCTAACAGGACAGGGCCCTTATGCTAATAATCAGACAGAGTATAACTAGGGAGCTTATGCTCAGATCGCGGCCGCCGCAGTGCAAGCATGGAAAGGACTTTCTAAAAAGGGGGAACTGGAAGGACAGTTAACTAGAGTCGTCCAGGAGCCACAAGAGTCTTTTTCAGACTTTGCGGCACGAATGACAGAAACAGCAACCAAAATTTTTGGCGACTCTGATAGAGTAAGAATCCTTGTAGAGCAGCTAGTTTTTGAAAATGCTACCCCTGAATGCAAAACCATTATAAGACCTAGGAGAAACAAAGGCCTAGCAGACTGGATAAAATCTTGTCGCGGTATAGGAGGCCCACTTACCAATGCAGGACTAGCCGCAGCGATCTTGCAGACAAAAGGAGGAGCCGCTGCAGGCTCGAAAACATGCTTTAACTGTGGGAAACCCGGCCATATGAAAAAGGACTGTCGTAGCCAACAGTCTAGTCCTAAGAGGCCGCCTAATCTCTGTCCTAGATGCAAAAAAGGCTATCATTGGGCCGGGGAATGTCGCTCTACGAGAGATCTTCAGGGTAACTTACTTCCTCCTCCGGAGGAGGTTAACACCTTAGAGTCTGAGCAGCCAAAAAACGGCCTACAGGGCCCCCGGCGCCAGGGCCCTCAGAAATATGGAGCCAAGAGCCGCCCACAAAAGGGTTGGGTAGCTGCCGAGCATACTCCGGCTCGGCAGGACTGGACCTCTGCGCCACCACCGGATTCTTATTGATGCCTCAGTTAGGGACACAGCCCGTCCCTGTCGCCTTCGATGGCCATCTCCCTGACCAAAGTGTGGGACTGATACTTGGCCGTGCTTCCTTGACTATCAAAGGACTCATTGTCCATCCCGGTGTTGTGAGCACAGACTCGCCACCTAACCTCCAGGTCCTCTGCTCCAGCCCTGAGGGCGTCTTTTCCATCTCACCAGGAGATCGCATAGCCCAGCTCATCCTATTGCCCAGTTTACAGAGTAGCCTCCCAGCTAAAACAGAAAAGAGGGAAAGTGGAATAGGATCATCTGGATCAGACCATGCTCATTTAGTAATAGACCTAAAAACTCGACCAACCATGATGTTAGTCGTGGAAGGAAAGTCATTTACAGGCATCTTAGACACAGGAGCTGATAAGAGTATAATTTCTGCCCTCTGGTGGCCGAAAAATTGGCCACTAACACAATCATCTCAGTCACTCCAGGGACTAGGCTATAAGGCCAACCCCTCGCTCAGTTCTCGATCCCTGCAGTGGGTAGCCCCAGAAGGCCAGCAGGGCGCATTTATTCCTTATGTTCTCCCCCTTCCAGTTAACTTATGGGGAAGAGATGTACTAAGTCAACTAAATTTAAGATTGACCGATGTTTACTCACCACAAGCAGTATCTATAATGTCTCAAATGGGATATAGAGAAGGTAAAGGGTTAGGGATTCATGAACAAGGAAGGCTGGAGCCTATACAATCAAAGACTAACCCAGGTAAGCAAGGCCTGGGTTTTCCCTAGTGGCCACTGAGGATGTTGTGCCCATAACCTGGCTCACGGAGGAGGCCGTATGGGTTCCTCAATGGCCTCTTTCCTCCCAAAAGTTAGAGGCTGCCACAAAATTAGTAGAGGAACAAATACTACTTGGACATTTAGAACCCTCTACCTCCCCTTGGAATACCCCAATATTTGTGATTAGAAAGAAATCCAAGAGATGGAGACTCTTGCATGATTTAAGAGCTATCAACGCTCAAATGCAGCTCTTAGGTGCAGTTCAGCGAGGCCTGCCTCTTCTCTCAGCCCTTCCAAAATTCTGGAATTTAATCATTATAGATATCAAAGATTGTTTTTTCTCTATCCCATTGCATGCGCAGGACAGGCCTCGCTTTGCCTTTACCTTGCCAGCTATTAATCACTCTATGCCAGATAAGAGATACCAATGGAAAGTCCTGCCACAAGGCATGGCTAATAGCCCCACCATATGTCAGTTATATGTTCAAAAAGCTCTTGAACCCATTCGGGCTCGATTTCCATCCCTCATGATAGTTCACTATATGGATGACATTCTGCTATGTCATAGGGAACAGTCAGTTTTGCGCGCTTCTTACCCATTATTAACAAAAGTTTTAGAAAGATGGGGTCTCCATATTGCCTCAGAAAAGGTCCAAATGTCAGCAATCGGATCCTTCCTGGGCGCGACTATACACCCCGAAACGATCAGCCCTCAAAAGGTAACGATCCGCAGAGACCACCTCCATACTTTAAATGATTTCCAAAAATTGTTAGGAGACATTAATTGGTTGAGACCTTTTTTAAAAATCCCTTCGGCTGAGTTAAAGCCATTGTTTGACATTTTGGAAGGAGATACTCATATTACCTCACCCAGAACCCTGACGCCCGAAGCAGACTTAGCACTACAATTAGTAGAGAAAGCACTGCAGACTGCTCAACTGCAAAGGATTGTGAAGAACGCGCCCTTTCTCTTGTGTGTGTTCAAGACTTTCCAATTGCCCACTGCTGTGCTATGGCAGGATGGACCTTTATTATGGGTCCATCCCCACGCTTCTCCAGCAAAAATAATTGATTGGTATCCCGATGCAGTCGCTTGCTTAGCCCTGCGTGGAATAAAGGCAGCCCTCACTCATTTTGGAGAGAAGCCACAAAGCTTAATTGTTCCTTATACTGCGCATCAAGTTCAAGTCCTGACCGCCACCTCAGATACCTGGGCAGTTTTAGTCACTTCCTTTAATGGCAAGATAGATAATCATTATCCTAAACATCCAATTTTGCAATTCGCATTAACCCAAGCTTTAGTGTTCCCCAGAGTGACAGCATCAAAGCCACTCCCCAATGGTGTGGTAGTCTATACTGATGGATCTAAGACAGGCAGAGGAGCTTATGTAGTTGATGAAAAAATAACAACCAGACAGTATCAAGAATCCTCCCCCCCAGGTGGTAGAATGCTTAATAGTTTTAGAAGTCCTACAGACCTTTTTACAACCCCTAAATGTTGTTTCTGACTCCATCTATGTAGTTAATGCTGTAAAAATTCTAGAAGTTGCTGGGTTAATTAAATCCTCTAGTAAAGTCGCCTCTATTTTTCGCGACATCCAGGCTGCCTTGTTGAATAGAAAGTCCCCAATATTTATTACACACATAAGGGCCCATTCCGGCCTCCCAGGGCCCATGTCTTGGGGTAACATGCAAGCAGATCAGGCCACACGCCTCGTGGCCACAGTGCTTGTCAACACAGCCCTTGATCAAGCCAAAGAATTCCATTCTCAGTTCCATGTCACTGCCGAGACGCTACGACATCGTTTTAATATTTCTAGAAAGGAAGCTAGGCAGATAGTAACTCAGTGTAAACAGTGTTGTCAATTTTTACCAGTACCTCATACTGGAATTAATCCTAGAGGAATCCGACCTTTACAGATTTGGCAAATGGATGTTACCCATGTCTCCTCCTTAGGAAAATCCCAGTATTTACATGTTTCTATTGATACCTGTTCTGGCGTTATATTCGCCACCCCCTTGACTGGAGAGAAAGCTTCTCATGTAATACAACATTGTCTAGAGGCGTGGAGTGCATGGGGCAAACCTCAAATCCTAAAGACAGATAACGGCCCCGCTTATACCTCTCAAAAATTTCTACAATTTTGCCGCCAGATGGATGTAGCCCATCGTACAGGCATTCCTTATAATCCCCAAGGCCAAGGGATTGTTGAACGTGCCCACCGCACACTAAAATCCTACTTCATTAAACAAAAAGGGGGAATTAGAGACATTTTGTCTCCAGGCCCCCGGGCAGCGGTTTCTCTGGCTCTTTTTACATTAAATTTTTTAAATCTGGATGACCATGGCGCATCTGCGGCTGATCGCCATTGCACACCAACAGATTCACCCAAAGAATTAGTGAAATGGAAAGATGTTATCTCTGGTCAATGGAAAGGCCCGGATCCTATTTTAATGCGATCCAGGGGAGCTGTCTGTGTTTTCCCACAGGAAGAAAATACTCCGTTCTGGGTGCCTGAAAGACTGACCAGAAGAATCTTAGAAAATGAAGAGGCACGAGACCACAAGGAGACCCCTGGTCGGCTTGGGGATGCTGCTCCTGAGCCTGATGGTGGTAACGGGGGAACCCCGGTGGGGAATCATGACGACATTTCCAATACCCATGCCAGTGATGCATAATGCTCAAGTTTTCCCACGCTTTTTTACCACCAACAGAAGCCTGGGGCTTGCTTTTATCCCCTATGATGACCAAAGTCAGAGGATGGCTACTAATAATAGTTACCTCTTAAAAGGGAGCCTGTGCTTTACGATCATCAAAAGCCCTAACGAGACTAGTCATTGTGTTCAAATTTATAATCAATTGCGGGGATGGTGGCCTAGTGCCACAAACAACCGTGAAAAACCACCCCCTCAACCTAAATTAGCCCCGTTTTGCAAGGGAACTATGGCAGATGACCTCTTCCTGCCATGGACAGGTTGTCAGGCCAGGCATTCATCTTGGACCATACAAAATTATTTTACCTTTTCCCCTAATATTAATACTTATTATAATAGTACATTTCTTGGTTATAATTTTACTTATATGATCCTTGAAAGAGCCAATGCTAACCCTTTTGATCAATGGCTCCTTTGCGGTATTAATGGAAGTTGCACTGATTTGTCACCATTTGTTATGATCAATGGAGGAGCCACTGCTAAAGGAAAAATAACATTTGATTTTAAAGGAACCGCTAAAGCCTCTGGCTCTGGAGGATCCTCGAATAAATTTCAGTGGACTACCGACTTTAAGTCCTATGAAGAATATCAAAACTTGACTTTTGAGCCCACACCTGTGTGTGTTTGGCCTCCATTCATATGGATTGTGAGCAATGTTAGTTCTGTTTGGAATGACACCTTAAGGTGCACCTCAGAGACCTGCTTCTATGTGCTTTGCTGGGATGCCAGCACTTTTCCTTTTGCTATGGTGACTCGGTTACCTAGATTTGTACCTGTACCAGTCGAAGCACCCAGTAGTCTAAGCAAATTTAGAGTAAAAAGAGATTTTGGTATTTCTGCCATTATTGTTGGGATTGTTGCCACCGCTGCCGTGACAGGGTCGGTCACGGCATCTGCCCTCGCCCTATCTACTTCTATACAGACAGCAGATACTATTAATCAGTTGTCTGCCGCAGTTACCTCAGCCTTAGATGTTCAGGCCTCTGCCAATTCACAAATTATGGGAGGCCTAATGCTAGTGAACCAACGTATAGATTTGGTTCAAGAACAGATTGATATTTTATGGCAGATGGCTCAATTAGGCTGTGAACAGAAAATGCCAGGCTTATGTGTTACCTCCATTCAATATGAGAATTTCACTCGAGCAGCAAATCTTTCTAAAACTTTGTCTCAGTTTTTACTACAGAATTGGACATCTGAATTTGAAGAAACGCTACGAAAATTGCGCTTTGCCATTATTGAAGTGAATTCGACCCGGCTTGATCTGTCTTTGACCGAGGGGCTGTCTTCTTGGATCTCCTCGGCCGTTTCCTATTTTAAGGAGTGGGTGGGAGTTGGACTTTTTGGTACTTTTGTGTGTATTGGCCTGGCGTTTGCCTTTTTTATACTGTGCAAGCTGCGGGCTCAAAGGCAACGGGATAAAGCAGTGATGGCTCAAGCCTTTGCAGCCTTAGAACAAGGCGAAGCAATAGGTATGTGGGTGTCCATGCTTAAGAACCAATGACCCCTTTTTATTTCTCTTCCTGCCCATGAGGTCCCTCGCTCCCCCATCAAGACCTGGTAAGTCAGTGACGGAGTGTTAGATAAGACTCTAACCGCCTAAGACAGGGCGACCTCGGGTGGGGAGGCCGACCCAGAGACGGGTAAGGAAAGAGCACTGCTCTCCAACAGGCTCAGGTCTTGTGGGAGGCCTTCCCTGGCTGCGAGACCTCCCCAGGATTTGCTTATGGACCCAGCTCTTGCACCTGGAAGGTTTTACCCATTGCACCCAGAGAGTGAGTCCCAGAGTCCCAAAAGAAATAAAAAAGGGGGAGATGTGGCGCGCGGCGCATGCGCACTTCTCTTTGCAAAAACGCCATTACAAGATGGCGCTGACATCCGCCCACTGCGAGCCGTAAACAACCGCGGGGCGCATGCCCAAACAGCCAAATACCACCTAGAGGTTGCATGACCTGAGACGTCAGATCGCCTGAGTCGTATCAGCCAGTAAAAAACAGACACGCCAGTGCTAGTGCTATAAAAGAGGGGTTTTGCCTCTCTTCCGGGTCTTCCTCTTTCCTCCGGCTTCAATAAAGCTTGCTGCAGAAGGATCCTGGCGTCCGCGTGCGTTCTTGCTGGCAAGACGATTGCGCGGGCCGCACAAAACTCCTGGATCAGATGGCTTTACCAGTGGATTTTATCAAACATTTAGTGAAGACCTAATATCCATTCCCCTTAAAGTTTTCCAAAAAGTAAAAGAGGAGGGAATACTTCCAAACTCATCCTATGAGGCGAGCATCACCCTAACACCAAAACCAGGCAAAGACACCAAAAAAAGAGAAAATTACAGACCAATATCCCTGATGAAAATACATGCAAAAATACTCAACAAAATATTAGCAAACTGAACTCAAAAATACATCAAAAAGATCATCCATCATCAGCAGGATTCATTCCAGGGATGCAAGGATAGTACAACATTTGAAAGTCCATCAACATCATCCACCACATCAACAAAAAGAACAAAAACCACATGATTATCTCCATAGATGCTGAAAAAGCATTTGACAAAATTCAACATCCATTCATGATAAAAACTCTCAACAAAATGGGTATAGAGGGCAAATACCTCAACATAATAAAGGCCATATATGACAAACTCACAGCCAACATTATACTTAACAGCGAGAAGCTGAAAGCTTTTCCTTTAAGATAAGGAACAAGACAAGGATGCCCACTCTCCCCACTTGTATTCAACATAGTACTGGAGGTCCTCGCCATGGCAATCAGACAATACAAAGAAATAAAAGGCATCCAGATTGGTAAAGAAGAAGTTAAACTGTCACTGTTGGCAGATGATATGATATTGTACATAAAAAACCCTAAAGAATCCACTCCAAAACTACTAGATCTAATATCTGAATTCAGCAAAGTTGCAGGATACAAAATTATTACGCAGAAATCTGTGGCATTCCTATATACTAACAATGACCTAGCAGAAAGAGAAATCAGGAAAACAATTCCATTCACAATCTCATCAAAAAGAATAAAATACCTAGGAAGAAACCTAACCAAGGAAGTGAAAGACCTATACTCTGAAAACTACAAGACACTCATGAGAGAAATTAAAGAAGATACCAATAAATGGAAACACATCCCAGGCTCACAAATAGGAAGAATATTGTCAAAATGGCCATCCTGCCTAAAGCAATCTACAGATTCAATGCAATCCCTATCAAAATACCAACAGTATTCTTCAACAAACTAGAAAAAATAGTTCTAAACTTCATATGGAACCACAAAAGACCCCGAATAGCCAAAGCAATCCTGAGAAGGAAGAATAAAGCTAGAGGGATTATGCTCCCCAACTTCAAGCTATACTACAAAGCCACAGTAATCAAGACAATTTGGTACTGGCACAAGAACAGACCCACAGACCAATGGAACAGACTAGAGAGCCCAGATATAAACCCAAGCATATGTGGTCAATTAATATACAATAAAGGACCATGGACATACAATGGGGAAATGACAGCACCTTCAACAACTGGTGTTGGCAAAACTGGACAGCTACATGCAAGAGAATGAAACTGGATTATTGTCTATCCCCATACACAAAAGTAAACTCGAAAAGGATCAAAGACCTGAATGTAAGTCATGAAACCATAAAACTCTTAGAAAACAACATAGGCGAAAATCTCCTGAATATAAACATGAGCAACTTTTTTCTGACTGCATCTCCTCAAGCAAGAGAAACAAAAGAAAAAATAAACACATGGGACTACACCAAACTAAAAAGCTTCTGTACAGCAAAGGACACCATCAACAGAACAAAAAGGCATCCTACAGTATGGAAGAATATATTTGTAAACGACATATCCAACAAGGGGTTAACATCCAAAATATATAAAGAACTCACATGCCTCAAAATTCAAAAAGCAAATAACCTGAATAAAAAATGGGCTGAGGATATTAACAGACAATTCTCCAAAGAAGAAATTCAGATGGCCAACAGGCACCTGAAAAGATGCTACACATCACTAATCATCAGGGAAATGCAAATAAAAACCACAATGAGCTATAACCTCACACCAGTTAGGATGGCCAGTGTCAAAAAGACTAAGAACAACAAATGCTGGTGAGGATGCGGAGAAAGGGGAACCCTCCTACACTGCTGGTGGGAATGTAAGCTAGTTCAACCATTGTGGAAAGCAATATGGAGGTTCCTCAAAAAACTAAAAATAGAAATACCATTTGACCCAGGAATCCCACTCCTAGGAATTTACCCAAAGAATATAATTTCTCAGATTCAAAAAGACATATGCACCCCTATGTTTATTGCAGCACTATGTACAATAGCCAAGACATGGAAGCAACCTAAGTGTCTATCAGTAGATGAATGGATAAAGAAGATGTGATACATATACACAATGGAATACTATTCAGCCATAAGAAGGAAACAAATCCTACCATTTGCAAAACATGGATGTAGCTGGAGGTTATTATGCTCAGTGAAATAAGCCAGGCAGAGAAAGACAAGTGCCAAATCATTTCCCTCATTTGTGGAGTATAACAGTGAAGCAAAACTGAAGGAACAATATGGCAACAGACTCAAAGACTCCAAGAAGGGGCTAGAGGTTACCAAAGTGGAAGGGTGGGGGAGGCAGGTGGGGAGGATAGGTGAAGGGGACTGAGGGGTATTTTGATTAGCACACATGGTGTGTGGGAGGGATCATGGGGAAGACAGTGTAGCACAGAGAAGGCAAATAGTGACTCTGCGGCACCTTACTACACTGATGGACAGTGATTGCAATAGGGTATGGGGGGGACAAAATAATATGGGTGAATGTTGTTACCACATTATTTTTTCATGTGAAACCTTCATAAGAGTGTATATCAAAAATATCTTAATAAAAAAAGTTAAAAAGTAAATGAATATACACAATTTTTATTTTTGAAATAAAATTAAAGTAAAACCAAATGTAAAAATCAGCTGCCTCTCCTATAAAAGATGTATTTGATCTGAACCCCAAATTCAACAAGTGTTGCCAAACCTTTTCAGCATTCAAGAAGCCTTGCACTATTCTTCTTCCCTCTCACCCCTCTACCAGTGATATGTCTTGAAAGATTCTATCAAACAACTGATCAAATGATAAATGTGTATTCTCATTTTAGTTAAAAATGAAGTGCTAGCAGACTGACTTTACATAATTTGAAAAGCAAAGGCCCCCGACATTTTAATTAGCTATTGAATTTTATTTTGAATAAACCCACATTTTCCAAAAGACTTTTAGCAACAGAAATAACTCCTGTACTTCCTCTAAACCCTCAGAGGTGGAACCCAGAGCCTCAGGATTGATTAGACGCGCAGTGGATGCAGGCAAGAGGAGCACGGTGTAACCACGGTGCCGGAAGGAGCACGGGTGCGCTCCGTCACCCAACCATCAGTACAGGAGAGGAGGGCATTCGGGTACCATAAATGTGAAAGCCTTGCAGCTCAGCAATCTATTCTGATGAGCACAAGCTACCAGGACCAAAAACATATGCTAACTTTCCTCAGACACTATTTTTCCATCTTCTACAAAGTTGTTAATGGTCACAAAATTTTACGATCAAAGTACTAAGATTATCGTGTTTAAGATTACCTACATAATGATTTTGTAAATCTAAGTCATGGAATAGAGTAATCCCTATACTTCTCATGTCAGAAATGCCACAACTATGGCAGACAATCCAAAAATTAACCCTCTCATTAACGATGTGAGCCGCATGCCCCTCTTCCTACTGAATGCCTACTGATCTCTCAACTATTTATTCTCACTATTGTTCAGCCACTGTCGCCGTTTAAATTACCTACCTTACAACTCTATGCCAATTAGTGTAGCCCTTGACTGAGTCTACCCAAAGAAAAGCTACTCCACAGAGTGAATTTCCAGAAGTAACTCCCGGAAGAACTCCCCACCTAGTGCTGTCACCTCCCGGGGAATGGCAGGTGCAGTGGGGCTCAGGTGTCCCCCACAGATAAGGACTTCCCAACCCTTGGCTCGCTGAGATACTTAAGCACCTGAACAACTTAAAATCTCACTGCCAAGTCTGGTACCAATGTGAGAAGTAACTGTAGAGTCACTTTAAATAAATCATTCAGATGACAACGAAGAACAATGTGCTACCTAAACCAGTAACATTATACACACAAAAGGAGACTTACAACAATTACCATCATCTTGATTAATCTTATGACTAAAATGTTTAATCATTCATTCCACTTGTAATCATTATCTTTTATCACTGACCAAACATGCAGTTTTAATGTCTCCTTCTATTATTTATATTGGACATTTTAGGGTTACATTCTAAGGTTACATTACACATTTCATTGGAATTTTAAATAAGTCCTTAAATTTTAAAAAGCTAACTATTATATGCATACTTGCTCTATCTGCATAAAGAAACACTGGAGGGAGTCATACAAAATTAATACTAGGATTACTTATGGGCTGGGACACCAGGGCTGACTGGGAAGGAGTGGGTGAGCACCCTCACTCAGTGCGTCTTCTTACATAGTTCTGATTTGTTAGCCATTTAAGTGCAACAGCTGCTCAAAGCGCACTTATCTATATAGCAACTGTCTGAAAATTGTATCACCTATTACACAAATGAATTAGCCTGTCAGAATTCTGTGTTTTCATTTTACATAAAAAGACAAATACAGCTAATATCATTTTTAACTCCCCAAATGGGTATACTTGCCAACATGTCCTCCGAACTCACAAATTCTGGTTTAAAAAAATAAAGCTTTTGGTTTTTGTTTGAAATCCTAAGGATTCAGGCTTTTGAAACAAGTTGTGCTTCCCTCCCCCATAAAGTCATTTCTAAAGTTTTCAACTCCTATCTTGGCCTCGCTGCCTAACCCAGTAAGTCCTGAGTGGCGCCTGTGAATGTGCTACCCCGAGTGAGGCACCAGTCCACCGCCACCACTCCCACTTTCCTCGCACCTGCCCCCCTGAGAGACCAGGAATGGGGAGCAGGCAGCGCCCCAGCAAACACGAGGCAGCCGGGGTGCCTTCTGGCCTCCCTTCTCCTCGTCAGGACAGGACAGAGGAGCCTGCTGCTCTCCTGCAGCTCTGCTTTTACCCAACCCCCCATCCCGACAGCAACCTCTGCCCGCGGGTCCCGGCTACCAGGGGCTGCGCACGTCCTTTCTTGTAGCATCCCTGTCCACGTGACTCTTCACTTCTCACGGCAGTGCGTCTTGTCAACATATTCACTCTGCTAAAGCCGCAGTTCCACGGTGAACAGTCTGGCCGGCTTCTGCTCTCAGACACTCCCCATCATGGCCCATCCTGCTGTTTACTGGCCTGTCCTCCCACCATAGTAGGTGTTGGGGAAGGATTGTGATTTTTACACTACACAGTACTTGAGAAATGCAAAACTATTTTAAGACTAAGAACAATCTACTGCAAAACACAGATGCTTACCATGATTATGGACACACCGCTCCTCCCTGTGTTAATAAAATGCAGCCTAACACATAAATCAGAACTGAACTTATAAATGACATGACACTGAGAAGAGAGTACCTTCACAAAGGACACTTGGGGGTGCTCTTTAGCTAACTCTGCCATCACGCCATTCATCTGAGCACATTGAGGAGCCCAGGGTGCCCAGAAATGGACCACAAGGAGGGACCTGGAAGTCAAGAAAACGCAGTTTTTAAAATTATAGTATCTTTAGAAATAAGCAAATACTGATATACAGTTGACCTTTGAACACGGGGGTTGGGAACAACAACATCCATATATATTATAACTTTTGACTCTTCAAAAAGTTTACTACTGGTTATGGTTGACTGAAGCTTTACCAGTAATAGAAACAGCAGATTAACACATTTTATGTAAGTATTATATACTGTATTATCACAATAAAATAAGCTAAAAATATTTTATCAAATTGTCACAAATCTCAAAAATATTTTCCAATACATTGAAAAATATCCACACATAAGTGAACCCATACAGTTTAAACCCGTGTTGTTCAAGGTTCAACTGTAGATTAAACTCTATTACCAAAAAAAAAAAAGCCTTTGTAAGAACTGCCTGAATTGTGTTTTACTGCTACATCTGTGCTGTACTAAACACACTAATGTGTTTTACAACACATGTTCATGATATTTCTTAAGACTTTGCTCACATAAGTGGTTCTGAATACTCATCCATCTCAACTGAAAGTCATGTAAATCAAACTATATTTTTGGACCCTTAGGAAAGGAGGAAACGAAAGTTTTGTAGTTGAGGCATAATATTTGTGAAAAATGACTACAGATACATTATTATTTTTGTTAGTATTTTCTTTTTAAACATGTGCTGCCACAAAGGGGCATAATCCTAACTGCAAGGACAGGAATAAAAGTTGAAAAGGAAGGCACGCAACCAGAAAACAAAGGGCAAGGAGCTGCTGCTTACAGAGACATACGTTTTTATATTAGGCTACAAAAGGTTTTCTAAAAATTGATAGTATGAACAGACAGAATATTGGATTAACAAACTATTGACTAAATTCCCAGGCATCTCCATATATATTCATCAACTACTTTCACATGAATCATCTTGGCAAAGCTCTACCCCACACCCAACTGAAAGACCTGGTTATAATTTCAGATATACTCGTCCAGCCAAAAAAACCTGAAGTCAGGAAGAAAGCACATTAAAAACTGCACGCATGAGAGACACCAAGGACGACTGACCAGGACAAGAAAAGGAGTAAGAATGAAAGCAGCGACCTGCCGCCCAGAGTCCATCCAGTGTTGGGGGGCAGAAGCAAACGGAGGCACTGGGGGCGGCAGAGGCAGCGCTGCAGGCGTGGCCTAGAGCCGACTCCAACCTGCTGGCTCAGTGACTCACGCCCACGAGGAATCGTACCAATGCTGCCAGCCTGAGAGCAAAGGAAGTCTATGGGCTGTTAGTGAAGGTCTGCAGCTCAGGAAAGAAGTCTGCAGATCTGGGAGTCCAGAAACAGACAGGACAGGAAGGGAGGGAGGAAGACAGAAAGACAAAGAGGGGAGGGAGAAAAGAAGAGAGGGCCAGCATCTCACTCGCCTAGCAAGCAGCAGAAGAGACTGAGGTCAGAGCCTCTGGGGCTCAACAGAAACAGTAAGGCAGTAAGGAGGCAAAGGGGCTACGGACAGGATAAAAGGGCCTCACAGAGATCAAGAAAAGTGTCAGGAAGGAAGGAGTGACAACGATCTAACGCAGCAGCAGGAAGGGCAACTAGCGAGGGAGAGAGTACTTAGGGAGGAAGCACAGGACGGGGCAGCGTGGGGAGGGCAGAGCGAAGAGGGGCATGTAGAGATGGCTAGAAATCTACTCTTAAGAAACGGCTGTGAACAGACTGCTCCGCGGAGGGAAAGGCAGCACCAAAGGGTTTGCTTTTTTCTTGGTTCAAGAAAATCTTCATGTGTTTATTTTGTGAGGGGAGAATGCAATCGGCTTCCAAGAAACATTTAAGGGAGCAAGGTCTCAGAGGAAGCAGAAGAGGAGAAATCCGCTGGAGAGAAAATTCACCTTGGGACAGTTTCCTCTGGGTCAGGGACAAAAGAACCAGAATGAGTAGAGATGTAAATAAACAGGTGTTAGGAGGGGACGATGGAAGGGGCGCTCAGGAGATGCTACCTGAAGTCTTGTTTTCCCAGATAGGAAGTAAGGTCATTTGCTGAAACAAAGTGGAGGCCAGCGCCATAGACAGGCCTGAAGAGGACAGCGAGCCGCCCAGGGGGAAATAAGAGGAAAGCAGGAGTCCCTAAAGGAAGACCCACCAAGGCTGGGAAGGGCACACTGTGGGGCCCCATCAAGGGGTCATTTGCATGCAGCAGAACTTAGAAGTCAGTGTGTGAGGAGGCAGAGACATGGTATGTTTCACCAAGCGCTGGTCCTTCTCCTGGATGTACAGCTAGACCACCCTCCTCAGTCCTCCCTCCTCGGAGCTGTCTGGGGCCCTGGAACCAAGTTCTGGCCAGCAGAGTGCAGGCCAGAAGTGATCTACCTGCCCCTCAAAACCTTCCATGTGAGACTCTACAGAGGAAGCAGAAGAGGTTCTGAGGCCTAAGGGCTGGCAAGAAGGCAAATAGGCTCACAAAAGATTGGTGCAGGCATGTTCACAGCAGCCTCAAACAAAACCACCACAGACTGGATTAACCCAAATGTCCACAGACTGGAGAACTGTTGTGTAGTCACACAATGAAATATTACTCAGCGATAAAAAGGACCAAACTACATAAACATGCAATAACATGGATGAATCTCAAAAACAAGCTAGCAAAATAAGCCAGACATAGAAGACCAGAGCTGTGTGGCTCTATTTATATAAAGTCCAAGCACAGGCAAAATGAATCTATAGTGAAAGAAAGCAGATCAGTGGTGGGGATTACTGCAAAGTTGCTAAAGAACATTCTGGGTTCTCTCTTCCTGTTCTGAAAGATGGTTACTTGTGTGTACAACTGTCAAAATCCATCACACCCAACTATTAAGATCTGTGCATTTTATTACGGTATGTAAATAATACCTCAATTCTTTAAAAGTTGTGATACCACTTTTTAATAACTGAAAAAGGATTTTTAAGATCGTAATACTCAATGATAAAAAGGATGGAGTGAGAGAAGCACTTTCATATCCTGCTGGTAAAATATAAATTGGAACTTTTGGAAAATTGCTTACACTCTTTCAATTACCTATCCTAAGGAAGTAAAGAAACAAAGATTTATGTGTTTGAACACTTCCCTACTATTTTACATAGCAAATAATTGGAAAAACCTATTGTTCAACAATTAACCTTTTCTTAGTAGTCATATAACAAAATATTACAAAGCCATTAAAAATCATGTATTCAAAGAATTTTAATGACACGGGAAGATGCTCATACTACATTTTTTAACAATTAAAATAGGTTACCAAAGTTTGTAATAGTATGAGCAGAAGAATGTAAAAATGAAATATGCACACACACATAACTTAAATTCATTATTATCAACATGGTCTTGATGAGCAATTTACATCTTCATTTAAACATGGAATCTTAACTTCCACATTTGTAAAACAATAATGACGTAACACCATGGAATGTAGATAAGATCAAACAAAATTATAAAAGCATTTTTAAAACATTAAATATGATACTAATGTTAATAGCTATTTTTAATTATCCACAATATTCTCATATTTTAGATGAGATTAACTTCCACTTTCCAATTAAGTACACGATGCCTAACATCAATGAAACAAATACAAATGCCATCATCCTCTCCGGGATTACAGGTCACGTATCCTCTCCACCTTCACGGAACAGCCCCATAGGCACGGTGCGTGGCTCGAGGAAAACCTTCAAAGACCAGGTTCAAATCCTGACTAATGTGACTGGTAATGACCGTCAGTTCTTCATGAGCAAAATAAAGCTCAATAGTTGTTTCTTTTATTACAGGTGTTCTGCTCCTATAGTTCTTCATCCGCAGGTAACACCAGCTACCACTTATTAAACAGGATCACAACCTCAGTGACTCTGAAAATGGTCTTAATGCCCTCATTCTATAGCCCAGCTGAGGCTTCACTGACATACAAACATGGTTAGATGACTTAAGAAAACAATTCTTCAAACTTTAAAATGGAGAAGTGATACTTGGAAAGAAGACCTTTTAGTAATTACGTGAATGAGTACTACTTAATATTCTCAAATGCTTCCATTTTCACAAAAATCGGCAGAGATCTGTTCCTTCCCAGCATGTTACAAGTCATTTCTCCTGCGCCCACGTAAACTAATCACTGTTTTCTGGATCATTTCAAGTGCAGGCCAGTGGCAAGAATACATCCAAATAGTACATGGATGTGAAACCTTAAGAATTTTAATGTTTAAAAAAGAAGCATAAAACCAAAAATGCGCCACACACGAACAGCCGGTCTTGCAGCTACAGTAAGGTCACGCAGTCACTGAGGGCACGCCCACACACGCCCTGCTCCGGCCAGTCCGCGGCGGCGCCCTCCCGACAGCGCTACCTGGGGCCGCCGTCCCCCGAGCACCCGTGCGTGACCGTCATTTCCCCTGCTGTGCTTTGTTTTTCAACGATTTTTCAAATAAACCTGACATGGCCGTAAGAGCTGTCCTGGTTAACACTTTCCCTCGACGACCCAAAAATAAGAGTTAGTCTCCCCCTCCTCCGTTTTCCACAAAATCGGACCCTTCTCCGCGCCTGCTGCCAACCGGAGTACCACCGGCCTCCAAGGCAAATCCGGCAGCAAAATTCCCCCGAGTTTGGGGCCAAGAAGCGTTGAGAGCTTGCGGGCCCCACGCAGGCGCTGTTCTGCACCGACGGTGTCCAGGGCTGACCCGGCAGCGCCGCGCAGCACGCCTCCACCTCCGGCTCCAAGCCCTCCCGGCGGCCGCTGCCCCGGGTCGTCCCGCCGCGCGGCTAACCCGGGACCGGCGTGGAGGCACTCGCGCCGTAGCGGTCCCACCCGTCCCCAAGCCCCAGTCCCCGCGCGTCCTCCCCAGGCCGAGAGGCCCGTGCGCAAGCCCGAAGGCGCCGGCCGACGGCGCCCCGGTCCCTCTCCCGAGAGGGCGGCCGCGCCCCCGGGCCTCCTCCTCCTCCAGCCGGCGTGGCGGGGGGCGATCTCCGGGCTGCCAAGCCAGGCGGCAGGGCGGGACCCGGGCCTCGGCGCGCCGTCGGGCGGAGTGGGGCCGGGGGTGGCGGGGGCGCGGCGGGGGCCAGACGGAGCGCCGGGCTGGGCCGCAGGCCAGCACGGGGTCGGAGGCCCGGGCCGGGCCGGGTCGGGCCGCAGCCGCTCCCTTCGGCGCGGGAGCCGCGCCCGCCGCTCCGCTCAGGCCCGCCGAGCCGGGCGCCAGGGAGCTGCGCCGGAGCCGCCCTCCGCCGCGTCCCCTCACGCCGCGCCCGCCGCACCGCTTACTTGGCTCTGAGGCGCAGCAGCTCCTCGAACTGCCCGGCTGAACCGACCTCCGCCGCCGCCGCCTCGGCCGCCTCGGCCGCCCCCGCCGCCATGCTGCCGACGCCAGACAGGAGCAATCGAGCTGGGGGCGTGGCCTCGGCCGCTGCGCGCGGAAGCCCCGCCCCGGCTTGCGCCGCACTCGCGGCTGCGTGTCTAGGGACCCCGCCCTTTACCCTCCTGGCCTTCAGGGCTTCCCAGAGCGTGCGGCCCCGCCCCCTGCAGCCTCGCACACCCCCGGCCTGCGTCATCTGGCCCTGCGTCACCTGGCCCAGGCCACTAGCGTCTCCAACTGCCGATGAAACCTCACCGCAAGCCTGGAGCATCCCCTGCCCCAGCGCCGGGGACCAGCTGCTTTGGAGAGGGACCCTTCTCCTTTGGATGTTCCCCTCAAAGCGCTCATCCTGCTGAGCTCCGGGCTCACCGAACCCTGTCGATCCCATCTGGACACGCAGCGCTCCTGGGCAGTCCTCAGGCAGTCAGCTTTGAGTGTGGACCCCATGGCCCCTTCCCCTCCGTGTGCAGGCGCCTGTGCGCGCTTCCACCACATGCCTATCTAAGGGAATTAGACTGCACTTTCTCCTCCACCAGTTCTCAAGGGAGGAATTGTGTCTCTAAGCCAGTCCTGCATTAGAAGCAGGCACATAGTAGGTGCCTAATACATGCCTACTACACGCAGCTGGTGGAGAAGTAGAGTCATGGAGTTTCAAAGACAGTACGGAATAATGTAATGTATCTCATTATAATTTTACATTGATTGCATGTCAAAATGACAATATTTTGGATATGCTTGGTTTTGTGAAATATATTATTAAAATTAAATTTATCCGTCCTTTTTAATGGAGTTACTAGGAATTTTTTAGTTC
The DNA here is from genome assembly GCA_029783875.1 of Phataginus tricuspis. Classification (NCBI taxonomy): domain Eukaryota; kingdom Metazoa; phylum Chordata; class Mammalia; order Pholidota; family Manidae; genus Phataginus; species Phataginus tricuspis. The sequence goes on from JAQQAC010022981.1 coordinate 2,509,539, forward strand.
TGCCAAGGGCTTTCACTTGTGTCTCACTTTATATTTTTCTCTTGGGCAGCCCTGCTCTAGCGATTGGAAGGCCTATAGGAGCCACCTTACAGGTGTACCTCACCCTGAGAAACAGGTGTTACCAAAAATAGTAAATTGCTCTATTTAAAATGCGAAAACATTGCGATGAACTGTTTTGTGTCTTGACTCTGGTGGTAGATACATAAGCAGAAACGTGAAAACATTGCATGGGACAAAATACACCCTGAGCACAAGTAAAACCGAAGAAATCTGAAAAAGATGGGTGGGTTGTATGACATGCTGGCTGTGATACCGCACTACAGTTTTGTTAGATGTCATCTTTGGGAGAAAGTGTACAAAGGTTCTCTCTGTATTAGTTCTTATGGCTGCATGTGACTTGACCACTGTTTTTAAATGAAAAGGTTAGTTTTTTTTAAGTAAATGAAACCTAGAGATTGCATGAAAAATACAATAGAAGGGGGAAGAACAGAATGTGTGCTCCGATAACCCTTATAACAGAATTACAAGTAAATAAAACCTATAATTATATGTAGCTGAATGTAGCATCAAAAAAGCTGTTCAGACGGATGTACCCCAAAGTGTTGGGAGATTGCCCCCAGAGAGTGAAATGGGAGAGTTTTAAATGGAGGACCTTCTCTTTCTACATCACACAATTCTGTGTGTTATTTGCATTTTTTTCAAAGAACATGGACTGGCTTTGTAATTTAGAAAATAATGAATTTGTAATACACTAGGGAAATGTGCTATAGTGAATCTTTTTCCAACAAGTGGTAATCATCCCTCTAATGTGCCTGTATTAAAAATCCTGACTCTGCCTTTAAACCGAATTCACTGAAAACAGCATATGACCACTAAAGAGCACACTCCCTATGTAGAAAAAAAGCTAGGAAAACTGGATAATACGTCCAGTCTGCCACCTGACTTTCTGCAGGCATCACTACTGACATCAACAGGCCTCGTGGCCAGCAAGTGACCTCAGCTTGGAAATGCTCCGACTTCAGCAGCAAAGGCACCCCACCCAGCCCTGAACCCATGCCGAATGCGGGGAGCTGTCCCCTCTGAGTGCAGGGGCACAAGGACACAGATGGGGATTCAGTGCTCGTCAGCCTCAGCCCTCACACGCCTGTCTGTAGTCACCTTTCTGTGCTCCCTCCAGCTGATGATATAAAAACACTGCCTACCCCCATTTCATAGCCAAGGAAACTGCCCAGACCCTCAGCAGGGAAGGGGCAGGCCAAGACTCCCATGGGGGCCAGGCCACCCTTAACTGCCTCAAGCACTCAGGCCCCACCACTGCACCACATTGCAAGTGCCCTTAATGCTCTGGAGAGCCTAGTCCTCTCTGAGCATGTTTGGGCCCAGAAGGAAAAACTCGTCCTCGTGATATTAAACTTGTTTGCTCCATTACACTTGGCTTCCTCTTAAGCCCCATTAGCACTCAGAAGTTTGAAAACACAGGGAAGCAAGATACATGGCTGATTTGGGCCTTTGACCCAATGTGGGCTCATCCCAGGCACTGCCATGGTGTCCTCCCCAGGGAACCCAGTGACACCTTGCCTTGAATGTCCTCTGGGCAGGAACCTCTCCTGGGTTCCCAGGCCCCACTTGGTCAGGAACCAGAAACAGCCCTCCCAGGACAGCCAAGAGAAGGATGGGAAAATTAAGTTTCCCCAAGGGTGCTGCCTGGACTCCAGGGGCCCAGAGTGTGGGGACCAGAAAGCTGAAGTCCCCGCCTGGAAGAACAGAAGCTCCAGACAGGTCTGTGGGGTCTCCTGGCAGCAAAGGAGCTCCACCTATGTCTTTGACCTCATTTTAAAGACAGGTGTGTGTGTGAGAGATTGAGGTGTAATCGTTTTACTGGGTAATGAGAGCTAACATTTTCTGCTCCTAAACAGGTGAAGAAGTGTTTTAACCATGCACTTGTGATGACATATCATTCCTTCTGGGGCCAAGTGTTACTGCCCACAGGGTTCATGTTGAGTATCAGGTGGGCACAAGTGCCCTTTCGGGAGGGTCAGCCTAGGTGAGGCCTGGGAATTGAGTCCCCCCTGGTGGAGTCTTTGCAAACCCTCCCAAGGAGCTGAGACACAGGGAACACTGAGAGAGAGAATGAGGGCCTTTTCATGGGCAAAGCCTGACATTTAAAACTGTTGTTATTCAAGTAGAATGGCCGTTTCCATCCTTGTAAGAGACTCTTAAATTGCAATTACTCCACCCCTGAAGACCAGTTGAGAATAACCCCAACTGCAGGGAATTAATTTCCTCAGGAATTTCACTGTTACAAGATTAATGGAGCCCCCCTGTAGAGAAACAGTAAAATTGTAAGTACAGTAGATTTGCACCTGAAGGATACATAGTTTAATTTCTGTTCTCAAGCTGCGATAACATCTTCTCAAGCTACTATAAAAAGCATAAATGAGCACCCGCGTCTGCTGAAAACTTGCTAGCGCAGAGCTCCCCAGGAGGAGTCCACACCTGGCTGGGCTCAGGAGCTCCCAGAGCCCCACACTGCTGGTTCCTGCTCTGTCCATGCACTGGTGGCCTTTGGGTTGAGGCCAGGAGCACAGTGACCACCACTGGGCTCACAGCTGGGAAGGGCCTCAACAACAAGCCTCCCTGATGGGTCAGGACCAGGGTGACCCAAGTCCAGAGCAGACTCCTTGGACTGGGTTCTGCTAAGTTGACCACCATCCCCATGCTCCAGCTCTGCCACCCACCCTGGCACTGCCCTTGCCAAGGGACCACATGCCTGGACACAGAATAAGGGAACCGAGAGGTGGAGGGTCTGCATCTTGCCCTCAGAAGTCCTCCTGAGAACTTCACCACACTGTCCATCAGCTTGGGGGGCCCCAGAATGGGGTTTAGGAAGGGTGTTTCACAAAGCATGTTGAAATAAACTGGACACTGGGTCCAGCCTAGCCACCAGCCCTTCTCTTCCTCTAGCCCGAGGGCCACCTTGGCAGTTGGCAATTGGGATGCTCCACTGGCATCCGGATGGCCAAAGAGGAGTCCAGGATAGGGAAGTGGAAACGCTGTGGGGGTCTCCCTGGCGCACCTGAGGAGCTGGAACTTGATCTCAGCACAAGTTGGCCAATTTTCTGCGTTCCCTTTCTTACCAGGAGCTGCTTTTACTGGAGGAACTCTATGTATATGCTGGCTATAAAGGTTGTTTATGCTGTCATAGCCAGATTTTTATTGGTTGTATTTTTGCTGCACTTGCTTGAAAAATAATTATTTTCAAAGAAAAGAAGAATTACATATCCAGTAAACTAAATAAGACTCATGTTTATTAGGGACCTCTGACAGCTCCTCAAATGTGAAAAAAAATTTCAAAGCAGTGAATGGACAATTTATGTGCAAGTTTATTTGTAAAACAGATTTCAAGACATACTTCATCTTGAGTTCACCAATAAAAATACATTCCATTTCTTTTCAGAAGTGTATGTTATCAGATGGTTTCACAGTAATCCAGTTTCCCCTAAGAAGATAAGACTATGTGGATAAGCATGTACTCACTGACCTAATCTACTGTTGGGTTGAATGTTTTGTGGGGTGCTACATTCAGGGGAAAAAAAAGATGTGAACACATCTTCTTCTAGAAGAAATATATTTATAAGAAATGTAGTTCACAAATCTTAAACCAATTGCAGCAATCTCCAGAAACTCTTCAGTCAAAATAACTTTTAAATACGTTTTTTAGTTGTTTGCAATTTATCAGGGAAAAAAAATTAACTTGAAGTTGACTGCTTATTTTCCCTGCCAATTTATCCCCTGCATAAATTCTCATCACCTCCTTCCACTCAGGACCAGACAGGGCAGCAGGAGCCTGTTGTAGAGCCAGTTTCCAGGCTGTAGGTGGCATTAGCCACCTCTTAAGGCAGGGGAAGGAGCATCCTTTGTTGAATGGTTTCTTTATTCAGCCTAGAGAGGCCACAATTCAGAATTTACACAAACTGATGCTATGTCTGTAGAACTCTCCTGATCCACCAAAAATCTGCCTTATTCCTGACCTGCCCCCTTTTAACACTTTCTTCCACCCTTCTCAGTACACCGGCTGTGTACTTGAGACCCTATAAAATTACCAAGTCTGCAGTACGTATGAAAGCATGCTAGCTCAGGGGTGGGAGGGGCAGTGGGGCTCGCGGTGGTTGGTTCTGCATGTGGTCACTTGCGTACACACTTTCTGGGGCCTCCTTGTTTCCCTGAAGGTCCAGGGCCCTGCGGGATCCCCCAGATGCAGGTTAGAGGATATGCCAATGACCATGAGTGTATGTAATCACTGTATGGGGTCATGTGCCTCTGAATGTTGTCTTGAGGTTGTTCAGGGAAACAGTGTTGTGTGTGTGCATGTATGTCTGTGTATTTATTCTCCGAGTCCATTTGGCATTAATTTTCTGCTCCTATTTGCAATTCTTTTGTCAAATTTGCAAAACTGAGGACGCAGGTGAGCTTGCCTTAGTGTCACTTGTGAATCAGAAGTGATTCCTAAGAGAGCTAATTCCTAAGCAGCTCTAACCAGGCAGTCTCCTCCAGACTGTGCGGCTCCTGGAGCTCATATCTCAGTGAGGGCCGTTCCAGACCCTGGGCCCACCATGCTGCCTCCAATGAGCTCACGGGCCCTCAGTCCTGCTGACTCGGCACTCTCACACGGCATGGACATGCCACCTCACAGAGTGGGCGTCTGCAGTGTCCAGTGGCCACCATGAACGGGGTTGGCCATTCCTACCCGTGGAAGGAGAGTTCAGGGTACAGAGGTCTGGAATACACATGTCCCTTAGAGACACAGCTCGGGAATACACAGTGAGTAGTCAGTCACCAATTCTCTGACAACTGGCAGGCGCCATTCCAACCTGGAAAGCCAATCGGTTTAACTTTGGTGAGATCAATGACCACAACAGTCTTATGCTTGCCAAAATTCCTCAAAAATCTGCCATACCAACAATGGCTTCTTTCCCATTTTCTCTGTCCCCTACGAGATAACAGTGACATTTTCTCCCAGGTGCAGGACAAAGGAACTAGTATTTTTTTCCATCTTCTGGACTTTATGTTCTTGCACCTCTTTAGAGCTGTCCAGCCAGGCGATGGGGCCCTGGCCTGCCACACAGCCCCCGAGGGAGTCTGGTGGGCAGGTCAGGGCAGGAGAGCAGATGCTGGCGGAGCCCCTGCTCAGCCCGTTGCAGGAGCCCGTGCCTGTGTGTCGGCAGCTGCTCTCAATGCATCACAGGGGTGATTTCAAGAAGGCAGGGACGTAATAAAATGACCTGGGAGTTGTGAACATATTTGGACTCACTTCAAATTCTGACACGGTTCGCAGTTCTAGACTGGCTTCCCACCTCGGATTCTGATGGCTGGGTTGATTTTTCTGTAAAGCAATTGCTGATTTTAAAGTCATTCCTCCAGAACCAAACAAACCAAAAAGAGAAGAAAAACACACGACTGATTTTTAAATGATGCATAGACCCTATTGCTCTGTAGTGTGTCTATAAAATAAATAAGAACAGTATTTCATGTTCTCATGATAAAGGAGCTAAAGTTTAAACCTCTGGGGTTGTGTCCTTCCATCAGAGTAAAGCAAAACTTGGTGACGACTCCATTATTGGCCTAAGTTAGTGCTAATATCTATTCATTCATTCATATGAAATATGCTTTATTTTAATCAGAAGAAATAACTCAAAAATGTCAACGCCAACACTATCTTCAGACTTTCCAACTGTGACTTATATTCCTTTTTCAGATCACATCTGTTGAACCGACCAAGAAAATAATAATGGGAGATACTGTAAAAGCCTCCTTCCTGGGCTAAGTGACAGATGCACATATTCTACATGCAGAGAGCCCTTTATGCCACCACCCGAGGGAGAGACTGCATGGCCAGGACACAGCTGCTCTGCGGGCGCCCGGGCCAGGGTGCAGCTGCAGCCACCCCGGAGGACTGAGCAGGAGACGGCAGAGTGCTCCGGGACCTGCCAGCGCCGCCTTCGGTGGGGACCTGCTGCCCTGACACCTCAGGCCCTCTGTGTAGGAAGCTCCATGCGGCCCTGCTTCTAAATGGCTGTTTTATTCTTATTGTGCCAAACTCTCGGGCATCCTTCCCAGACCAGCAAGGACCAGGAGCGATGCCCTCCGAGTCCCACGTGGATGGAATCCTCACCTTCTCCTGTCTGCACACTCTCTGCTTCCCTGACGGACGTGGCTGGACCTCTCAGCAGTGGATCCCGCCGCCCAGGTTTCTCTCCCCTGTAATCAGGTGGTTGTATCATTCCTAACCCAGGACCAGTTGTTACTGGCCGTAACTGCATTTACCCTACAGAAGTGTGTCCTTTCAGGATGGCACACAGAATATTAGACTACCATGTTCTGCAATACCTGGTCACTAGCATGGCATGATAAAGTTGAATTCCAAACAAATCCCGAGGCTTAATCATTTCCTCACATGAAATGTTCTGCTTCTGAGGGACAGCTAAAAATCCTTAACACTATTTAGCCATCCTTTGGAGGGGGTTGTCTCTTATTTTCCAGAAGATGTTGCGTGTGTTTGTGGGCCTTTCCTTTGGCTTTCCGATTTCAAATAGTCAGAAAATATTACATTCACTGGCAATCAATTCATTTTGATTGATAAAAAGGGGTTAATAAAACCCCCCTTAGAAATAAAAAGAAGGTGTACAGCGATCTGTCTTTCACAGCGCCTTCTTCCTGTGTGCATAAGGGAGCGAGCTTCTTTCTTTTCCCCAATAAGACTTCTCCCCTTATTTCCTATACCTAGTAAGTCATTTGTAATCCTTATTACCTTCAACCCACACACTAATGTGGCATCAGTCATATTTCCACATGCTGGGGGTTTTCCTGACTCTATTGTGAGAGCTCAGAGGCAAAAACACCCTCTAATTTATATGAAACACATGCCAAAAATGGATTACCAAAGATTACCAAAGGGACTTCACACACTTGCAAATAAAAAAAATTTTAGGATGATATATAAAACATCATGCTAAAATTTCAATCTATTGTTGAAGCACAGTGTAGCATAGAAAGTGCACTGGTGTCTGGCATTCAACAGACATTACCAAGGGATTAGGAGCAGGGATAGGTTAAAATGAGATACAATTAATACTTTCTGTTCAAACATAAAGCTGTTGATTTTTAGAAGGTACTTCGTGGTTTATTAATATTTTTATTTATCTGCAGCACCTATGAAGAAAATACAAAATGAAAGACTATAAAATCCTTGCCTTCTGTATGTAGCACATGTTTACAGTTAAACTGTGAGATGGAATGGGACACATATGTTGTACAGTATCATATAAATCTCTAATTTGCACTGGCCACAACTCTTTCGATATTAAAGAATTACCTATTTTTGGCCATCCCTGAAGAGCACATTTACAATGTCAGGAAATCATTTCAGGAGCTGGCTTAGATCACAAAGGTCTCCATGTAGAGATATCATTTTAAAAGTTGAAAATGGTGGGTTATTATTATTTTCGCCTCAATTAAGTAATCCTGGATCATTATAAGTATTGCATTTAGAAAAATCTTATAACCAGAGTGCCATAAAAGAAAATGTAGCCTGAGCTAAGATGGCTTTGGAACAAAATCATGACCTTCAGCAAAATAAACATATGAGGGGCGTCCTTCAGATTCTAATCCTCTTGGGCTAGAGAAACCTGTCCACAGTGAGAGGGTCATGCAAGCTGCCTGTGAGTGGTAGAGCTAAAGACTGAGGTCAAAGATGAAGGTGTTAAGGCTGCTTAACAGTCCAGAGATGTTAGAGGGCATTAGCGACAGCAGCCCAGGGAGCCCCGAGGGCAGGGCCACCTCTTCTGCAGGCCTCCCAATGGACACTGGAGCATAGGCCTCACAGCAGCTTCTGCTGCAGGTGCAGTAGGTGGCCTCACGCTGAGGACCCACTCGGGGAAACCCTGTGCTGGGTGCGAGGGACGCAGAGATAAATGCACTCCCGGAGCTTCCAGTGAGGGGAGGGTCGCCACTGAGTTCATGGTTGACAGACCATATACACCTCCCCGGCGCCTTCCACGCCACAGGCACCCAGGGTGATGGCTGTGAACAATGAACGGCTGAAAGAGTGGGTGAGCCTCAGGCCCCTCAGTGGTACAGGAAGCTCTTGCCCTTCCAGGTCTGACACCGGATGACTATTTGGTGTGTCAGAGGTGGGCTCACCTGTAAGATAGCTTCTTATCACAGACTCAAAGGAAAGCATTATACCAAAGCTTCCTAGGCAGCAAGTTGTCCATGTTAACCCACCAATAAAGAACGTTTGTCATGTGCCAGCTCTGTGCAGAAAACAGCTAAGTCATGGGCCCCTGTCACAGATTACTCGAGACCCTTATTAAGTGCAAATGAATGCAGACAAGAAGTCTGGGCCACGAGACACACAGGGAACAGGCTCTCTGGAGCGCCAAGGCAGTCAGAGGGGGCAAACCTGAGCTGCAAGGGAAGGTCTGTGGGAGAGATGGCCACTGGCTGGTCCTCAAGCAAGAGGCCAAGAGGAGAAAGAAAGGCAGGAAGACAGAGGCCTGGCATGCAGAGGGCCCAGGGCCACGAACTCACAGCCCAGCCCAGGCTGGTGGCAGAGGAAGCAGATAGGGAGGCAGAGACCTGCCAGGCTCTCAGGGGAGGAGCCAGGTCACTGCAGGACCAACACGGAGACAGGCATGGGGACTACAGGTCACTGACCTGTGCACAGCACAGGGTCCCCTTGAGAAGGCCACTCCCAGGCTGCTCTCTCCAGCAGGCGCAGGGAGACTTGCCCTGTGAGATTCAGGTCTTCAGGCCAAATGGAAAAGCAGAGCTGTCTTTTCGTTGGATGACATTCACATGGTTTTCAGGTAGACCTGCAGCTTGGTAAGGAGGCTTTCCATGGGAAACAAAGGCTGTGGGCTGTGGGTAATCCAGACCAAGTTTTGTGTGAATTCAGGTCTGCCTCTTCACCCTTCCTTAGCCCTGGGGCACCCTGGGGACATCTCAGAGCCCATTTCTTTTTCTAAACAGGGAGACAGCCCTGCAGTGCTGCTGTGAGAATTAAGTGACGTCAAGGGTGCAAAGTTCTCTATGAGGCTCCAGTGCCCAAGTGACAGTTCTTTCCTGAGGGCTGAATGCAGGCCTGGCTCTGTCCCTGGACCAGCACTCTGGTGGGGGATGCAAACATCAGGTGACAAACGTGAGCACTATACCAGTGAGGAGCTCGGGAGGATGGAGATGGGCTGCTGGAGATCCGCTGTGAGCAAGGCTTCTTGGAGCAGGGTGTGGTCAGTCAACATCGGAAGAACAAGGAGCAAGCCATTGTGGGTAGGAAGAAGTGCCTCCAGGGAAAGAGGATAGCTGCTATTGTTATTAGAATAGCTAAAGAAACTGTGAACTTCAAAGAAAAAAAGAACCTTATACTTGCCCAAGCAAGTGCTGGGGAATGTTTTTTTTTAATAATAAGGCAGGAAGGCAGGGAAGGAGTACCTGTCAAATCCCTAGGGTGTGCCAGGCTTTGTACTAGAGGCCTTATACAGTCTCTCTCGTGCATCCCAACCAGATAAACAGAGGTACTGAATTTTACAAGAGGTCCTTGTGAGACAGGGACCATGGGTGCAGCCAGAGAGGGGTGAGGACCTCCGGAAAAAGCAAGGCAGGATATTTGCAGTCATAGCAATGTAACTACATGCAAGGAAACTCCCCTACCAAAACTCTGTGTTAAACATTAAGCTCTAGGGTCATTCTTCAGTAAGATCAGTTAATGTTCCCCAGATAAAGAAGAGTAGCACATGTTTTTATTATGCTGATCATTTGTAATCATGTGCAAGTGTCTTGCAAATGATTTCAGCTCCAGGCAAGTTTGCTATAGATTCACTGTGACCAAAGAAATTTACAGCAAAGGGTTTTGGGGTGAAAAGGTTATACCCAACTTTCCAGGTGGCAGGTCAGTCACTAAAATCCTGTTCACTCAGAGTGAGTCTGTGTTATCACTGCTGCTTTGGATGCAGCAAGCCGGTCTCTACCTCTGGGCCTCTCTGCACAGCCGTCCTCCGGGCCTCTGTCCTCGGCGCTGCCACCACTCCAGCCCTCCGCTCCGCTCTCCTACAGCCTTGCAGCCCTGCCACTCAGTCTCCGGCCGAGCACAAGGCGGAACTCCTTATATTAACACAATAATGGCTTATTGCCTAAAGGTATGGAAGCGGTAGCATAGCAACAGGCCAGTTACATTTAAGCTCAGTGAGGATCCTGGCAATAGGAACCCCACTTTATCCACACTCCACCCCTCCAGGATTCTCGCCTTACAATCTACACGCTTTCCATCTTCCGCAGTGGTCCCTGTGCGAGAAAGCTGGAGCACTGTAACCAGATTCCACAACAGCAGCAGAGGATAACAACAACTCAGAGATAATAAAAATTAAGATACAGGTAACAAAAATTATAATAATCCTCAAGCCAGAGGATTCAGCTAGGTTCAAAGCCCCATGCAGATCAAGTCCGAAGTGTGTCCATTCCAGCCATCATGTGGTCTCCGGTCCCCCCCTGGTCCCTCAGGGCAGATACCTTGACCTTCCCCTCAGTCAAACCGTGTTTCCCCAATCATCTTCCTGTGTGGGCTCAGTGAGGTTGGCTCACTTTCCAGCAGGAAGTCTTGCAAACACACAGGCTGGACTCGTGGCTCTGTCTCTGATCTCTGCCTCTTTGGTCTTAATGGCTGGAACTGCCGCTCTGGTTTCAGCTGTTGCCATAGCTCCAGTAAGATCCCATTTAGCTTCCTGTCTAATTTCCTTCCATCTGCTCCTACCCATATTAAATCAACCCACATCTGGGTCCTTGTAACCTTCATGAGGCCCTTTAAATTCTTCTTGTGAGTGGCAGACCTTATTTATTTCCATGTTCTCGTTGCTTCAGCCTCTCCTAAGTCTGCTACTGTACAGGTAACCTCGCTAATGGGCTGCCCTAAGTGAGGGGAAAGAATGGCCACTAGAGACCCAAAGAGGGATGTAGGAGCCGTTTGAAGTACAATATTCCTCATCCCAGTAGTGAAAATCTCTTCATCTGGGCCATAATTCTCTGGACTATAGATGGCATTTCTCATGCCTAGCTCTCGTAGCACCTGTTGGAGATCAGCATACGTCTACCATCTAATATCACCCGGTTTGGGCCACACAGCATGAAGTGCAGCCATGAGCCAATCGAGGAGGGAGTGACTCCCTGGGGTCTGATGTGCATTTTGTAATCGCTGCCTCAAGGCAGGCGGCACTGTCAGGGAAGACAGCTTTCCCATCTCTGACCCGGACAGAACAATTCCATCCACCCCTAAGTCCCACAGACGCAGGAGCCAAGCTGATATGGACTCCGAGGGCTTCTGCCTAAACCGGGAGCCCAAATCCACCAGCTCAGCCTGAGTATAGGGCCGGACCATAGAGTGCTCCACGACCTGGGGAGGGGGCTGCTCCTCTCCTTGGGGAACCCTCAGCTGCTGGGTCTTTATTTTCTTTACAACCACGGGGCATGCTTTCAATACAGGAGGGGTCAGTGGCTCCGACATCACCCCTTCATCCTTCTCCAGCTCCTCCATTACTGGGGCTGATGGCACCTTTCTCTCCCCTCCCCCGAGTGCCTCCTCTGCTACAACCTTTACCTTGTCTAGTGTGCCTCGCAGCAATGCTACCTCAGTCTTCAGAAGGTCTCTTACCTTCAGCTCAATGCTTCCCAGCTGACGTTCTCGTGCCACCTCTGCCTGTGCTTCCCTCAGGAGTTCGTCTTTTTCCTTGATGGCCTCTTCCTCCTTCAGAGCACCTGGCAGCACTGCAGTCTCGTCTCCAATGGCTCCTTGCTGCCGGCACTCCCGTGCTGCCTCCTCTCGCATCAAAGCCATCTCCTTCCTCAGGGAATCCACAGACGTTTGCAGCTCATGTTCTCGTGCCGCCATTTCTTGGGTCTCTTCTGTAGACATTTTTAATACTGTGAGAAGCAGCCAACCCACAGTCCCCGCTGCCTCACGGGCACTCTGCTTCTCAAAGATCTACTTACTATAGGAAGGGCCAGCTCTACAGCCTCAGGTGTCACCTCCACTTGCCTCCATTCCTGGGGTCGGGCCCAGTCCTCTAGGAGGCAAGCCACCTCAGACCACATACCCATTGGGGGAGAATCCACTGTCTCCCCATTCACAGGGGCAACCGGCTGAAGCACCCCTCCCATAAGGGCAGCTTTTCTTTTTCCTTGGTCAACAGTGAACCCTGCCAACTATGCCAATTGTCTTGCAAATGAGTTTCAACTCCAGGCAGGGTCACTATAGATTCACTGTGACCAAAGAAATTTACAGCAAAGGGTTCTTGGGTTGAAAAGGTTATACCCAACTTTATTTCCAGTGGCAGGTCATTCACTAAAATCCCGTTCACCCAGAGCGAGTCTGGGCTATCACTGCTGCTTTGGATGCAGCAAGCCGGTCTCTGCCTCTGGGCCCCTCTGTCTGCACAGCCGTCCTCTGGGCCTCTCTGCACAGTCATCCCGTACAGCCATTCTCTGGGCCTCTGTCCTCGGCGCTGCCACCACTCCAGCCTCTGCTCTGCTCTCCTGCAGCCTTGCAGCCCTGCCTCCAGGTCAGGCGCAGAGCATTGGGCGAAACTTTTTATATTAACACAATAATGGCTTATTGCCTAAAGGTGTGGAAGCGGTAGCATAGCAACAGGCCAGTTACATTTAAGTTCAGTGAGGATCCTGGCCATAGGAACCCCACTTTATCCACAGTAAGATTCAGTTTAGTATGCTAAAAGGCCAAGCCTACGTGCTGTCTTTCCTCCTTCAGATCTGATGAGGTGATTTTGCAAACTGGGCAACTAATTTAGCAAGTAAGCCCAGGAATAAACAACATAGTAAAAGGCAAGAAGGATTCCATCTTAAAGATAAGATTGCATTTTAATACCCAAGAAGTGAAGAAGTTAGAAATTCTTAACTTACTCTTTAGCAAACAATACCTCAGCTCACCTTGAGGGCTGGGCAAGTGGCCTTGTTTGATATGCTCTCAGACCAAGATGCTGCTATCTCAGGAAGAAATCAACAGAGCAGGAAGTTTCTTGTGTTAAGTTAATTATAAGTATTCAGGGACCACTTAATAAGTCCACACCCCTAAGCTTTTTTCACATTCCCCAAAAATCCTCAACTGCCTATAAAACCCCTAGACAACACACCACCTGGACTCTCTTGTCCCCTCCTGGCGTGAGCCGGGAGCTCTGTCCTTTCACTTTATCTCTAAACAGAAGCCTGTACCTTGCTCTCCTACCTTGAGTGTTTGCGAAGCTCAATCTTCGGCTTCATGAGCAAGAACTCCGGCATCAATTGGAGATTGAAAGGGGGCCGTTTAAGTTAATGGAAAAATAGGAGTAATGACTTTGTGAGGGGTGAATAAAAACTCTTACTCAACCCCTCCCCATACACTTCCCCACCACACACACACAGATGACCCTAGGCCAGGGACAAAGCTGAGTGTGTTCAAAAAGGCAGTCTGCAGTTAGTCCTGCTGACTTCCCCGTAAGGGAGGTGACAGGAACAGATTGTTTTATTCCTTTTACAGATGGGAAAACTGAGGCTCAGAAATGAACACTTTCCCAAGCACACATCATTAATTAAGTTCTGTGCAGCTGTAAGGAAACCAAACCTCCCCAGAAGCTTCCTGGACTCCTCATGGGCCCGTGCCCTGTTGGGGAAGGAGGGAGAGTCGTGCCAGCTGTGATGGACAAGGAGCTTCCTGTGTATTGGACGTCATGCTCAGTGCTCCACAGACTGAAAATTCTCACTAAAACTCACAGCACCCTTTTGAGATAGGCACCATTATTAGCACCCCAATTTTATACACCAAGAAGGGGCGGGGACTGAGAGGAGAAAGGTGCTGCCCAGGGGCTGGAAACAGAAAGGGTGTGATTGGATCTAAGGCCACCTTCCTCCTGAGAGCCACTTTCCCAGAACATAGAGCGCAGGGTAACAGAAAATGGTGCACAGAGAAACAACTTTTCTTTTAATATTTAATGTATTTTTTTTCTTACTGTGGTAAAATATACATGACATAAAATTGGCCATTTTAACCATATTTACATGTGCAGCTCAGTGGCATTAAGCCCATTTGTATTTTTGTGCAACCATCACCACCATCTGTCAGCAGATGGATGCAGAACTCTTTCTTTCTTCCTAAACAAGAACTCTGTCCCTGTTAAACACTAACTCCCCATTCCCCACCCCCACCGCCTGGCACCCACTATTCTCTGTCTGTCTCTATGAGTTTAACTATTCCAGTGACATAGGGCAGGGACCTGAGACAAGCACCATGATTAATTTTCCAAACAAGCTGAGATATAAGCAGTATAGTAAGAACAAGAGAGATTCCATCTTAAGGCTAAAATTCTATTTTAAAAGCCAGGAAGTTAGGAAGTAAGATTCCTAACATATTCTTTAGCAAACAGACAATAACTCAGCATACCTTGGGGGCAGGGCAGGCAGTCCAGATTGATATGTTCCCAGAGGGAAGTCACTATCCTGGGAAGGAACCAGATCAATAAATTTCTTGTGTTGTTTATTTTGCAGAATTAGCTGGAGGACTGATAATAGAGGAGAGGAGGCATGGTGTCTCTCACCTGAGATAAGCATCTTGAGACCATTTGACAAGTACACCCCTGGCCCTTTGTCACATTCTTGAAAAAATCCTTAGAAGAGGGAAACCCCAGCCTTTCAGTGCACCTCCTCTCTGAGGATGCCTGCACTTTTTCTCTCTTTAAGTGCATATCCTTAAATAAAACTTTCTCACTGCTCAATGTAATTGCGTTTTTTCTCTCTGCGCCTTCCCAACCATAAGCATCTTCATTTCTTTGCTATTTCATTCTATTTCCAAGTCTCTGATAAGTAGGAGGGGCTGCTGAGAGCACAGATTTGGGCCTGCAAGTTCCTGTCGCCTAGGTGACCCTGACGAAGTGTAGCTGCCAGAGCCTGCCTGAAAATCTCCCTTCTTTGGGATGTTTTCAGAATATAATCCCACTCCATCCTGTGCTCCATGGCTCCCCAAATCCTGGGGTGGTAGGGGCTGGTCCCCGTGCCATGCAGATCCAAGCAGACAAGGGAAGCCAGGTGACCCTGGCTGAGGGAGCTAGCAAAGGAGCCTTCCCTATGCCTGGGAGATCAGCAGACTCCTCCCTCCTCTGCAGTTTCTTGCCCTCAGCTGCCTGCAAAGCCACTGCCATTCATTACTACTCTCACTTTAATAAATTCCTTCTTTACTTACGCTCTTCCAATCTGCTGGAGAATTCTTTCCCATTCAGAGTCAAGAATGTGACTTGACCATCCAGGTTGAGGTTTCACCTGGTGCACAGGGAGAGACCTGTTGGACCTAGCTGCCCAGCAACACCAGGACTAATGTAAGTGGAATTGTTGGGGGTTCAGTTTGTTCTCCTCAGTTCTTGGCCCCATGCAACAAAGAATTTAAGGCAGAGACACAGTAGTGAAGCAGAGTGAAAGTTTTATTTGAATATGCTGCAAGGGAGGAGCAAGCCACAGTTAAGGTAGACAAAGTCAGGTTTACTTGAATAAAGCAGAGAGTACCTTTAAATAAAGTATCTTTAAATAAAGCTGTCTCACTGCTTAACCTAATTGCGTTTTGTCTCTCTGAGCCTTTCCAATGGGAGGACTGTTTCTCCCGAGAGGAAGGGAAAACAAAACAGAGGGAGGAAAGGGAAGCTCACTGAACTCCTGCTCGGCATTGGTCATATCCCTTGCCAACTCCTGAAGCCAGGGTCACCTGGTGTCCAGGGTCAGCTTGAATCTGCAAGTTGTGGGAATTAAGACCCTACCGCCCCAGGATTTGGGGGAGTTGCAGAGCACTGGATGGAGTGAGATCATGTTCTGAGAACTTCCCAAAGGCAAAAAAAAGGAGATTTTCAGCCAGGCTACTAAGGAGTATGACTGTACAGCTGCAGGTCTGGGTCACTCAGGCAATGGAAACTTGCAAGGTCAAATCAGAGCTCTCAGCAGCCCTTCCCTAACTTACCTGGTAGGACAGAGAGAGGGACACACTCGAAGAAAGGCAAGTGCAAGCAACCTCAGAAAGGAGGCATGCTTAAGGGTGTAAGGTCTGGGGTTTTATAGGGCCTTTAGGTAGAAGTCAGCATAATGCATGATGTACACAGGTGATTTGTAATTCCATTGAAGTTTTATCTTAAGAATAGGGTTATTTAGGTGATACTGTGTTGGTCAGGATCTCAGCATTCTTTGTCCACGTACGTTTATTTACACTTCTGAGGTCTGTCTCCTGCCCTGGTTACAAAGTTACTTTATTAAGGGGCTAGAAGAAGGTACAAAAACAGCATATAGGTTAAGTTAAAGAATAATCTGAGCCTTTTTGCAGGTTAAGTAGATTTTCAATGGCATGATCTACTTGGTGCAATGAAGACATGGGCTGCTCTTGGATGCTTGTCTTTATCTGAGGATTATCTGGACATTCCAAGTTGCTCCTGGCCTTTGAAGTGTCAATTAATTAACTCATTAACTCTGTGAGTCCTTTCTGGCTCTCTGGTTTTATCTGGTTAACTCTTTGAGTCCCTTTTAGTGGGCTTTATTGCCTTTATTCTCTCTCCACTCCACTCATGTCTCTTTCTGCTTAATAGAATTGTACTGTATTTGACCTTTTGTGTCTGGCTTATTACATTTAACATAATATCTTCTGGGTTTATCCATGTTGTAGCATGTGTCAGAATTTCTTTCCTGCAACTGCCGGGTCATATGATAATTTAATTTTTTTGAGGACATGCCATCCTGTTTCTAAGAGTGGCTGTGCCATTTTACATCCTTACCAGCAATGAACAAAGGTTCCATTTCTCCACATCATCACGAACCCGTTTGTTTTAATAATAGCCTTCTGAATGTGTGTGAAGTGATATGTCACCATGGTTTTGATTCACATTTTTCTAATGAGTAGTGATGCTGGGCATCTTTTCATGTGCCTGTTGGCCATTTGTATATCATCTTTGGAGAGATGTCTATTCAAGTCCTTTTCCCATTTTTTAATTGGGTTGTGTTTCTGTTGTTGAGTCACAAGAGTTCTTTATATAATCTGGCTATTAACTCTTGTCAAATATGATTTGCAAGTATTTACTCCATATTGTGGGTTGCCTTATTACTCGGCTAATACTGTCCTTTGATGAATGGAAGTTTTTAATTTTTATATAGTCCAATTAATTTTTTTCTTTTGTCAAGAAAACATGCTAAGAATATGCACTTCTCAGAAGTGTCTGACCTCAGTGCTTGGGTTATCTAAAACAAAGACCTGACTTGTGGTCTGTAGGGCAAGCCTTGTATATCTGCTTTACATCTGAATAGTTTTATGAAATCACCTTGTGGCTAGGTAATGATTAAAAAAAAAAGCCCTGTGCCTTCAATTTCTATATAGAATCATGACTTATACCCTTTGTTAGATAGTGGATATAACGTGTAAGAAAGCTCTCCTCTCTAGAGCACTTTTCTTCTTTGGCAGGACTGTTTCTAGGCAGCTGTCCTAAACCTGGGCTCAAATAAAACTCTAATAGCTCTTCTCTGGAGTTTTACTCTAGGATTTTGTTTTCGACACAATGACTGTGCTTTTGGTGTCATATGCAAGAATCCAATGTCATGAAGCTTTCCTTGTTTTCTTTTCTGATAGTTAATGTATTTAATTTAATATATTAAAGTAATAAGCACTAAAATCATTTTATAGATTTTTTAATATTATTTTTAGGGCTTTAAAAACTTTAGCTTTTAAGAATTTAAATAACATATACATAAATAATAAGAGATTTATATAGATCTTGCAGTTGGTACCCAAGTGACTGACATTTGGTAAATGGTGTTACATTAAATTGCATCCTATTAGATGTAATATACCTATTGCTTTTCATAGTGTTAAAGAAAACAGTATTCACAACGCTTGCTAAAGAACTAAAGAACAGTAAAACTGACTTTATTCAGGGACCATATCATGATGGTATGGAGACCACTGTGAGAGAGACTGGGCTCCACTCCAAATACAAAGAAACGTGGGAATTTACAGCCAAGGAGAGTGATGGGGTGGGGGTGGGGGTCAGTGATGTGAAAGTACTAACATCAAAGGTTGCCAGCTAAACCAGAATTCTTCACAGGATTCTTGCTGAAGGCAATTTTCAAATATCACCTAGGGAGTGTGTGTGTGTGTTTGTGTATGTGTGTGAGAGAGAGAGAGAGAAAGAGAGAAACCGCATCAGATATCACAGTGATCAGTTATCAAGGTTGGGGGGTGGGTGGAATTCTAGGTACTGACTTCACAGGATTCTTGCTAAAATTGGACAATGCAGAGATGAACACGGTAGCCCACAAGTCAAAACCTAGTTGAGAGGAGAGTTCAGAGGAGTCTGAGTAGAGTTGGGTGGAGACTGTCTGCCACCAGTTCCCAGGCCGAACACCCTGCCCACCCTTACTGACGGCTGGCCAAGCTGTGCACAAGCAGCCATAAGTACAAAGCCCAGTGACACTGCAGCAACAAGCAAACAGGTGCTATGAGTTGCAAGACCAAAAAAAAAAAGTTTTTAAAAGTAAAGGTCATCGTATAGGTCCACAATACTACCTTACTTTCAATTCTGAAATGCACTAAGTTCTAAATATTTGATTTTTTTTCTAAGTTTTGAGTAAACTCATTTGAACTGATAGGAGACTATTTAAAACTTTTATATACCCCATTTAGGGTTATTTGTGAACTTCATACATTTTTGCTGCAGAAACATTGATTATAGGGTGTTGTTCCAGATCTTGCTGCAGGTACTTCATACAGTATATATGTTATGTTCATATGTTGGGGGTGAGGCATTGTGTATTTTCCTCGGTTCTTGTCCCCACCACGACAGAGAATTGAAGGGCAGAGACAAAGTAGTAAAGCAGAGTAAAAGTTTTATTTAAAGTTACTTAGAGAGAAACTGCAGGTGACCTCAGAGAGGGGAGCACCCTGAAAGGTTGGAGAGAGTTTAAGATTAAAAGGTTACACACTTAAAAAGTGTGGGCAATCTCAGAGAGAGAAGCACCCTGAAAGGTTGGGGGTTCCCCCTTTTAAGGATTTTTCAGGAATGTGACAAAGGGCTAGGGGTGAGGACTTGTTGAGTGGTCTCAAGTATCTTTGATGAGACATTAAGTTTCTTAACAGTCCTCTAGATATTTCATCAAAATTAGCTTACCACAAGAAATTTACTGCTTTGGTCCCCGCCCAGGACAGCAGCTTTCAGGTTTGGGAGCATGCCAACCCATCAAGACTGTCTGCCCTTCCTCCAAGTGGGCAGAGTTATTTGTTTGCTAAAGAGTGTGTTAAGAATCTTTCTTCTTAAACTTCCTGGTTTTTTTTTTCAAAACACAATTTTGGCTTTAAGGTGGGATCTCCCTGTCTTTATTACGGTGTTTATAGGTGGGCCTTTTAGCAGGCTAGAGTACATCTTACAATCATCCAACTGACACAATGAAGACATGGGCTGTGCTCAGATACTTCTCTTTATCTGGGGAATATTCAAACATTCAAGGCCAAGTTGCTCTTGACCTTTTCAGCTTTAACTGATTAACTCATTAACTGTGAGTCTTTTTTGGATTTTTAGTTTTAACTGGTTAACTGAGTCCTTTCTAGGAGGCTTTACTGACCTTGTTCTCTTCCGCTCAAATCTGTTTTCCTGCCTAACACACACATATATATATATACTGCCCTTTAAAAAAAAAATCCTAAAAATTCTGAATTCCACAAATAGTTCTGGTTTCAAGCTTGAGATGTAATTTTCAACATTGTGTAAATCTAAGGCACGAAATTATTTGATATACATACTGTAAGTCCGGGGAGAGGAAATCCCAGGGCAAAATACCTCTAAAAACCGAAATCAGTCAAAGGGAGAAACAAAGTTTAAAATCTGTTTATTGCTTACGAACTGCAGTCCGGGACCTTCTCTTGTTCCTGCTCCAGCAGAAGCAAAACCGGCCCTCCCTCTCCCTCTCAGGTACAGATAAGCCCTCCATTGCCGAGGTAATTACCCATTGATGTGGAGATAATTTCTCTCCACCCCTGAGGAATGATGCAGATGCACTAAAGCCATACTTCTCTCCACCTCTGAATGCCTACTGATGTGCAGATGTCTAAAGCCAGGTGAGATATTCTGGAAATGTTACAATTTTATCCACACATATATATTGCAAAATGATTACAAGAGGGTTAGCTTATCTGTCACCACATAATTTTTTTATGGTAAGAACTTAAAAATCTACTCTTCTAGCAACTTCCAAATTTGCAATACAGTATTGTTAACTATAGTTACCATGCTGTCACCATGCTGTACATTACATTCTTAGAACTTATATCTGGAGGATTCCAAGGGTTTTTCATAGAGGATTGAGTAGCAGTGAGACAGGGACTGTGGGTGTAGTCAGAGTAGGGGGAGGGCCTCCGGAAAAAGCAAGGCAGAATATTTGCAGTCAGAGGAATGTAACTACATGCAGGGAAACCCCCTTCCAAAACTCTGTGTTAAACATTAAGCTCCAGGGTCATTCTTCAGTAAGATCAGTGGGTATTCCCCAGATAAAGAAGAGTACCCCATGTTGTTATTATGCTAACCACTTGTAAGATTCACTTTAGCATGCTAAAAGGCCCAGGCCTATGTGCTGTCTTTCCTCTTTCAGATCTGATGGGGTGGTTTTGCAAACCAGGCAACTAATTTAGCATGCAGACCCAGCTGTAAACAACATAGTAAAAGGCAGCAAAGATTCCACCTTAAAGGTAAGATTGCATTTTGACACCCAGGAAGTTTGGGAAGCAGAATTCTTAACTTACTCTTTAGCAAACAAACAATACCTCAGCCCACCTTGGGGGGTGGGCAGGCTGCCTTTTGATATGCCCCTAGGCCAGGATGCAGGTGTTCTGGAGAGAAACCCGGGGGGCGGAATTCCTTGTTAAGTTAATTCGGGGTGTTCAGACACACGTAGCAGGTCTACACCCCTAAAACTTTTTTCCATGTTCTCGAAAAATCCTAACCTGCCTATAAAACCCCTAGACAACGCAGCACACCGGACTCTCTTGTCCCCTCCTGGCGTGAGCCGGGAGCTCTGTCCTATCACTTTATTTCTAAATAAAAGCCTGTATCTTGCTCTCCTACCTTGTCTGTTTGCTAAGCTCATTCTTCGGCTTCGTGAACAAGAACCCCGGCATCAGCAGTGGCATAAATTAATACAGGAGCACTACTAATAGTAATATATTGTGCATTAGGTACTTTGTGTCAGGCATTGTTCTAAATACTATATATATAAATATTTAGTCCTGATACCCCTTGAGTCATCATTATCTTTTATAAATGAGAAAACCGAGGTAGACTGGCTACCTGATTTGCTGAGAATCATGCAGCAAATAGCCCAACGGAGCAGGGTGTCATGCTTTGCACCATGATTAAAAATAGGGCTTTGTAACACATGATGTCTTCGACTGCAGCAGAACGGTGACCTCAGTGATCCAAGTAATAGAGACACGATGAACGGCCTGGGGCTGGGGGCGGTCTGCTGCGGGTTCAGGAGGTCGGGCTCCTGGTGTCCAGCTGCTTTCCTGCTTTCATCAGCTTTCCCGCCAGCGGCCCTCCTGCTGGCAGGTCCAGGCAGCAAGAATCAGGGACGATTGCGGTGCCCGCCCATCCACCCCTTTTTCAACAGGAAGGACAATCATTCCCAGAGCCCTGCCCTCATCCGACCTCCTCTAGTTCCCACTGGCCACCGCCGGCCAAGCCGGCAGGGAAAGGCTGAAGCACATTTCAGTCGGTCAGAGAGGGTCCCCGGCCGGCCACGGCTTCCCGCGGAAGCCCCGGTCCCCGAGGCGGGCGCGGCTGCGGCGGTTCGGAGAAGCGAGCAGAGTCGTGCCCCCGAGGCGCCCGGCCAGACCCGTCCCCGGTCTCCGGGTCCGCACGCCCCCCGGCCGGCAGAGAGGCTGGAGCACCCGGGCTGCACCTCGGCCGCCAGAGTGAGGCCGCCTCAGGGACTACGACTCCCACAAGGCTCGCCCATGCTGATTGGCCAGCTGCGCTCTCTATCCGCCAACGGGCGGAGGTCTGTAGTTCAAGTGTGGCGATGCCCCTGGAAGAGTAGGTTCTTCGGCGCCCCACGGCGGACTCAGCGCCCGGAGAACTGACAGGCCGGCTGCCCTTGTGAAACAAAGGCCGGGGACAGAAGTCCGGCCTGCCCGGGACTGCGGCCTCTGCCCCTCCTCCGCCCCGTATTCCCGCCGGCGGCCCGCCCGGGCTCTCATTGGCTCCTCCCGGGCACGTGGGGAGAGGGGGCGCGGACGCGCGGCGTGGGCGGGGCGCCCGGCCCTGACTGGACCGCAGGCCGGGCGGACTCCGGCCCGGGGCCCCATGGACACCCTGGCACTGGGCCGGTGGCGGCGGCGGAGGCCGGACGAGCTGCAGGTTCTGGGGGAAGCGGTGAGCTCCCTGGGGGCCTGGGCGTCAGGAACGGGAGGGCGGCGACCCCGGGCGGCCCAGCTGGGCCTCGCGTCAACCCGCGGCCCTGCGCAGAGAGGCCTGGCGGGAGCATACGCCCAGGCGGGGCGTGGGCGGGCGGGCTCGCTTCGCCTCCCCGCTTGGCTCCCCTCGGCTGCGCCTGCGCAGAGGTGAGGGCCACTCCGCCGGGATCCCCCCGAGCCCACGCTCTTTGGGATCCGGGAGCCGGGTCTCCCGGTTGCGCGCCGCCTGACGTGCCGGGCCCAGGCCTGCGAGTGTCCGCCTGGGCTGAGAGCTGATCAGCCGGTGGGACCGCAGGGAAAAGGAGGACAGGGATCAGCTCGGGGTGGCGCTTTGCGGGGAGCAGGTGGTGGGGCGGGAAGGCTGCGCCCTCTGGTCCTGTTGAGCGCCGCAGCGGTCCAG
Source organism: Phataginus tricuspis (assembly GCA_029783875.1). NCBI lineage: Eukaryota > Metazoa > Chordata > Mammalia > Pholidota > Manidae > Phataginus > Phataginus tricuspis. The sequence goes on from JAQQAC010022981.1 coordinate 2,532,452, forward strand.
CATCTCGGAGGCTGAAGGTCCGCCTGCCTCTGGACGCACAGGTCTGACAAGCACGAGGCTGTCTTCCAAGTGAATGCAGTGACGTTTTTCTCAAACGTTTTGCGCAGCATGACGGGAGTGACCAGCTTTCTGCTCCCCTCCCCCGCTGCCTGGCCGCGAAGCCACCGTCACGCCCTGTCACAGCAGCACCCCGCTTCCAGGGACCATGTCACTAGAGCGCAGGTTAAGCTTCTGTAGCAGAGACTTCAAAGCACGGTGGCCCAGGCGAGGGGGAGGTTTATTTATCCCGCACATGACTGTGGAGGTGAGCAGTCCAGGGACCCTAAACACAGGTATGGGGCTGGTGGTACCAGATTAAAGACGCTCAGAGACCTTGATCTCTTATTTCTGTGGCTCTGGCACTTGCTGGGTGTTGTCCTTTTCAAGGTCAACGCTGGCTCATCACTACGGCGCTCACATTCTAGGCGTGTACAGTGACATGATAATACTGACATTTTAAGAGCTTACCCTGGATGCTCTGTGGAAAATGAAAGGATGGTGGTCAGAGTGCAAAGAGCATGTATATTATGAGAGGTGGCCCAACCTGGAAAGAGAGGACAGGGAGTTGGGGAGAGTAGGCAGACTCGGCTTCATAGTTTGAAGGAAGGACGGGGTACTGGTGTGGATGTGGAAGGTCGTGTAGGGGAGGAGGCCAGGATGACTCCGGGGGCTGTGACTTGGCACCTGTGGGCAGTGGTGCTGTCACTGAGAGGAGACTGATGTGGAGCAGGGGTGCTGAGGGGCCCCAGGCAGGCCATGCTGCGTTTTGTGTCACTGAAACCCTTTGCAGACGTGGTGGACACTGCCAGGCGTTGAGTGGTTGCCGGGTGGGTTATCTGAATTTCGCAGGAGCCTTATTACTGTGAGGAAGCTGAGGTACAGAGAGGTTAGTCAGCTGGCTTCAGGATGCACAGCCAGTAAGTGGTGGAACTGAGGCCTTCAGAGCCTGTGTTCTCATCATACAGCCTCTCATGCGGGGCTTGTGGAACTAAAACATGAGGCTTCACAACAAAGTCCCAAGATGGTGAGAAGTGTGCTGGCATGGGCTGTCGGGATGGGGGCCAGAGGTGACCACGGATGGGAGAGCCGGGAAGGGCGTAGAGGGGAAGCCTTGAATGAGCTCTCACATTGAAATTGCTGAAATTAAGGGCCCAGCTGGCAGTTGCACTATTTTCCGACTGTTACCAGAGAAGAGTGGGTTTGGTATCTTACAGCTGTGGTGCGTATGGCCTCTTAATTTGATAATGTGTTGTTTATGTGTGGGCTAGTCTTGATCTAACAGACTGAGTTCCGTAAAGTATCGAAGTTCTTTTCTCAGCTTCTCTGCTCTCTCTCTCACAACCTCCAGAGTTTGGTTACTCGGGAAGTGCAAATTGTTTCTTTTCCTGTGTTCACAGACTAGTGTATTATAACCATCAGTGGGTTCTAGAAACTGTAGCTGCCAGCACCCATCTCTGTAATAGCTCTGTAAATGAGTCTTACCAGAGCCAGAGTCAGGCTTCTCATGTAATCTTGTGAGTGTCCTCACCCTGCGAAGGTTGGTTAATGTGGGAACACATGGAGCAGTTAAGTATCAGCATTTATCATTCCCATTGGGTAGACATATTTGGAGCACCTGTTGTATACTAAGCATTGCTCTAGGCTCTGGCATAAGGAAAGTTGGTGGTTAGGTTGACCCAATAACTTGGGGGCATCCAGTACCTGGTTCTTTTCAGGACCCTGCCCTTGACTCACTCACCACATGTTCCAGAATAAATGTTTGTCCAGAACAGCTAAAGAACTGTGTCCAGGCAGCCTTTCCTCTCTGCAAAGACTCTTCCTAAAGAGTTCTGTGAAGAGCAAGTTCTGGATGGGGGTGGGGCAGTACCTGGGCGCCTGGGCTCACAATAGAATCGGTGTGTTTTCTGATTTCATCTGGGTTGACTCAAGATCTCTTTTTGCAGCTTTTGGTTGCTACGGATAAGTGGCCATTTCCTCTGTTGTAATTTTCATTCTTTGTCATTGTCCTTTAGAAATAAAATATAAGGATGGAGTAATAAATGGCTATTAGAGGTTTCTTTGTTTATCACTTGGGTCTTTTTTTTTTTAATACCGTTTTGTGGTATAACAAACTGCATGTATTTAAAGTGTACAGTTTGACTTCTTGGCTATTATAAATAATGTTTCTGTGAACATTCATGGACAAGTTTTTATATGGGCATATGTTTTCATTTCTTTTGGGTGTGAGCCTAGTTGTGCCTTTCTGGGTCATATGGTACTATCTTTAACCATTTGAGGAATGGCTAGGTTGCTTTCCAAAGTGGATGCACCATTTGACATTCCCACCAGCAGTGTGTGAAGGTTCCAGTTTCTCTACATCCTCACCAATGCTTGTCATTTGTCTTTTTAATTATAGCCATGCCAAGTGAATGTGAAGTGTAATCTCTGAGGTTTTGATTTGCATTTTCCTGATGGCTAATACTGTTGAACATCTTTTCATGTGTTTCTTGGTCATTTGTGTGTTTTCTCTTGAGAGGTGTCTATCAGATCCTTTGCTCATTTTTTAATTGGGTTGTCTTTTCATTGCTGAGTTGTAATCTTTTTTATTCTAGATACAAGTCCCTTATTGGACGTGTGATTTGCAGAATTTTTCTCCCATTCTGTAACCTTGTTTTCTTCTTAGAGTCTTAGTTTTAGCTCTTATATTTGGATCTCTATTCCATTTTGAGTTAATTTTGTACCAGTGTGTGGTAAGGTTCCAACTTCACTCTTTTGCATGTAGATATTAGGTTGTCCAAGTACCATTTGTTGAAAAGACTATTCTTTCTCCCCATTTAATTGCCTTGGCACCTTTGTTGAAAAGCAATCCACTGTAACTGTTTTTTTCTGGATTCTCAATTCTGTTTCCCTGATCTGTTCACCCATATGTCAGTGACACACTGTCTTTACTGAAGATTTATAGTAAGTTTTGAAAACCTGGAAATGTGAGTCCTCCAACTTTGTCCTTCTTCAGCATTGTTTGGCTGTTCAGGGTCACTTGGATTTCCATATGAATTTTAGGATCAGCTTGCCAATTTCACCAAGTAAGTCAGCAGGCATTTTGATAGGGAGTGTGTTCCTCTGTAGACTAATTTGAAAAATAATTGCCATCTTAATGACAAGAGGTCTTTGATCTGTGAACATGGGATATTTTTCTAAGTTTCATTGACTTTTCTCTATTGCTTTTCTATTTACGTTGCCACTAGTTTTCACTCTGATCTTTATTATTTCTTTTCATGTTGGGATCACTTGTTTTTTGTTTCTAGTTACTTAGGGTGGGCACTGAAGTCATTGGGTGGAGGCCTTTCATTTTTTCAAACATAGGCATTTAGTGTTGTACATTTCCCTCTAAGTACATCTTCAATGTAAATTTTGATGTGTTTTCTTTTTTCAGTTGAAAACTTCTTTGATGCATTTGTTATTTAGAAGTGTGTTTCCAGATATTTGGGGATTTTTTAGAGATCTTTGTTACTGCTTTCTAATTCCACTGTGATCAGAGAACATACTTTATATGACTTGAATCTTTTAAAGTTAACTTAGACTTCTTTTCTAAAATTTAATTTTTTAATTTTATTGTGATAAGATCACTTAATATGAGATTTATTCTCTTAACATATCTTATGTGTACAATACATTAATGTTGACTCTAGGTACAATACTGGGTAGCAAATCTCTAGAAATTATTCATTTTACCTAACTGAAATTTTAAGCCTGCTGATGAATAACTCTCCATCTCCTGTCCCTGCTCGTCCTGTTAACTAGCATTCCAGTCCTTATTTTATGAATTTGGCAATTTTAGATACCTCATATGAATGGCATCACTCATACTTGTCTTTCTGTGTCTGACTTGTTTCACTTAGCCTAATGTCTTCAGTGCCCATCCATGTTGTCACATTTGCAAAACCTTTCTTTTTTAAGGCTAAATAGTATTCCATTATATGTTACATTTTCTTTATCCATTCATCTGTGGGTGGACATTTAGGTTGTTTTTACATGTTTGCTATTGTGACTAGTGCTGCAGGGAACATGGGAGTGCTAATATTTCATTGAGATCCTGATTTAAATCTTTTCGATATATATCCAGAAGTAGGATTGCTTGATCATATGGTAGTTCTATTTTTAATTTTTCCACGTACATTCATACTATTTTCCATACGAGATGACTTCTTTTATGTTCTGAAATATGGTACATCTTGTGAAATGTGTAGGCTGCTGTTGTTGAGTGTTCTGTGTCAATTAAGACAAATTGGTATATAGTTTGGTTTAAATCTTATGTATCCTTAATGACTTCATGTTCTGTCAGTTTTTGTGAGAAGGTATTGAAACCTCTGAATATAAATATAGATTTGCCTTTTCTTCTTGCAGTTGTGTTGTTTTTTTCTTGATATATTTGGAAGCTCTGTTATTAGGTGCATATGTGTTTATGAATTGTATGTCCTCCTAATGAACTGATGCCTTTAACATCATGAAGATCTCATATCCCTGATAATATTCTCTACTCTAAAGTCTATTCGGTCTGATGTTAACAACTCCAGTTTTCTTTTGTTAGTGTTAGCATTGTATATCTTCTTACATTCTTTTACTTTTAATCTAATTGTATCTTTAAAGCGAATTTCTTGTAGGCAGCTTATAAATGAATCTTTTAAAAAATTCTGATAAATGCTGCCTTTTGATTGGGGTATTTGGTCTATTTACATTTAATGTGACTGTTGGTATAGTTAGTTTAAAATCTATCATCTTGCTGTTTGTTTTATGTTTGTCCTACCTATTCTTAGCTTTTCTGCTTTTTCTCCCTTGGTTTGGTGTGATATTTTTTATGATTTCATTTTATTTCCTTTGTTGGCTTATTAGCTGTAATTTTGTTTTATGATTTAGAATGTATATCTTCAAATTATACAATCTGTCTTCAGATGGTATTATACCACTTTACATATAAGAACCTTACAGTGGTACACTTCCTTTTCTCTTCTCTCAACTTCTGTGCCGTTGTTGTTGTTGTTGTTTTTGAAATCATTAATCTACAATTACATGTGCAACATTATGGTTACTAAACTCCCCACTTTATCAGGTCCCCCCACCTACCCCATTACAGCCACTGTCCATCAGCATAGTGAGATGCTATAAAATCACTACTTGTCTTCTCTGAGTTGTACAGCCCTCCCCGTTTTCCCCCAACATTATGTCTGCTAATTGTAATGCCCCTTTTTCCCCGTTGTCCCTCCCTTCCCACCCATCCTCCCCAGTTCCTTTCCCTTTGGTAACTGTTAGTCCATTCTTGGGTTCTGTGATTCTGCTGCTGTTTTGTTCTTTCAGTTTTTTTCTTTGCTCTTATGCTCCACATATGAATGAAATAATTTGATACTTGTCTTTTTCAGCTTGGCTTATTTCACTGAGCATAATACCCTCTAGTTCCTTCCATGTTGTTGCAAATGGTAGGATTTGCTTTCTCCTTATGGCTGAATAATATTCCATTGTGTGTATGTACCACATCTTCTTTATCTATTCATCTACTGATGGACACTTAGGTTGCTTCCATTTCTTGGCTATTGTAAATAGTGCTGCAATAAACATAGGGGTGCATCTGTCTTTTTGAAACTGGGCTGCTGCATTCTCAGGGTAAATTCCTAGGAGCGGGATTCCTGGGTCAAATGGTATTTCTATTTTGAGTTTTTTGAGGAACCTCCATACTGCTTACCACAATGGTTGAACTAATTTGCATTCCCACCAGCAGTGTAGGAGGTTTCCCTTTTCTCCACATCCTTGCCAACATTTGTTGTTGTTTGTGTTTTGGATGTTGGCCATCCTTACTGGTGTGAGGTGATATCTCATTGTGGTTTTAATTTGCCTTTTTCTGATGATTGGCGATGTGGAGCATCTTTTCATGTGCCTGTTGGCCATCTGAACTTCTTCTTTGGAGAAGTGTCTATTCATATCCACTGTCCATTTTTTAATTGGATTATTTGCTTTTTGTTTGTTGAGGTGCATGAGTTCTTTATATATTTTGGATGTCAACCCCTTATCGGATATGTCATTTATGAATATATTCTCCCATACTGTAGGATGTCTTTTTGTTCTACTGATGGTGTCCTTTGCTGTACAGAAGCTTTTCAGCTTGATATAGTCCCACTTGTTCATTTTTGCTTTTCTTTCCCTTGCCCGTGGAGATATGTTCATGAAGAAGTTGCTCATGTTTATGTCCAAGAGATTTTTGCCTATGTTTTTTTCTAAGAGTTTTGTGGCTTCATGACTTACATTCAGGTCTTTTGAGATCCATTCTGAGTTTACTTTTGTGTATGGTGTCAGACAGTAGTCCAGTTTCATTCTCTTACATCTAGCTATCCAGTTTTGCCAACACCAGCTGCTGAAGAGGCTGTGATCTCCCCCATTGTATACCAAGGTTCCTTTATCATATATTAATTGACCGTATATGTTTGGGTTAATGTTTGGATTTTCTATTCTGTTCCACTGGTCTGTGGGTCTGTTTTTGTGCCAGTACCAAATTGTCTTGATTACTGTAGCTTTGTAGTAGAGCTTGAAGTCTGGGAGCATAATTCCCCCTGCTTTATTCTTCCTTCTCAGGATTGCTTTGGCTATTCAGGGTCTTGTGTGGTTCCATATGAATTTCAGATATATTTGTTCGAGTTCGTCAAAGAATGCTGTTGGTATTTTGATAGTGATTGCACTGAATCTGTAGATTGCTTTAGGTAGTATTGCCATTTTGACAATATTTATTCTTCCTAGCCAAGAGCATGGGATGCATTTCTATTTGTTAGTGTCCTCTTTAATTTCTCTTAGGAGTGCCTTGTAGTTTTCAGGATATAGGTCTTTTACTTCCTTTGTTAGGTTTATTCCTAGGTATTTTATTCTTTTTGATGCAATTATGAATGGAATTGATTTCCTGAGTTCTCTTTCTGTTAACTCGTCATTAGTGTATAGGAAAGCAATAGATTTCTGTATGTTAATTTTGTATCCTGCAACTTTGCTGAATTCAGATATTAGTTCTAGTAGTTTTGGACTGGAGTCTTTAGGGTTTTTTATATACCATATCATGTCATCTGCAAATAGTGACAATTTGACTTCTTTACCAATCTGGATACCTTGTATTTCTTTGTTTTGTCTGATTTCTGTGGCTAGGACCTCCAGTGCTATGTTGAATAACAGTGGGGAGAGTGGGCATCCCTACCTTGTTCCTGATCTTAGATGAAAAGCTTTCAGCTTCTCGCTGTTAAGTATGATGTTGGCTGTGGGTTTGTCACATATGGCCTTTATTATATTGAGGTACTTGCCCTCTATACCCATTTTGTTGAGAGTTTTTTATCATGAATGGATGTTGAAATTTGTCAAATGCGTTTTCAGCATCTATGGAGATGATCATGTGGTTTTTGTTGATGTGGTGGATGATGTTGATGGATTTTCGAATGTTGTACCATCCTTGCATCCCTGGGATGAATCCCACTTGATCATGGCGTATGATCCTCTTGATGTATTTTTTTTTATTTATTTACAATTTATTTTGGTATCATTAAGCTGCAATTACATGTGTAATATTACGGTGGTTAAACTACCCACTTCATCAGGTCCCCCACACCTACCCCATTATAATCACTGTCCATCAGTGTAGTGAGATGCTATAGAATCACTACTTGTCTTCTCTGAGTTGTACAGCCCTCCCTGTGCCCCCCCACCTTACGTCTGCTAATCGTAATGCCCCTTTTACCCTCTTATCCCTCCCTTCCCACCCATCTTCCCCAGTCCCTTTCCCCTTGGTAACTATTAGTCCGTTCTTGGGTTCTGTGAGTCTGCTGCTGTTTTGTTCCTTCAGTTTTTTTCTTTGTTCGTATACTCCACATATGAGTGAAATCATTTGATACTTGTCTTTTTTGGCTTGGCTTATTTCACTGAGCATAATACCCTCTAACTCCATCCATGTTGTTGCAAATGGTAGGATTTGTTTTCTTCTTATGGCTGAGTAATATTCCATTGTGTATATGTACCACATCTTCTTAATCC
>JAQQAC010022981.1:2540918-2556553 GCA_029783875.1 Phataginus tricuspis
TGGGTTCTGTGAGTCTGCTGCTGTTTTGTTCCTTCATTTTTTTTTTTCTTTGTTCTTATACTCCACATATGAGTGAGATCATTTGGTACTTGTCTTTTTCGGCCTGGCTTATTTCACTGAGCATAATACCCTCCAGCTCCATCCATGTTGTTGCAAATGGTAGGATTTGTTTTTTTCTTATGGCTGTGTAATATTCCATTGTGTATATGTACCACATCTTCTTAATCCATTCATCTACTGATGGGCACTTAGGTTGCTTCCATTTCTTGGCTATTGTAAATAGTGCTGCAATAAACATAGGGGTTCATCTGTCTTTCTCAAACTGGGCTGCTGCATTCTTGGGGTAAATTCCTAGGAGTGGGATTCCTGGGTCAAATGGTATTTCTATTTTGAGTTTTTTGAGGAACCTCCATACTGCTTTTCACAATGGTTGAACTAATTTGCATTCTCACTAGCAATGTAGGAGGGTTCCCCTCACTGTCTTTTGAAGCCCAAAAGTTTTAGATATTGATGAAATACAACTTATCTGTTTGTTTCTTTGAAGGCTCATGTTTGGTGTCATATCTAAGGAACCTTGGTTTACACAAACATTTTCCCCCGTGTTCTCCTCTAAAAAATGTATGCTTTTAGCTCTTACATTTAGACTTCAGATCCATTTTTAGTTAATTTTGTGCATGGTATGGGCTAGGGCCCTAAGATCCTCCTTTGCATGTGGCTGTTGAATCAGGCCAACACCATATTTTGTAAAGATTATTCTTTCTCTGAGTTCTCTTGGCACCCTTGTCTAAAGTTAGTTGACCATAAATGTGAGGGTTTATTTCTTTATTCTCAATTCTGTTCCATTGATGTATGTATTTGTGTTGATTACTGTAGGTTTATGTTAGTGTTGAAGTCTTTTTCATATGCTCTTTCATGTTAGAGCTTTAGTTGTGCTCTTCAGCCTTGTCTCCTCTGGTGGAGGGAAGACACACTGGAGGTCCAGCTCTGCCATTTCACATCACTAGACCTCAGGCACGTTAGTTAAGGTTGTTGGATTTTCCCCAGCTATAAAATGGTAATAAAATTCCTTGCTCTTCCTGTATCACAGGATTATTGTGAGGATCAGTAGAAAATGAACATGGAAACCTCTGAACTGTAGTTTTTATAATTGCAAGGGATACTTATTAGGCTCCACCTGTGGCCAGTGAATTTGAGTACCTGCCTTCCTTATCATCCTTAATTTTAATCATGGGTACAAGTTGGGTCTAAGTGTTCTTGGTAAACCTTGAAAGCCTAAAGTTAATCCTCAGTGTGTGCATTTGTGTCTTGATGCTTTAGCTGTAAGTAAGGGGACAGCTCCTCTCTGCTCATTTCATGGGACTGACTTGGCACCCCTCCTCCCGGCCGTTAGTCCGCCACGAGTGGCCTTCTGTCTGCCAGGCTGGCCATGGTCAAGCGTGTGGGCTGGAAGGCCCTGCCCAGGGAGCTGAGAAGTGTCCTGACCGTGATCAAGGCATCAAGACATTAAGATCCTCTGGTGAAAGTCCTGGTTGTCCTGATAACACGGGAGTGGAGAGCAGGAACCCTAACTTCTGGGCTTCTCTGCAGCTGTCACTGCCAGATTTTATTGGGCTGTAGAAGGCAGACCTCCCGGGAGGACAAGGTCATTTCCAGGTGGAGACATGGAGGAGGGATCTTTGGCTGATGGAAGCCATGCTTTTTTGCTAGTGGCAGCCTGTAGGGCCTTACTGATTCTGCTCACCTAGCATTAATGGCTCTGTATTCAGGGCTGCTGGAGTCCATGTCAGCTACTCCAGCAAAAGAAACTTTCTTTACTGTGGTAGAATTAAAACTAAACTAAAAAACCTCACTTAGCAAACAGTTTCTGGTACCTAGGACTCAGTTAAGCAGCATTACACATATAGAATACAAATAATCTTTAGAATAAAGGCCATTAATCAATAAAAAGCCTCAAATACCTTTAAAACGAGAGGTTAGATGATTGTGTAGAGAGACTCACCATTACCTGCAGTGTTGAGTTCTAGCGTTTTACATTACTCTGCTAATTTACAGTATATATGCTTAACTCATGTTAGCATATATATTACATATGCTTAGTTCAAGGTGTTTAATTTTGAAGATCATGCCATTTCCTTGATATGCTGATTGAACAGAATACATTGCTTTCTGTCTTAGTGCTCAAGAAGTTGGTGTCTTTTTGCTTTACTGTCTATGTTCTCGAGCGAACAGTGGAAAAGCGGTTTCTGGAGGTGGCAGCGTGTTCAGCCCGAGTCTGGGTGTCACTTTCAATAGAGGGAAAGTCCATGGCAACAAAGGTGTGATCGCACCTCAGTGGAGGGCAGCTTGTCTTTCTCAGACCTGCCAGCTTGGTTCCATCATCCAGACAACATGATACTTATTTCCTCTTTTAATTGATTCATCTTATCAAATGTCTTCTCTCACTCATTCATGCTCCTGATTCAGCTGTTTTCCAGTGAGGTTGCTGTTCAGTTGATCTGTTATTGTTGAGTAATGGTGTCCGTGTGTACACTCGGGATTTTTATTTGTGTATGCAGTGCACTGTGTCTCAGTTGGGTGGTGAATCTTCCTTTATCTGCCATTACTTAACAGATCTTTTCTAGAAGGGAGTAAAAGATGAGCCATGCACCTCAAGCATCCAGAACTAAACGTGTCTACAGCTTTCATTTTCCCTGGTCCAGGCTAGTCCGTGATAACTGGGCTGGTTACCAAGCAGGTGTGCAGGTCAGTGTCACAAGTCAGTTCCCGATGTGCAGTACATAGTAAATCCTCCTGGAAAAGGCTCTCCCTTTCGCCTGCTACGGGGTGTGGGAACCTGACGTCTAGTCACCTGAGCCACTGGAAGAATGTCACCGTGGATGACAACTGACAACACCTGCTGACCTTGATGTGCCAAATGTCATTTGATCCCTCACAGGAATGTTTAGAATGTAGTTCCCTAGTGTCATCGATGTCATCAGAAAGTATGGGGTCTGGCTCAGCGACATCCATCTATGCCCCTTTGCTCTCCTTTTTGGCAAGTCTGGTGGTGTTGGAAATGGAAGGAAATGGAATTATTGCTATTAGCTGACTCTGATGTTACTCATGGGGGAGAGTCAAAACCCATGTATAAAATGACAGGGAGCATGTCTAACATTTTCGTTTTTTCTCTTTAGCCCAGATTATTGAAAGTTGACAGCAAACCAGTTTTACAGAGCAAGCCTTTTTTTACAGTAGAAAGAGTGAGCAGGTTCTAAATAGCCAGAAATGTGGCTCCTTGGTCATTTCTTCTCCAGTACCTTGATCTGACTTAGGTGAACACATAAAGGTCTCATTGTTTACAAAAGTCATGAAGATGGTTAACATGATTACTGCAATCTTTGGCAGGATACAGACCGAATATATTTTGATATGCTAGAAGGAAACATGGAAATAAATTAAATTTAGCGATGGTGCACAGGAGAGCCTAGAGTTACATTTAAAGGGCACTCAGTATGTGCCAGGAGTGGGCGGTTGCTTCCTGGGAGAAGAGGCTGGCCTGTGGGGGAGGCTGGCCTCTCCTGGACCATGGTGTCATGTGGCTCTGAGAAAGTCCAGCTGGGCGGGCTGCTTCTGTGTATACACAGTGATCGGGTGACGGCAGGTGGCAATTCAGCTCTCCTCCGGTGGCTACGTGACTGTGAAAGTATTTTGCATGGTTATTTTAAGAGGGATATTGACAATTTAGAAACTGTGGAGCCAGGTGTCTAGGATAGGAAGAGTCTAGAAAATATCTCAGATACGGGATAGTGAAAGACACAATGTTTGGTTGGAGAGAGTGAGCCTCAGAGGTGCCTGGGAGCTGTCTTCAAACATCTGAAAGGATTTTTACCTTATACATGAGAAACTGTTTATCTTTTTTGGGGGGGGGGCATCCCGCAATGCCTTCTTTTACTCAACTGAGACTGTTTATCTTTTGTATTTCAACAGAGAAGAGTTAGAATCAGTGGGTTGAGATTCTGGGAAGGCAGTTTGGCTGAAATCAGTATTTCTGTAATTGGTATACATACCACCAGCGGTACAAGAGATATTTTTCTTCATTTTTAAAACTTTATCTCAAAATAGTTTTAGACTTATAGAAATATTACAAAAAATAATGTAGAACATTCATCTACATCTACATGCCCTAGGTAATCATAGTATCATTAACAAACCATGAAATTATCATTCATGCCAGACTGAACTAAACCTCACACCTTGTTCCAGTTCCACCAGTTTTCCCACTGGCATCCTTTCTCGGTCCCTGGATCGAATCAAGGCCCCTCACTGCAGTAGCTGTGCTTCCTAGTCTCTTCTGATCCATGAGACTTCCTCAGTCTTTCATGACCATGACGCACGTCCTGCAGAGCGGTGCTCTACTCAGGTTGTCCAGCACTTTCTACGCCAGATCACGGCCGCGCGTTCTTGGCACAAATCCCACAGAGGTGCTGTTTCGCCCTCCCAGGGTGTCCCATGGGATTCGTGATGTCAGCCTTGGTGAAGGTGGTTTCTCCCTACTGTGAAGTTACTCTTTTCTCTTTGTAATGAATGAAAACTTGAAGGAGATAACTTTGAGACTGTTCTAGTAGCCTGTTCTTCCTCAAACTTTGCCTGCTGATTTTAGCATCTACTGGTAAATCTTGCTGAAATAATTTTCACTGTGGTATTTATATTTAAGGGTGCTTTTGTATTTCACTCATTCCTTTTACGTTTTTCATTGGAATTTACTGGAAGAACAGTTCCTCTCCTCCAGTTTTTACCCGGCTGTCATGTCGGAGCAGACCCGTGGGTACTGCGTATCATGTGGGTGACAATCAGTGCTGCTGTTACTAGCCTTACTCTGCCTTTAGGAACCCCCTGAGTTGGTGCTTTTCGATCCTTCAAAAAAGCTTCCTTTTTTTGGGTGCCGCAGGCTGTTTCAGGCTCACCTTGTTTTCTCGCTCCATCCCTGAATCAACCGGGTTACAAGGAGCCTGGCTTCCTTTGTGGAGAATGGTACTTAGAAACCAGTGCCTTGGTGCTGGCCTGGCCTTGCTCCCAAGGACACCATGTTCCCAGCAGGCACAGCTATGAAACGTGCACATATATGTGTATACTTTATGTTTGTGTACATACACACACATCTGCATATATTGCTATGTTTCTGTCTCACTGTGGATTAAAACTGTGCGTGCATTCTAATAGTTCGTCCTAGTCCAGCGCCATTGCATTCACTGTAGCCTTCTCCCTTTCTTTATTTTTAACTTTATTCTTTCATTCTTCAACAGTGAGAAGTCCTGCTCTCATTTACAAGATATTTACCTATTTATTCAATCCTAGCATGCCAGTAAAATAGTTTCAGAGTTGCTAATCTGCTGGAAACAGATGTTCCAACTGCAGTCAGTATTTGTGTCTTTTTGTCCTTAGCCTTTAGTTCCTCGTCGGAGTACAGTTTCCCAGAGTTCCTTGGACTGATCCTGGCCCTCAGCTGGCTATGTTGTTCATTTGTGTCACTGTCAGCTTCTTCGTGTTGGCCTGCATTCCCTCTGGGTCCCTCCTTCCAACATCTGGTTGATTGAAATTTTGTGTTTATTTTGCATATGTGAACTGTGCCTGGTTCTAAGACAGAGCTGCCAAGGAATGCGGGCAGGGACGTGTGCTCCTGATTCATTCCTGCTGCCACTCGCTTCATCCCAGCCTGTTCCACCCACTCCCCGTGGAAACAACTCACCTTAGTTTCTGACACATCCTTCCTGTCTCGCACATGAGAGAGAGGTGTATGTTTTCTGTCATCCCCTTGCTTGCATGAAGGATAACATGTTGTAGATACTGTTTCACACTTTGTCTTTTTCATTTCAAAGTGTGTCCTGGAATCACTGCAAGCTAGGCCCTGGGGTATCCCTCCCCCTCTCACAGCTGCGTGCCGCTCCACTACTGGGATGCACCCTGCTTGTCCAGTGGCTGTCCTGCACGTGAGCATTGGGGTGGGTGCCGGTCCCTTGCAGTTTAACCGGTGCTGCAGTGGCCCTTGTGCAGTGTATTTTCACACTGTCATAGGTATGCTTGTGGGTAGATTCCTAGGGGTGTAATTTATGGGTTAAAAGGTCTGTTTGTAGCTTTGGTAGGTGTGGCCAGATTTCTCTGCAGGATTTGCATTCTGCCAGGGCCACTGGAGATGCATGTTTCCCTCCAGGCTCACCAGCAGAGTGCATCATATGTGAACTGTTAGTCTGAGAGATGACAGATAGTATCTTGATACTGTCTTAATTTGCACTTCTCTAAATAGGAGTTTGAACATTTTTCATATTTGGGGGCCACTTTTATAACTTCTTTTCAGCAATTGTCATTCTTGTCATCTTCCCTGTTTTTCTTTCCTGGGCTTAGCCCTTTGTGCACCAGTTTGTGCAAGTCTCATCTGTTAAGGGTATTAGCCCTCTGCCTAGGTGGGTGTTGTAGGTATTTCCCTCCAAACTGTCAGTTTTACCTTGTCTGGGGGGCTTTTGTTTTGTTTTGTCCTGCAGATGTTTTTATTTTTATACAGTCAAATTCATAAACTTTTGTTTTATTGCCTCTGGATTTTGAATCATAGTTAGAAAGTCCCCATACACCCAGGTTCAAGAAATTTATCCATGTTCTAGGAATTGCATAGTTTCACTTTTTTACACTTAGATCCCTAGTGCAGTTGAGATTTGCTGTTGTATATGATCTAATTTTGCCTCTTTCCAATGGCTCTTCCCTTTTCCCAATACCATATATTACAAATCCATCTTTATCCCAGTGACTTGAGATGCCAAAATTCTGTATACATTCAGGTTGATTTCTGAACGTTCTGTCTCGTTGGCCTGTGTGTGTCACCAGGACTGCCCTGCTCAGCTAGAGAGTCTTTATAGGGGGTTTTCACATCTAGTACTTCTGTTTCCAGGATTTTCTTGACTCTTTCTTGCATGTTTGTTTCTCCATGTGACTGTTAGTATCTGGTTGTGAAAGTCTATACAATAGTTTATTGGCATTTTTTCAGGAACTGCATTACATTTATAAGTAACTTGGTGAGAGCTGTCATCTTTATGCTGTTGAGTTATCCTCACCAAGAATGGGTACTTTTTCATCTGTTCACAGCAACTTTTGTGTCTTTGAAGAATATTTGATATTCTTGTATAGGTTTTGTGCAGATCTTATTAAACTTACTGCTAAACATTAATCTTTGTAGCACATACTTACTTGAGGTTTTCTCTAGCACCTTATTGTTTCATACTTGAAGACTTGATTTTTGTATGCCAATTTTGTATTGCACTGTTCAGTGGAGTCTTTTATTATTTGAGTTAGCTTTATCAGTCATTCTTTGGGGCTTTCCAGATAGACATTTTGATGTCATCTGCAAATAGGGGGGTTTTACTTCTTCCCCATTCTGATATCTCTGATTGACTTTTCTCTTGGAATCATCTCAGGTGATCACAGACACAGGGAATAAACCGTGGTGAACGGAAGTAGAGGCAGCATCCTACCTTGTTCTGATAGCAGTGCAAACACTGCCCCTCTCCCCCATTAAATAGGATAGTGGCTTTAGTTTGAAGGCATGTATATTTTATCATGTTAAGAATATAACCTTCAATTCCTATTTTTTTTAATTTTTATAAATGGGTTTTAAATTTTATCAAAGGGCTTGTCAGCATCTAGGGAGATAATATTTTCCTTAGGCTTATTAATGTGATGAATGATACTAATGGATTTCCTAATAGTGAGCCTAACTTTCATTTCTGGAAAAAAAAATCCTACATGGTCATGGAATGTGCTTTCTGAATGTGGTTCTGTTTGTTAATATTTTAAGCATTGATACTCAGGAGTGATACTGGCCTATGGTTTTCCTTCTTTGTTCTCTTTACCTGGACTATCAGTGTCGTACTTGCCTCAGGAGGGACTTGGGAAGTCCGGCCGCCTTCTCAGTGCTCTGGAATAATTCAGGTAGCATGCTGAGACTATCTGGTCTTCGAAGGTTTGCTAGGACGCCCTGTGAAAACTGTCTGGTTCCGATGCTTCCTGCAGGGTGCTCACTTAATATCACTTTCTAGATCTTCCGTGGCAGTCGTCTGCTTAAGGTTTCTAACTCTAATGGGGTCAGTGTTGGTCATCTGAATTCCTTATGAAGTTACCGGTTTCATTTACATTTTCAAATTCATTTGCATAGAGGTCTGTGGAGTGGTCTCTCATTTTTTTAAATTTATTCTGTCTCTTTGGTTAATTCCCATGTCATTTCTCATTTCTTATTTTCTGTATTTGTGCTTTCTCCTCTTTTCACTTGATCAAGTTAGCCAGTGGATTGTCTTACTGTTAATCCACTTCCTCCTCAGAAAATCAGGATTTAGATTTATTAGTTAGTTCTGCTATTTTCCAGTGGAAAAGCATCTACCTCATCAGTCAGCATTTCCCTCCATTTTTCCTTCTTTATGTTTGCTTTTGGGTTATTGTGTTGTTCTTTCTCCAGTTTTCATGCACTGAGATTTATTAATCCATTAATTTTATCCTTTCATTTTTATTGATAAAAGTGTTAGTATAGTGAGTTTTTCCCTGATTACTGCTTTAAATGCATTCCAAAGATTCTGGTGTGTAGTGTTTTCCTTGCGGTAATTTTTTTTTTATTCTGTACTTCTGGTTTGTATTTTCTATTTCACCTAAGAGTCAGTGATAGGATTTTAAAATACCCAGAGGGAAATGTCTTTCTGTTTTTCATTTTTGCTAATAACGGATAATTTTGTGGTGTTATGAGCAATATGTGTTGTGCAGTATTTCTACCTTATGGAAATTGTGTGTTTTCCATGTGACTGTATATGGTCATTTGTTGTGAATGTGCCGTAGGTTCTTGATAAAATGTATGTTCTCTAGTAGCAAGATATGGAGTTCAGTATATATATCCATGCATTTTACCTTGTGGACAACATTGTTTAGATCTACCTACTTACTTTTTGTATACTTGCTCTGCCTTGCACTGAGGACACTGTATCAAATCTGTTGTTAGTATGTTTCTAACTGTGTCTCCTCACATCTTCTGTAGACTTTCCTTCATAAAGTGTTGGTTGTATTATTTGATGCATTTATGTCCATGAGCAATTATGTCTTCATTGTGAACTTTTAGCATTAAATATGTCCTCTGTTGTGTTTAATGCTCTGTGGCTTGGAGTCTACTTGGTCTACTCCTGTGCTCTTTGTTTTCACTTACTGCATCTGCTTGTGTCCATCCTTTTAATTTTTAGCTGTTGAGATTTACTTTATTTTAGGTGTATTGTATAGAGCCTATAGTTGGGTCTTGTTCTGTGATCCTACTTAAAACTCCTTTTCATTTAGTAGGTCAGTTAAGCCCCTCAGTACTTATTGACATGGCTTGTTTTCTTGCTATAGTTTATGATTATATATATTTAGTTGTATTTGCTATTTCTTTATGAAATCTGTATTCTTAGCTCTTTTATTGAGATTTAAAATTTTGGACTTAGACATATTTGTGCTTTCTAGTGATTCCTTTGTATTTAAACCTATTTGATGTCCTTAGTAACCTGTTTTATTATTTAACTCTTCATTGTATGATTTACATTTTTTCCCTGGATCCTTTAATACAGACCTATTGCTTGTATAATAATGACCTACACATTAATCAGAATTTTCCCTCTCCCTTTATTTCCCATTTATTAGTTGAATTATTTCTCCTTCGTCACAATATGTAATATTTTCGCATTAGTCTTTCACCTAACCTTGCCTTTATTTTAGTTTTAGATGTACATCTAAGTATTTTAAATGTTCATCATAAATCCTTTTGCTAGACTTTTCCCAGTCATCACTAGGTTAGATAAAGCTTGCCCTACATAAATCCTCAACAGGGGCTGATGGGGGTAGTATTTTCTAAATGTATGTGTATTGGAAACGTTTTCCTGTGGTCTTGATAATTGTAGGACACCTTGCTGGAATAGAAATTCTTGATTTGTACTTTCTTCTTTCATTGAGTTTTAAAAAAATGTTGGTCTGTTGTTGTCTTACCATGTGTTGATTTTGAAGAGTCTGGTGCCAGTGTCATTGATCTTTTTGCCCAGGGGCCTTGTGGGTTTTACCTTTATCTCTGATATCTCATAGATTTATTAGAATATGTCACAGTTGATTGTTCTGGGTTAATTTTCCCAGGTACCCTGTAAGACCTTTCATTTTATTCAGTCTTTTTCTATTTCCGGAATGTTTTCTTATGGTTTTAAGTGTTGGCTTTGTTCCACTATTGTGTGTTCATCTTTTGGGAACTCTGGTTTGTGTACTTCTTCCTCTTTGCCCCCAGTCCCCGGGGCTTTCTTCCTTACATTTTTACTTTCTTCGTGCCATGTTTCTCCTCCTGGCTGATTCCTTCCTTTTCACAGGGCCTTCCATTAACTTCCATTTGACTGTATTTTCTTTGGGCACTTGATCGTTTATTCCTCATTTCTGAGATAATTTTGTTTTTATCTTCGATTACTTTCCTGAGGTCACTCAATTTTGTCTTCTTTCTCCTAGTTTTTGGCGCTTTCTGGTTTTAATTTCATGTTTCTAGTTAAGATTGGGTTTTCATATTCTCAAATGTTTAGTGATGTTTTTAGAGTGTTGAATTGCATTTTTCTTTTGATTCGTGGTTGCTTTTCAGGAGGTCATGTTTATGGTATTGGGTGTCTTAAAAGGTTGCAGGTCTGATGGTGACCTCTTGGTTAGTGTGCAAGTCCAGGACGGCGGCCTCTTGGTCAGTACGCAACTCCAGGACGCCGCCAGCCTAACAGGAAGCATTCCAACTGGCGTGGGAACAGAGGGGGGCTACAGGCTGGTTCCAGGACCCAGATGCAGGCTGGCACCAGCAAAATGTGGACTCTGTGGCCATTTGCAGAGGTCCTCTGATCTCTCAGCTTGTGTCAGTAGAAACATTGTTGCCCCTCAGAATGCAGTCTGGGACTTTGAGGATGAAAGTTTTTTCCTTTAACATTAGAGCATTGCTTTTGTGATTTATCATCTTGAGTTCATGGAGAATCAAAAACCAAATGCTAACTTTCCCAAAGGTTATCAGTTATGGACCATGTGTGCAGCCTGAAAATAAATAAAATTTGTTCTTCAGTGTCAAAGAATTATTCACATGTGAATTATTCACCTTGTATTAAGGAAATATGTAACTTGATACTAGGTAAAATGTGTTAAAGCATATAACTAGTTTCTTGAACAAAATTTATAGGTTTTGTACATTTTTAGTATCAGTAAACAAGTCACAGTAGTTTATTGCATGAGATTTGACCAAAATTGTCTAAAACGACTATTTTAAATCTGTAGAGCTGAATATACCAGACAATGCTAGAAATAATGAGGTTACATATAATTGATGGTTATTCGTGAAGGGTAACATTTAAAGTCACTCCTCAAACGTCCTGTAAACTTCCTCAGCCCCGCAGGGTCTGTATTTGCCACTGAAGTTTTCAGAAAGTAAATTGAATTAGAGTGCTGTGTGTTTTATGAGACTATCTCAAGTGAAATTCTGTTTGTTTCAGAAACGGGCATGCAGGAAATTACAAGCAGCCACCCAGGAGTGGGGCCGCCCCCAGGTGAAGGCGGGCGCCCTGGGGCCCTGGAGTCGTGAGGAGCTTGAGGCACAGCCGAGAGGTGCGCCAAACAGCCACCAGGGCCGACCAAGTGTGGGGGTAGGTTCCTGTTCTCAGCAGACCAGCCGCAAGCCCATTTAAATATTTTAATAAAAAGTGTAAATAATCACTCTTCTGATACATCTGCGGCTGTGATTTGTTAAATAGATTCCTCTGAACAGCGGAAGGAACTTGGCCCAGCCCTGCCTGAGATGTATTGCGGGGGAGTCTGTAAGTGCATTAACCTTCTTGCTGTGACATAAAAGATAGACTTGTTCTTAAATATTAGATCCATAAAACATAGTTAATAAAAATGGCAATTACATTTCTTAGGAATGAGGGATGTAAATAAAAAGGTGCAGATTGATTTAAGCTTTTCTTAGCATTGTGCTGGGGTGCAAACTAATTTGTTTTCAGCTTCACATTGGAAGGAGAAATTGAAAATACACTTTAAAATTCTTTCTAAAAGAAGGATTCAGGGAAGGGAACAAGCCACTGGGTATGGTGAAAATAGAGATCATTTGAGGATGTTTGGAGAAAAACCCCAATCTCATCTAATTATTCCTCTTTGGTATCAGCATTTGTTTTTCTTTTTCCTGTTTAAGCTTTCCTTTCATGTTCCCATAAACTTCACAGATTTGAAAAGGAAACGCAGCATTCACACCATTAATTCAAAGTAAGGCAGACCAGCACTGCCGAGTCACATTCTCAGACTCCTTTACTGGCAGAATACCATAAACACACATTGGTGTAATGATACCTTTGTTATTAACTTGGAACTTATTCTAAGGACAAGTCGATATGTCTTTGATAATCTGTAATTCTTGTGGTTTTTTTCTCTTAAATTTGGAATCTTTGTAATTGCAATAAAATAGAACTGTGTTTAATTTTCACATAGAAACCAGGAGCGTGTGTACAAGTGTGTGTCTGTGTATTTCCTAGATTGCTCTCTAAAGATTTTTAGAGAAACTTATTGCTCTGTTTTTGGTAAGAAAAGATTGAGTCAATAAATTATAGAGGTCTTCAGTTGACACATAGCAGGCTACTGTGTTTTACAATGAGAGGCAATGATTGTGTTTTAAACGAAGACCTAAAACTGTCAATTTCACCCACGGGAACCGCTGATTATTGGAAGTCGTTAGGGAAATACGAAAAGAAAGCTTAGTGTCAGCCTCACTCCACAAAGGTGTGCTTTCCTCCTTTTTGTACTGTTGTCAGGAGCATGTCCACAAATTATGTTGCATATATTGTATAATCCTGAACAATGGTGGAATCAAGAATCCAGCAATTTGAACTACCATATTTAGGTTGATTGATACAATGCCAGACATGCCCTGGAATGCAAATAAGTGACACTTAGCTTGCGGAATAGGATCCCATTATGGGTAAATTGCATTAATGCTGTTGACTAAGTAGTAACCTTCCTTGTTCTCACCCCATTTCCATGGACTGTATCTTTCATATCCCCCCCCCCACCATCTGTTGGGCAAACACTTGGAATGTAATATGGATTCTTAATTCTCTGAGAGGTTGTGCTCTGGCATGAATGGCTTAAAGGGAAAAAAAATTTGGCTCAAGCAACTGATTGGATCATTTTAGCTAATATTCTGTTTGAACAACAGAACCTATTTGATTAGGGTTTTTCCTTCCCCTGTAATTCCCAGGCTTACCTCTGTCACGATAGGAAATGAATCTGTGAGCAGAAACCCTATATTGATATGTAAATGGATCATTTTTCTGTTAATGCTCGATATTCTTTTCATCTAAATTTCAGAAACCAACTTGAAAAAAATCAGTTCTCCTTTATTTGTAGATACTCTCAATAAAATTTCACCCAGGCTTGGGTGATTTAATATTTACATCCACTATTTCTAAAAGTCCTATGTAAATAAAGATTGAAATGTGAATTTGAAAAGTCACACCTCTTGATATTTGAACAGGCTATAGCTGCATATATCTTCTTTTTCTAATAATATGGCTAGTTTCTCCCCTAAGCTTTTAAAATAATACACTATTTTTATATTCTAGAACATCAAAAGGTTCAGTGTTAAATAAAGAGCAAATAGTATTTTTAGAAATGCAGGATCCCAGAGAGAAGTGCTTAGCAATAAATCACTGACGGGCAGCAGTCCAGATTCCAGAGGACTTCATTACACACACAGCTCCATTCACAGGTGCACTCCATGTGCCTGCAAGCGTGCCCTGCTCCTGGCCCATAGCACCTGGGCTGACCCAGGTGGTGGCTGGGGCCAGGGAGGAGTGGCGGTTGTATCGATAGTTGGTGAGGGGTCCTAACAGGAAGCTTGCATGTATGGACTCTGCTTATTTGCAGCCTCCCCCAGTTCCCTCCTTTGCATCTTGGTTCTCTGATGTGTTCCTGACCTCAGTCAGGTATCGACTCATGCAGCAGTACTGGCTCTGCTCCGAGTGGTCCTGCTGCCTTCCTACTTCCTAGTCCTGAGGTCTCGTTTTCTTCAGGACTCCTCAGCAGGCGAGGGCCTCTCCCACAGGCCTCAGGCTCTGCTCCCTCTCCGTTGGATCTGCTCAGCCCCTGGTCACAGGCCTCGCTCTTTCAGGAGGTGATCCATAAAGGAACCTCCCCGTTGCTTCCTTTCCTCCATAGAGGGGCCCAGAGCTGCTGCTTCCCAGCAGTTCAGCCTGCTTGGCTCAGTGGGCCATGGGAGCCAAAGGTGAAAGGAAATGATGCTGTTCTTTCTGAGTTCTAACCCGTTAAATGAGACCTAATGAGCCTGTGAACACTTTCTGCAGAAATCAAATGAAGATAACGGGTGGCAGGTGATAGGCAGAAACTCGGGGAAGAGCGGATTCAGGCCATTGTGTTTACAGTTGGGAAGTGCCTGGTCCTCAAGACTGCATTTCCTGGGTGGTATCTGGTCTCTGACACTCAAGCTCCCCAGTGATGGACCCCTCAGGGAAGCCCCCGTTTATGGGTCGGTGTGTGGTCAGGCCTGTGTTCTTTCAGCCCGTCTCCCCTGCTCTGTAGGGTGGAAACTGTTTCCAGACTCCCTTGCGTCTGGTTTCTGACCCTGGGCACTGGAGTGTGGGGGCAGGTGGGAGGAAGCCAGGGCAGCTCTCCCTGTCCCTGCCCCTGAGGCAGACCCGCAGCCCCCACCCAGGGTCCCAGCTCCTGCAGAGCTGTCCCCTCGGTCCCCGCTGCTGCCGAGTGGCACCCGCTCCTGGGCTGTGGCCACCTTGCTCCTCCCGTGTCCTCCCCGCTGTGGGGGGGGTCGGGGTGTTTGGTTGCCTCGCCCTCCCCTGTGTGCCATCTTCCCTTGTTGTAGCTTGTGTACTTGACCCCCATGGTGAGTCCCCTGTTTGGAATACCTAGATTGCTTTCTGTTTTCTGGCTGGACCCCTCTGGGGCTAATCATCTTCGAGTGGACAGATCCTCCAGAGAAGCAGGTCGCTGTTTTCAGCGCAGGCCTCTGGGCCCTTGTTGCCCGCCCTCAGGTCTCGGGTTCTTGTCCGGCACACTCAGCATTTTGGAGCTGGCAGAGCCAGCATGGGCTGTCACACGGGTGGAGAGTTTGGGTGTTAGGCTGCAGGAGACAGTCAGCCCCATTAATACTGCACATTGCCAGGATTTTGTTTATCTGGGGTTACTGGGTTTTATTACCCACTCTGGTAAAGAATTGCCAAATTGCCACATAAGGACTAACCTGTGAAAGAGGATGTTTTTGGTTTTGTGGGCTACCCCTCCCCACCAGCAAATGATTTGGACACAGCCTGTTCATTAGTGTTGAGAGCAACTGCTAAGGGAGTAGTCTTCATAAGGCTCTATGTTACTTATTTTTTGACATTGAAATCCACTGCTTGACAACAGTGTGTGTGTGTATGTTTGTGTGTGTGTGTTGGGGGGGAATAAGAGGGTAGGGGGTCAGGTGTCTGGTTCAGGCTCTGGGTACTGTTTGCCCTGTAGGGACACCAGGAGGAGCCCAAGTATGATTATTCTAAGTGGATGTTTTTCCTTTGTACTTCTTTTTATGTCCAAAAGGTTGACCT
>JAQQAC010022981.1:2556563-2618720 GCA_029783875.1 Phataginus tricuspis
TAGTTGTTTCCTGCATCTGTAGCATCTATAGGATACTGTGCTGAGTCAGGAGAAGACCCAGAACTGGGTGTTAACGAGACTCTGCCTTTATCCTGTGCCCGCAGACAGCAGGAGGGCTGCCGGAGCTTGACACGGTGTGTCCTCGTGTCGGGCTGGGGCCAGGGCCAGGACCAAGGGTGGAAATGTTAGGTGCTGACACAGATTAAGATTAAAGGCCAGTGTGCAGTGGTTTGCTCTTTGTCCTCTTGCAGCAACAGCCAGTTCCCGTCAGTCCTTTATTCTTAGGTCTTGAGAGAAGAAAACAATCATGCAGGGATCAACGAGACTTTCACTGAGCATCTGTAACGCCCACGCTGTGCTCCATGCGTTTTCCGAGATGTGTCAAGGATCCTAGAGTTCATTGGTCTGATCCCTCAGTTTATTAAGTATGGAAAATGAGGTCCTCAGGGCTAAGTGACTGGCCTGCCTTGCCCCATGGCCAGCAGGATGGCTAGGCTCTGGCCTTTGCTGCAACCCTGCAGCCCTCCCCACCTGCTGCCGCTCTGTGCATGTATAGCCAGGTGCCAGCCTCACTCCCCGAGTGGGGCCCAGGGACCAGTCAGATGCTGGGTCTTTGTGAACATCATTCTCACACACAATGAGAGCTTTTTGGCTGTGACACAGGCTGAATTACTCAAACTGAGAATGAAAACTTGGCCAAGAGTTTGTCTCTATCAGCATAGCCAAATGTGAGTCCTGAAATAGATAAGCTTGAATAGACTCATGGCAAAGCGTATGATTTAGCTTCTGACAGTAACTGTTTTCTTTGGAATATGGATACCAGAAAAATAGTTCTTTTTTTAAAAAATTCAACTCTGTTATTGAGATCATTTCCAGGCTCAGAAGGAAAAGAGAACCTTCAAATGACTAGAAGAACAAAACAAAAACTTTGATTGTCTATGAATAAAATATGTCAGATTGTGAGGAGATGGTGAAATGAATTAAAAGAAAAATGAATTTTTAAAAAGACTTTAAGAAAAATTTAGATGTCCTATGAGCGTGTTAGAAATGCAAGTGTGCCCCCTTCTGCTACAAATAAGAACATGAAACCCAAAGTCATTTCAAGTGTAGAGAGAAAACAGAAGTAGAGCAGTAGCTAGAAACACTTCCCTTGTGGCTGTTGCTGGGCCCTGGCCTTTGTTGGGCTGGGTCCTAGAACAGGCCCAGGGACTTGGGGCTAGAATTCTAACATCCGGAGGGACATGTGACTTTGCTTAATGTGGGGAAGGGGGGGAGCATAAAAATTTGGACCCTTGGATAAAGCTCTGAGCCTTAAAGATCTGCCTGTAATGTAAAAGGGGCTTAGGAATTAAAATACCAGGTCATACATGGGTGTGGGCTTCAAGTTCATTCTATCACAGTGGCCCAAGACCAGGGTAAAATATTAATAAAAATGGGTAGACTCTTAAATCCTTAAGACCTTGGATAGTGGCAAATGCAGAATTGTCCTGTAGTTACACTTCTGCTGTCAAGAGCATATCAGGTTTGGAGGTAGAACAGCCTTCACCAAAGATGAGATCACAACAAACAATATAACTGTCACAAACAAGCCCACCGTTGAGGGATGGGGGACCAGGAGTTAGAACAAACAGGAGAATACAAACCTCCAAGAACTTGAAATAGTAAAGAACCTGAAGCTCACTATAAAGGCAAGTATTTTAAATTTTTAAAAATAGGTTAAAGAAGAACTAGAGCCATAATTAAAGAAGAGGACTGTATGAAAAAGAATTCAAAGGTTTAAAAAAAAAACTTCTAAAAGTGAATGATGTGATTGATCACTGAGGTTTCTGAAATCACCAGGTTAGACACAGTTAAAGACAGCATTAGTGAGCTAGAAGATTTTTCTGGGGAAATCATTCAAAATACAGCAAGAGGGTGAAGAGATAGACAGTGTGATTAAGGAGTCAAAGAGGGGGGAATGGAGGTGTGTCTGGAAATCCAGAAGGAAGGAATTTAGAGACTGGGAGAGGAAAAGGTAATTGAAAGGTCCGATTTAAAAAGAATAATGGCTTTTGAAAAGATAGTGGCTGAGAATTTCCTAGAACTGAAGAAAGGCATATATATGTAGCCAGACACTGAGATATATTACAAAGCTGTGATAACTAAGACAACCCATTATTGGCCAGGGATAGACAAACAGGCCAGTGAAATAATGTTGAGGGCTTTAAATGTGCATATATGGCAACTTGATATAATACAGAGAAGGTTATCACAGGTCAGTTGGGACAACAAGGTACTGTATAAATTGTTCTGGGATAATTGGCTATCCGTATATGAGGAAAAAAAAAGATTAGATCTTTACCTCACACAAAAATCAATACAGGGAGGTGTGGAGAAGGTTAATGAACCTGATGTTCAAAATAAGTAAGTAAATCTTTAAAACTTTCAGTAGAAAACATAGAATATATATGAAGTTGGACTGATTTATAAAATCTGATTTATAAAGATGAGCGACTTCTTCATGAACAAATCCCCCTGGGCAAGGGAAACAAAAGCAAAAATGAACAAGTGGGACTATATCAAGTTGAAAAGCTTCTGTACAGCAAAGGACACCATCAGTAGAACAAAAAGACATTCTACAGTATGGGAAAATATATTCATAAATGATGCATCTGATAAGGGGTTGACATTCAAAATATATAAAGAACTCACGCACCTTAACAAACAAAAAGCAAATAATCCAATTAAGAAATGGGCAGATGACATGAATAGACACTTCTCTAAAGAAGAAATTCAGATGGCCAACAGGCACATGAAAAGATGCTCCACATCGCTAATCATCAGAGAAATGCAGATTAAAACCACAATGAGATATCACCTCACACCAGTGAGGATGGCCAACATCCAAAACACAAACAACAACAAATGTTGGCGACGATGAGGAGAAAAGGGAACCCTCCTACACTGCTGGTGGGAATGCAAATTAGTTCAACCATTGTGGAAAGCAGTATGGAGGTTCCTCAGAAAACTCAAAATAGAAATACCATTCGACCCAGGAATCCCACTCCTAGGAATTTACCCTAAGAATGCAGCAGCCCAGTTTGAGAAAGACAGATGCACCCCTATGTTTATTGCAGCACTATTTACAATAGCCAAGAAATGGAAGCAACCTAAGTGTCCATCAGTAGATGAATGGATTAAGAAGATGTGGTACATATACACAATGGAATATTATTCAGCCATAAGAAGAAAACAAATCCTACCATTTGCAACAACGTGGATGGAGCTAGAGGGTATTATGCTCAGTGAAATAAGCCAAGCCAAAAAAGACAAGTATCAAATGATTTCACTCATATGTGGAGCATAAGAACAAAGAAAAAAACTGAAGGAACGAAACAGCGGCAGACTCACAGAACCCAAGAACGGACTAATAGTTACCAAAGGGAAAGGGACTGGGGAAGATGGGTGGGAAGGGAGGGATAAGAGGGTAAAAGGGGTATTACGATTAGCCGACGTAAGGTAGCAGGGGCACGGGGAGGGCTGTATAACTCAGAGAAGACAAGTAGTGACTCCATAGCATCTCACAACGCTGAAGGACAGTGGCTGTAATGGGGTAGGTGGGAGGGACCTGATGAAGGGGGTAGTTTAATCACCATAATATTGAACATGTAATTGTAGGTTAATGATACCAAAATAAATTGTAAATAAAAAAAAATCTGATAAACCCTCAGGGGAGGGATTACTACATTTGACTAGTTGCCCGAGGCATGTTGCATATCAGAATTCCCGCATCACTGTTTAAGAAGATACTGTAAGGCAGGACATCTGTGACACACAGAGTAGAGTAGCACATGGGGTCTGTGATTGGACATTCCAAAGAAGAGGAGGCCCAGCAAGCCAATAAACCAAATGGATGTTCAACCTCACTGGTAGTTAAGGACATGCAACTTAAAGCATCAAATTAGGAAAAATAAAAATGTCTGAGGATATCAAGCGTGAATGAGGTGGAGTTGGAGTAGTGCCCACTTCACTGGAGCAGCATAATGGGCACCTGGAGAGCAGGTGAAGGGGGTGTGGGTGTTCCCTGTGACCTAGACAGTTCTTCCTCATTGTGAACTCTCACAGATGCCCAAGGAAGTGTGTGCAAAATAGTTGTGGCATTGTTTGCTTAACAAAAAGCCAGAAGCCACCTAAATCTACCAGTAGGAGAAGAGGTAAGTGAACTCAAGTAAGTTTATTCAATGAAATATTATACAGGTAAGTGGAAATGGGTGAACTTAAAAAGGAAATTATGGAAGGATTGTATAGAATGATACCACATAGATACAACTGTAATGAAAAGCATAGATAAGTGTTAACTGAAAGAATAAAAACACTCCTGAGAAGGAGGAACATCTGGTTCAGGATTATAAGGTTGTTTCTACTGAAGGAAGGAGGCTCAGCCTGCCGAGGGTGATGCAAGGTGTCTGTAATCTTTTCTCTCGAACTGTGTGAGGGTCCATGAGTGTTTGCTGATGTGTCTGCGTGTCCATCATGGTAGGACTGAAGGCCTTTGAGCAGAGTGTTCCGTGGAGCTGGGAGAGAGGAGTGACTGCCCACCCCGGCACGGAGGAACGATGATTTGACAACAGACTTCGCATTAATGACATATCAGAGATTCTTGGAATAACATCTTTCCAATGCTAAGGGAACAGTGCCTGTGAACATGTAGGCTGGCTGTGCCAGGCATAGGGCTGGGATGCCCAGTTCATTGTCCCCCAAAAGCAATTCAGTACCAAAACTGACTCCAGAAGAGAGAATATAAACACCAGTGATGATGGAATAAATTGGGAAAGTTATCAAAAAGCTACTATCCCAGATGGTTTTATAGGTTAAGAAAATCCTCCATGAAGGAATACATGGATGACTTAACATTAGAAAAACTACTGCATTGTCTGTTCAAAGGAGAAAGACAATACAAATGATCATCTTAATAGATAGATGCAGAAGCAGCATTCAGTCACTCCAAATTCCACCTATGGTAAAACTCAGCAAACCAGAAATAGAAGGGTTTATCCTGGAGGGTTTAAGGATTGTCAATGCTTAGTGGAAGCATTTCTGTTGATAAAGAGAAACCCACAAGCTTGCCCTCACCACTTCTCCTTAGTGGACTAGGGTCGTAACCAGGGAGACAAGCAATGGCTGTATAAGAACTGGGAAGGGAAAAACTAAATTGTGATTTCCAAGTGATAGAATTATCTGTACAGAAAATCTACAGATAAACTACTAGAGCTAATATTCATCAAGGTTGTTGAATATAAGACAAACATGCAAAATAGGATGGGTGAATGGATAAAGAACTTTGGCACATATACCTAACAATATTATTAGCCATAAAAAGAAGGAAATCTGCTATTTGCAACAATATGGATGGCCTCGAGCATTATGCTGAGTGAGAAAAATCAGAGAAGGACAAATACCATATGATCACATTTCTATGTGGAATCTAAACACATGCACACACACACTCATAGGTACAGAGATGGGTGGTGCCAGAGTCAGAGGGTGAGGGAAATGGGTGAAGGGGGTCGAAAAGGTGGGAAATGAACAAACATTAAAAGCAGCAGTGGCCCAAAGCAGCAGCCTGGAGCTTCTCACAAGGCAGCCTGCTTAAGATGCCAGCATCCCCTGCTGTGGGTCAGGTGTCCCTCTCTCAGAGCCCATGTGTCAGTGAGTTTGACATAAAGCCGTTTTATGTAAAAGAAAAGCCTAATACCTGGATTTTGGAGGGTCTCCTTAATGCCTGCTTTGAAGTCCAGGAAAGCTACACATACAGTTTTCTTTTGGCCTAAGCTCAAGACTTTTCCTAGAATAACATTCTTCCATATTCTGCAGTTTTCAAATTACCTGTTTGTCTCTCAAGCTCAGCAGCGGTCCCGGCAGGTGCTCTTAGCCCTTGCAGCTCTCCGGCCAGAAGCGTGTCCGCTGCCCTCTGTGGCAGCTGGAGGTGCGCCTCGCAGACGCCTCAGCCTGTCCTCAGTCCTGTATGTGCTCTGCAGTGTGAGCGCCAGCCTGGCCTCAGAGCAGCAGAGCTTACGGGACACGCTATTGCCCTGGTCTACCCCCTGGACTCACGTCCTACCTCTTACTGTTCTCTGGTCTGAATGGATTGTTTGCCAAACTTGTTCCCTTTGAAGAAATTCTGGGAGAGGCCGAGTCTAAGCAGCGCATTGTCCGAGTCGCCCGTTAAAAGCTGTTGCTGAGTACTGCCAAGTGCCAAGCTCTCTCCCTGGTGTCCACTCCCACTGCTGGAAGGGTCTCACATGGATTAGGTTAGGACATGTCCCAGCACATGGGAAAACCTGGAACAGAGAGGCAAAATGAGCCCAGGAAGCAGCCTCCTTTACCTCGATGCATACGCTGCCCTCCTGAACTACTTCAACTGCCTCAACTGCTTTGTAACAAGGTAGCTGGCCAGGGTCAAACGTGCAGTTTTTAAATTTCTCGGGAGTTCCACATTGGGACGTGGTAGAATGTGGAGAGCTGGCCCTGTCCCACCCCCACTTCTCTTCCAGCCCAGCCTCTGTCCTCTGTGACAGGGGTTCTTGAGCACCTTCCATGGGTGCATCCGGGCTCCGTCCACATCCCCACAGCCCCCTCCCATGGCCCTCCACCAACAGCTCCCCTTGGGCACCTCCCAGGCCGGGAGTAAGTGCAGCAGTGGTATGCGCTGTCCTCAGAATGCACTCACAGGAGAGGCTGGCCCAGGCCTGCCGAACAGGGGTGTTGTGTGGGAACATCCTGTGGGCCCTGTCTGTGTATTCTTTACTGCCAGGAGAGGTACAGCCAGAGCGACCAGAGGGGCCTCTAAAGCATGGGACCCAAGGTTGAAATATGATAGATTGGATGGAGGAAGGGAAAAAAAAACCCTCATATTCATTGTAATGATTAGGGAAAAAATCCCATTCACATTATTTCTTTAGGTGGATTTGAGTTGCTACCTAGTATCTTATAGTTTCAACCCGAAAGCTTCCCTTCAATGTTTCTTTTAGGGTGTGTCTGCTGATGACAGCTTTTCTGTTTTGTGTATCTGGAGGGGTCTTAATCTCACCTTCCTTCTGGAAGGGTAGTCCCATTAGACGTGGAATTCTTGATTTTCCGTCTTTGAGCTCCTGGAATACATCCTCTTACTGCCTTCTGCCTTCCCTGTTTCTGATGAGAAATCAGCTGTGAGTCTTAGCGAGGACCTGTGTCCTGGGCGCTCCCTCTGTGGCACTGGCAGGTGTGCCTCTAGTAGCAGGGATGTCCCTGCTGTCTGGCCTCAGAGTCTGGGGCCTTCAGACTTCACTTTTGAGTCAGGGATTGGATGGGCTCCATGCTTGCGGAGGGACATGGACAAACTGGAATGTGGTGAGTGTCTGGGATGAAGTGGGGACAGACACTGGAGAAAGGTTTTGGTGAGCACTTTCCACAGGTCCTTTGTGTTTAAGGTTCTTGGTCCACTTGTTAATCTGGATCTGCCTGTCTGGTCGTTCAGGTCTTCTCTGTTCTGCCTCTAGCGTGTCTTCAAGTGCACCCATCCCACTGGGAAGGGGGTTGGGGCAGGAGTGAGATACTACAGTGAAGACCTTTTTAAAAATAATCGCTTTTTTGAGCCATGTGGTGGGATGGGGGCACGATGATGCCAATGATGAGATGAATTGGAGAGCAGGGTGTCCCATCTCACCGTCCCTCCCCTGAGAGGCCTGTCTTCTCTGGGGTCTTGCCTCCTCATCTTGCACTGGGCACGCCCCCCCCCCCAACAGCTCCTCACAGTGAGTTCCCCATGTGTCCACCGGACCTCGTCTCTACCCGGAGCAGTGCTTCCTCATGGGGTCCTGCTGCTGAGGGGTCATGAGAGCTTCCTGGCCGGAGAGGCTGGGGAATGCCGCATCCTTTTCCCACCTCTTGGCGGTCTGATGTGCGTTCAACTGTCAAGGGTCCTGGGAGTCAGTCAGGGAGACTCTTAGAGTTTTTAGTGTTTCCAAAGCACCCTTTCATGAAGGAATGCCTGTTACATGTGTACTGATGAGACTGTTGGGGAAACAGGCCTGTTGAATAAACACAGTGCTGTGCGCCACAGTGTCAGGGCCCCTCACAGGCACACCTTCCAGCCAGTCTTGGCGCCTGTGCACCCTGAGCCCTGGCTTGGTCCTCCCAGACAGCTTCTCCAGTTCTGGAACATTCTGACCTGCTGTGCTCACTGCCTGGGATGCCCTCTCCTGTAGGATCTACTCCACCTTCATGGTCCACTTGAAATGCCTCATGGAAAGGCTTCCCTGACCCTCAGGCAGAGCCAATGGCCGCCGTAGCATCTCGTTCCAAAGGATCCATCTGTCTGAAACAGATGCTTATGAGCCTGGAGCTGCTTCCCTTTCTCGCTCCAAGTCCTCAGTCTCTCCTAGGGGTCCCCTTGGCCCGGTCAGCACCCACCTTCCAGGGAACTGACACCACTGCGGACCAGACTGCTTGCTCCCTGCACCCTTCCTGGCCTCAGCTGGCCCACTGCCACCAGGGGTGGTCCTGGAGAGCAGGGACACCCTGCCAGCCTCTGCCAGTGGGCCACAGGGCCACGCTGCTCTTTGCCAGGATGGTGGCTGCGTGTGACAAACGTCTCTAGATGCGGTGAGACCTCACTTCACAGCTGCACAGTGTGTGGCCACCTATCCAGCAGTGGTTTCTACAGGCAAAGGTATAGAGATGTGAGGCCTGCTCAAGCAGGCAGGGCAGGCAGAGGCCCTGAGGGGATGGTTAGAGACCTGGCGGCTGCTGGACCCTGTGATCCTGGGAGCTGCCTGCTACAGTGCTTTTGTGTTGAGTCCGTATTCAGTAGGAGGACAACATCGTTTTTAAAAATTCATTGTTTTCTTCCTCCCTTATAACTGTAGGAGAAAAGAGACTTGTCATTTATGGAGGACATTGTGTGTACTGGGCACTGCAGGACATACTTTAAATATCCTAATGTGTTTTATATATTCTGTAAATACGTACTTATCTCAGAAATAAAATTACAAGTGTAAGCCCATCATTTTAAATGCAGTGCTTCATATTGGTGAATGTATAGCCAAGACACATTCATTCAGCCAAGGTAAATTAACTCCCACAATGT
Source organism: Phataginus tricuspis (assembly GCA_029783875.1). Taxonomy (NCBI): domain Eukaryota; kingdom Metazoa; phylum Chordata; class Mammalia; order Pholidota; family Manidae; genus Phataginus; species Phataginus tricuspis. The sequence goes on from JAQQAC010022981.1 coordinate 2,565,670, forward strand.
GCTGTTTTATCATTGTAGGGACATTTTAACCACACCGAGAGTCATTAGAAGATGCAGGCCGGAAAAGGAAGATTCCATCCAGTTTTGGTTGCGAACACTCCATGTGCCAGCAAATGTCAGTCTCTGGACAGATGTGGCCAGCTGTTCAGATAGCAGCTGGGTGTTCTCATGAAGGTAACCCCACCATCCTGCGTGTGGGAGCCAGGAGGATCCCCGTCACTTCAAAAGAGCCTCCAAATGGTTATTACTCACTAGACTCTCCTTTTAAATGTAGCTGCTTGAGAAGGAGATCAATTTCATCATTTATATGTTTTAAAAAATTCAGTATCAAATTTCCTATGAGGTCTTGAGAACACTGGCTTATGGAATCATATTCAGGTGTAGCCCCATTTTTAACACTTCCCACTTGTTTGGTGGATGTATCCAGGGCTGCTATGTACTCTTTTTTAATTAAAGGGCTTATTTTTATATTTAAAATGTTTATAATCTTAAACTGAATTTTACTAAATGCTGGTATCCAATCTATTGACCAGCTGACGTTATCGGGCACAGGACTCCTTTTATATTAAAATGGAAATTGCTCATTTTCTCTTGGGCTTTCAGTGTGTTGTCTGACTAGAAGCTGGTGTCATTTTCTGTGAGTGTGAAGGCTTCCTGAGATGTCCTAGTCACTTTATAGACAAGGCCCTAACAAGGCCACTCGGTTGGAGGATTGCCATCAGGTTCTTACCCTTCCAAAACCAGGGGGCATGGGACCAAGCCCCTGCATGCCTGTGTCTTCAGTGTGTTATCCACATGGCATGGTCTCTGCCCATGCTGACATTCTGAAGAGCCTCCATAAACAATTGCATTAGCTCATGGAGGGAATTTCATACTGGAAGGAGGACAAAAGGCCAGGTGTTGAAAGGAAATGAGTCCAACATCATTTTCAATATGGATTATCCAGAATCAGGACTCATTGCCCTGCTGCAGGAAGGAAAGTGGACTTTTCTGCCCCAGGCCTTCTGAAGTCATTAGACATTTAATCCTGAAGAGGATCACAGAGCTGTGATGAGATGAGGGAAGGTCAGAACAGCCAAAACCCAGGGGTAGTGGAAGGGGTGAGCAGACCATCTCCTCTAAGATGTCCTGCATCTCAGAGCCGCTCCTCCCCATCTGTGCAGGGCTTGCTGTTAACACGAAGTGGCCTACAGAGCACCTTGGTGACCGACCACACAGTGTCTGCCCCTTGCCCTACTGCACAGCCCCTCAAAGCCCAAAGCAGATCGTCCTCTCTGGGAAAGCAAAAGGACCTAAAAGGTTAGGATAGCGTAACAGTGACGAAAGCAGTGAGGTGAAGCTGGCCAGAATTGGGGCATCAGCAGTTTTCTTATGAGTTCCTGTACTTCTCAAACTGTAAGAGAATACTCAACCTGGAAAAGCTTGTCACATGGCACTGGGAAGCAATGGCCTTATTAGCCTTTCAACATTTTCAGTCAGTTTGAGACAGGTCGTATTGTAGAATGCTGTGAGATCCTGGGCTTCCAGAACCATCTTTGTACACATCTCAGGGCCCATCCTGCCCCCACCGTCTTGCCAGAGCAGAGATCCTTGAGAGTGGCAGAGCCTGGCAGTGCGTCCTCTGGCCCACCCCCAGCTAGCTCATCACAGGTGCCTTCCCCCTACACCCCTGGCCTCTGGCCTCACCCCCAGCCCCAGGGTGTCCCTAGTCACAAGGTGGCTTCTGCTCTCCTGCCCAGTTCGCCTCCTTTGGAGCTTGAGATGTATGCAGGAAATGAGCATTTTGGTAAAACTTTGTTGTTTTAATTGGCTTTTTTATTATTATAAAAATAATGCTTGTTCATTGGAGAAGAATATGGAAAACAAAGAAAGAAAGACAAAAATCACGCTTCCTAGGTGATCATCGTTGGCCTGCTGGCATGCTGCCTCAGTTACGGGCTTCCTTCTTACTCCTAATGTACATGAGCTAGTGAACTTTTTCCCAGATCATTGTTGGAAAATGTCAGTTCAGAAGGTGTCAGGGTATTCTGTCTGGAACAGACCATCGTTTTGAGGGCTCTGACCCTAAGTGTGTCCATGGATAAGAGTGGGTATGTGAGAAGCCTCTGTCTCTGCAAAGCAAAGGCCAGGCAGGACGTTCCCAGTGGTGGCAGGAGATGTGACCACACATCACGCCAGGATCGCCTGGAAGAGCACCCCCAGAGTGGCTGACGTCCACTCTTTTCCCACCGAGACCATCTCCCTCTGCCAGGTAATTCGCCAGTACCACAGGGACTAAAGCAATGAGGTAACAGGCAAAATCTGCAGATTTCCCCAAACTGGGTTCCAACACACCCATGATGAGCAAGAAATGTGATTATCTCCTTAAAGTGCTTCATTCTTGTCAAAAGAGAAGAAAAAAGACATTTCTTACACCCTGAGGAATGAGATGAGGCATTTATGTATGAGTATTTCCATTAGATAAATTTTCAGTTTGTTTTTTAATCCTGATCTGTCACTGTTTGCCATGTAGGGAAAAATACATCAACGCACACCTTTTGTCACTTCACAAGATAAATTTGTAGTGGTTTCTAAACCAAAAATTACACACCTCTTATTTAGAACATTCAGAGGCATGGTAAGTGGTTAACAGAAATTAACATCATTTGAAATGTTTTGCCTCCTTTTAAAATATAATTTATTTCCAAATTTGTTTTTAAAACATTTAAAAATTATACCTCAAATCCATACCTAGAAAAATTAAATTGTAGTTAAGTAAAAGTGAAATGAAAATATAGAAGTCATCCATAATCCCATTACTCAGAGGTAACTGATGTTAACATTTCAATATGTATCCTTATAAAACCTTTTCTCTGTGAATATACACACCCATAAACATACACACTTGGTGATGTGAGTGTCATGTGTGTCCTCATGTCAGCAGGTGCATATCAATGTCATCTCAAACGGCTGCAGTGTTCCACTGATGTGAACGCTATGGCGCACTTGCCCGGTCCCTCCACGGGGTGCATGTAGGCTCTGTTCGTTCATCCATCTACTTGCTATTATGAAACTTGCTGGAGAACCATGCTTACACTTACATTTTTAGAAAGTCTTCCAATTATATTCAAAAGAAAACATTCTGAAAATTGAATTGGTTGGTCAGAGGGTATGTTCTGGTTTTCTGCCTACTGGAAAGGTGGTCCCGAGATCCCATGTGCCTCCCTTTCACCACCACTGGGTAGAGCCAGTTTTTCCAAACACACACAAAGTCAGCAGAGTGAACACAGGTGATCCTATCAGCCCCTTGTCCAGTTCTAACAGTGGTCAGCCCAAGGCTGGTCCTGCCCACCCACTCCTGCCACCTCCCCGTGCTGTATACTGGAAGCAGACCCCAAGTATCACTGCATTTCAGTGTGTCCCTCCCAAAGTGACACTGAAAAGGCATAACCACAATTCAATTGTCACTCCTCAAAATTTACAGTAATGCTTTCTATTAGAAATCTCGTCTTTGATCAGATTTCTACATGCTTCATCAATTTCATAAGTGATTGTTTTTGTTCTGTTTTGTTTTCTACAATTGGTTTGAATTGCGATCCAAATAAGGTCCGTACTTACCTGACAGGTTGATCTTTTCCTGGGTCTCTCTTCCTCCCTTGCAGTGGATTTTCAAGAAACTAGTTAGTAGGGTTTGTTTTGGGATTTTATGAATTGTGTCTTTCTCAAGGTACACCTATCCGTCTGACCTCGGTGTTTACCATAAGTTGGTAATTGACCCAAAAGCTTAATTAGATTCAATTTTGATTTTGGGGGGGACAAAGTTCTTTTTTGAGCCTTGCCTGTCTGATCTTTGCTACTGACTTTGGTCTTTTCATCTGTGTGTCCTCATTACACTGGCCACATGCTTACTTTCTTTTGTGTACTTCCCATCTTTGCCCATTTGTCAGTGGGGAGCATATGTCTTTTCATTATTTTAAAGAGTTATTTATATATATATATAAGGCTAGCAGCTATTTTTCCAAAATTTTTTCCAAATAATTTTTCACTTTCTTTTCAGTAATGCTTATAGGTTTCCTTTGCTACACAGAAGTTAACCATCATATCTGTCTGCCTCTTTTTCTCTGATTTCTAGCCTTAGAATCATGCAAGAAAGATCTTCCTTACCCCAAGATTATGTACATTTTATGAATTGATATATAAAGTGTGCATCTACATTTTTCCACAATTCTGATTTCATTCTTGGTTGTAAAACTTTGCTCTAGCTGCAGATTTTAGTGGCAAGGGAGGATGTATCTGACTCTGTTTTTTCCCCAGCTGTTAACCACATTTGTCTCTGTGGATTATAAAGCCTACCTCTGCTATGCATGGATTGCTCTGGTACATTTTCTCTGTCCTTTGATCTGCCTTTCTCACCTGGGACTGGAAAGATGTTGTGGGCAGGGCTGTGTTGCACAAATGTGGCCTTTTCTTTTAAGCGCAGTGCAGGAAAGCACTTGCAGAGGAGCGAGGAGGTAAGTGTGCGGGCTCAGAGAGGTGCTTGTGTGGGGCTTGGTCTCCACCTTCCCGTTACCTGTCAGGCTGCTCTTGGCCCCTCTCACATGCTTATTCTGAGCAACTCTAGGGTCATTCCGTTAACTTCCAAAGATAAAAACCACATGAAACATTGATTGGATTTCTGCTGAGTTTACTGATTAATTGCAGGGTAAGTAGTAGCTTTCCAGTACTGAGACTTATCACCTGGAGACGCAGTACATTTCCTACAATAAACACTTTTTATGTTTATATTGGTTTCCTTTTCTTTTTTGGTTTTTGTTTCTTTAGTGTAGGTCTTGCAGTTTAAGCTCAGTCCTAGGTAAGCTTTATTCCATTACTTTTTCTGATTATAACAGTTACACTAGAGCACTTCTGGAAACCTGCTCTTTAAAACTCAATAGTGCATCTTTTCCCCAAATGCAGAAGGAAGGAAGCTGCTCTTAACTGTGTCAGACCCTGTACTGAGCTATCATTTTAACCCCCAGAACACCCTTTGGGAAAGAATGATTCTCATGACACCAGTAAGGATAGAGGCTCAGTGAAGCCAGCTCACTTGTCCACAGTCAGACCTTGGGTCCAAACAAGGCCTCTCAGACCCTGAATCTGCCCCTCCAGACCTGCGATCCTCAAATGATACTGGGGTTTGGTGGGAAGGTCTTATTAAATGGAGGCTCTGAGGAGGGGCCTGGGATTCTGCATTCCCATAAGCTCCCAGGAGATGGTTCCGACTACACCAGGGCATTTAGGGTCTGATAAAATGGGATCTTTGTGGTCATAGACAGTTCCCTGGTTCTAGTGTGGAAAGCATTTCCAGTTTTCTGGAATAATTTGAACAGTTTGCCTGTCTAGGAGGCCCTCAAGCCCACCGTCTGAAGCAGTGATGTCTGGCAGATGATGCCATCTGGGGTAGGTGCCTGCCTGGGACTCCTCTGCCACTTAAATGCTCTGACCTATGCCTGTTTCCTTGTCTGTTCAGTGAGCGGAGCAGCTGTTCCCCCGCGTAACTCACTGTGGGCACTGAGTGATGGGCGGTGTGTGGGAGGTGCTGGGCTCGGGGCCTGCTGCTGGTCACCATTATTGTTGATTGCATGTGCCCTGGGCCTTAGAGCCCATCCCACCCACATGTAGGGTCACAGGACGTCAGTGGCAAAGGTCAAAGTCCAGCTCTGTGCCTCCGACACTGGCCTGGTTGTGAAGCCCCCTCCCTTGCAGGTGCCGGCTGCATGGAGAGCACATCCTAAACCTCAGGGCTAGGGCCCGCTGCCCTTAGCTTGTGATAGTAGTTGTGGTTCTATGCATGTTTTAGAACACCTTAGAAGCTTCTGGCCCATTGGTTAGTTGCAAACGTTCACCCATGTTTGGCGAGGATTTCCAGCTCTCCGTCTCACATGAACACTTATTTCTCCTGCAGCCCAGTAGGAAGGCAGGGCTGTCTAGTGCACAGTCAGCAGGGCCGGGCAGGAGTGGGGACCGGATTTCCGTGGAGAAGATGGAGATATCCTGGGCATGGAGGCGGCAGCTGCACAACATTGTGAATGTGCTTAGTGCCCCTGAGCCATGCCCTTAAAAATAGTAACTGTTATGTCGTGTGTTTTCCCACAACAAAAAACCACATCAAATGAAGACTTACAGTGACTTGAGTCCTGCCCTTTCCATGAGAAATGGCAGCATTTCTTTCTACAGCTCCTGCAGGTCACCAACTGTGGACAGTCCAAATACTAATCACTCATTTTCTGCTTCCTCTTCTTCCTCCAGCCACTGGAAACGCTGGGATAATTCGGGGACTCAGATAAGCCTCCCTGCCCTAGGTTTATGGGCAAATGGTCATGGAAGGCTGGGGTGCCCCTTTGATCCCCAGGCTTGGGGGAACTCAGAGCCCCATTTCTCCTGGCCATGCTGAGGCATCCGGGAGGGGTGGGTAGCTCTCTGGGCCCTCCGCCATGATTACTGGGCTTGGCAAGCTGGAATGCAAGGCTGTGGATGGCAGGACAGGGTGACAACTCTGTTGATGGCATGTAATTCGTCTTGGGAAGGTCAGGCAGCAGCCACCTGCATGAGTCTTGTTGGCCTTTCCCTCCATCACACTCGGGGAGGGCAAAGCTGGCTGATAAAGTAGAGATGGAGGAAAGAAGTCCAGGCACTCTTTGAAGCTCTGAGGTCACCAGTGACTTTCTGCTAAGAGTCTTCCTCAGCTGCCTAACATTTCATCTTGGCCCTGCCTGAACCCTGCAGCTTATATCAAATTTAAGTAACCATCTGTGCCAAAACTCAGCAGTTATGCCTTCTAGGGGACCACTGGAAATGGGGCTGCTCGGAGTCAGTCACAAAATCAGCTTAGTGTCCAATCCCTCTGTGGACAAACTGCCTTGTGCAGATACTGGATGACAAGCTGGTTTGCTCTGCGGGGCTGGTTGGGTAAAGGGGCCATGCACATCCCACAATTGGAGCTGATGGGTAACTGGGTCCCGCAGTGACTGGTGGGGACAGAGGGCAAGGTATGAGTGTGTGTCTCCTGCCTCTCTACACTCAGCTGAGATTTCTGTCTGACTATTGGTTGGGTTTCCTTGGCGTATTTTGGAGCTGACATCTTACAGAGTCACCGTGACAGGTACTAGCCACCTTATGTGAAATGCCCAGTGTGCCTGTAGTACGTGCTCAGCCTGTGATAAGTGCTGCTTCCAAACCTGTGCGTGTGTAGTTCTCAAGGCCCATCCTTGTCCTGTCCAGTGACAGCTGGAGAGCAGCCCTTCCTCCTGGAGCAAGAATGCAAGCACTCCAAATGGCTGGCTCAGGTCGGTGAGGGTTTGCTGCACACATACTAAATATATAGGGAACTCTTATTCAGGACAGACAATTCTTTACTGACATCTAAACTTACTTATTGAAAGTAATTACACAAATACACACTGATATCACAGTTATTATCTTTATTAAAGGAATAAAATTATTAAAAAAGATGCACACAACCACAGATGTATATATACCAATGAAGTGGCTTTTTGGTCACGCTCGTGGTGAGTCCTACTTACTCATGTTTCAGGAAAGCCAGTTAAATCTCTTAATTTTTTCAAACATTCTTGACAAGCCTCTTAATTAATTTGAATTAGCAAGAAAACCTTAATCTTAGGGGCCATAAATGCCTTTTCCAATCCTTAAAAGTTGTTGATCATCAAGAATGATCTGTGGCCATTTGTATGTCTTCTTTGGAAAAGGATGTACAAGTCCATAGCCTAGTTTTAAAGGATTAATTACAAGTTAATATAAGCTTTTTTGCTATTGAGTTGTAGGAGTTCCTTATGTATTTTGGAAATTTAGCTTTTCACCAGATATATCATTTCCAAAGATTTTCTCCCATTCAGTAGGCTGTCTTTAAGTTTTGTTGATGGTTTCCTTTGCTGTGCAGAAGAGTTTTAGTCTGATGTGGCCCCACTTCCCTGTTTTTGCTTTTGTTGCCTGTACTTTGTGGTCGTATCCATTCTGTAGCATGTCATTGCCAAAATCAATGCGTGAAGCTTCTCCCCTCCGTGTTCCTTGAGTTTCAGAGTTTCAGGTCTTACCTTAGGTCCTTATTCCAATGTGAGTTGATTTTTGTCTACAGTATAAAAGTCCAGTTTCATTCTTTGCATGTGGATGACTAGTTTTCCCAGCACCATTTGTTGAAGAGACAGTCTTTTCCCTGTTATGTGTCCTTGGCACCCTTGTCAAAGATCATTTGACTGCTTATGCATGGATTTATTTCTGGGCTCCCGTTCTGTTCCATTGGTCTGTATGTCTGTCTTTATACTGGTACATGCATTTTTGATTACTATGGCTTTGTAATACATTCTGAAATCAGAAAGTGTGATGCCTTCAACAAGTGTTTGAAAACATTCTCAATGTCACTACTCATAAGGGACACTCAAACCAAAACCACAAGGAGATGCCACCCGTCCTACCAGGATGGCTGTCATCAAAAAGCAGAAAACAAGTGCTGGTGGGAATATGGAGAAATTGGAAGCCTTCTGCCATATTGGTGGGAATGCAAAATGGTGCAGCTGCTGAGGAGGTTTCTCAAGCAATTAAAAATGGAACTACCATGTGACCCAGCAATCCCACATCTGGGTGTTTATCCAAAGGAAGTGAAATCAGGATGTTGAAGTGATAGTAGCACTCCTGTATTCACAACAGCATTATTCACAATAGCCAAGATATGAAGCAGCCCAGATGTCCAGCAACATAAAGACTATATGGTATCTACACACAGTGGAATACTGTTCAGCCCTAACAGAGAGGGAATCCTGCCTTATACGATAGTGTGCATGAGCCTGGAGGACATTGTGCTGAGTGAAGCAAGCCGGTCACAGGAGGGCAAATACTGAGCGATTCCACTTAAATGAGCCATTTAAAGTAGACTCAGACCCGAAGAATGAAGTGGTGGTTGCCAGGGCCTGCAGTGGGAACTTGGGGAGTCCTTGCTCAATGGGTATAGCTTCTGTTATGCAGGATAAACAAGCTGTGGAGCTCTGCTGTACAAAACTGCGCCAGTCGTCAACAGTACTGTGTCATCCACTTAAAAATCAAAGAGCCTGGTCTCACATTTCTACTACAAGAACCTTAAAGAAGACCTGTCACTGCTGTGGTACTTGGGGGAGAGCCGTGCTCACTCTCAGCCTTCCCATTGGGTGAAGATACTGCTGCCAGGGGGCATTGGCGTCAGTCGGTCGTGGTCACCACTGGAGGATCTTCACCCTGTCCCTGTGACCAACAGCTTATTCTTGAACTCTGAGCTGGTGCAGCATCCTGACAGCAGAGCAGGAGGAGAGATGACACAGAGTCCCTTTGTCTCTCCAGATGCTTCCACTTCCAGGGTAGTTTCACTGACATTTGGGGAATTGATAGATGCATTCAAGACCCGTGACAAGTTCAGGCTTCAGAGAAGCCCACGTTACTTCTGTCCCATCCAAACTGTGGGCCTTCTGGCAGCTAGCCTTTGTCCCCAGGGTTCTCATGTTCAGCAGAATCCTGACACACATCAATGCAAATACATCCCTGTGAGGCCCTAACATGCTCAGCTTGATTGTGGAAGATGCCACTACAGATGCTAGAACCAGGAAGCCTGGTGTGTCTCTGGAAACATCTAATTTGTTGCACCCTCAACAAAGTCGCCAGCGGCCGAGCATTTACATTCTCTTCTTCTCTGCATCAGTCTTTTTTTTTTTTTGCTATCATTAATGTACAATTACATGAACAACATTATGGTTACTAGAGTCTCCCCATTATCAGGTCCCCACCACATACCCCATTACAGTTACTGTCCATCAGCGTAGTGAGATGCTATAGAATCACTACTTGTCTTCTCTATGTTATACTGCCTTCCCCGTGTCCCTCCCCCCTCCAACATTATACGCGCTAATCGTAATGACCCTTTTTTCCCCTTATCCCTCCCTTCCCACCCTTCCTCCCCAGTCCCTTTCCCTTTGGTAACTGTTAGTCCATTCTTGGGTCTGTGAGTCTGCTGCTGTTTTGTTCCTTCAGTTTTTTCCTTGTTCTTATTGTCCACAGGTGAGTGAAATTATTTTATACTTGTCTTTCTCTGCCTGGCTTATTTTGCTGAGCATAATACCCTCTAGCTCCATCCATGTTGTTGCAAATGGTAGGGTTTGTTTTCTTCTTATGGCTGAATAATATTCTCTTGTGTATATGTACCACATCTTCTTAATCCATTCATCTACTGATGAACACTTAGGTTGCTTCCATTTCTTGGCTATTGTAAATAGGGCTGCGATAAACATAGGGGTGCATATATCTTTTTCAAACTGGGCTGCTGCATTCTTAGGGTAAATTCCTAGGAGTGGGATTCCTGGGTCGAATGGTATTTCTATTTTGAGTTTTTTGAGGAACCTCCATACTGCTTTCCACAATGGTTGACCTAATTTACATTCCCATCAGCAGTGTAGGAGGGTTCCCCTTTCTCCACATCCTTGCTGACATTTGTTGTTCTTTGTCTTTTGTATGTTGGCCATCCTAACTGGTGTGAGGTGATATATCATTGTGGTTTTAATTTGCATTTCTCTGATGATTAGCGATGTGGAGCATCTTTTTATGTGCCTGGTGGCCATCTGAATTTCTTCTTTGGAGAGGTGTCTGTTCAGCTCCTCTGCCCATTTTTTAATTGGGTTATTTGCTTTTTGTTTGTTGAGGTGCATGAGCTCTTTATATAATTTGGATGTCAACCCCTTATCAGATATGTCATTTATGAATATATTCTCCTATACTGTAGAATGTCTTTGTTCTACAGAGGGTGTCCTTTGCTGTACAGAAGCTTATTAGTTTGATATAGTTCCACTTGTTCATTTTTGCTTTTGTTTCTCTTGCCTGGGGAGATATATTCATGAAGGAGTTGCTCATGTTTATGTCCAAGAGATTTTTGCCTATGTTTTTTTCTAATAATTTTATGGTTTTATGACTTACATTCAGGTCTTTGATCCATTTTGAATACTTTTGTGTATGGGGCTAGACAATCCAGTTTCATTCTCTTGCATGTAGCTGTCCAGTTTTGCCAACACCAGCTATTGAAGAGGCTGTCATTTCCCCATTGTATATCCATGGCTCCTTTATCAAATATTAATTAACCATATATGCTTGTGTTTATATCTGGGCTCTCTAGTCTGTGCAACTGGTCTATGTGTCTGTTCTTGTGCCAGTACCAAATTGTCTTGATTATCGTGGCTTCGTAGTAGAGCTTGAAGTGCTTTATTCTTCCTTCTCAGGATTGCTTTGGCCATTCAGGGTCTATTGTCGTTCCATATGAATTTTAGAACTATTTGCTCTAGTTCATTGAAGAATGCTGTTGGTATTTTGATAGGAATTGCATTGAATCTGTAGATTGCTTTAGGCAAGATGGCCATTTTAACAATATTAATTCTTCCTATCCATGAGCACAGGATGTGTCTCCATTTATTGGTTTCTTCTTTAATTTCTCTCATGAGTGTCTTGTAGTTTTCAGAGTAGAGGTCTTTCACTTCCTTTGTTAGGTTTATTCCTAGGTATTTGATTACTTTGGATGCAATTGTGAATGGAATTGTTTTCCTAATTTCTTTTTCTGCTAGTTCATCGTTAGTGTATAGGAATGCAACAGATTTCTGTGTATTAATTTTGTATCCCACACTTTTGCTGAATTCAGATATTACATCTAGTAGTTTTTGAGTGGATTCTTTAGGGTTTTTTTATGTACAGTATCATGTCATCTGCAAACAGGGACAGATTGACTTCTTCCTTGCCAGTCTGGATGCCTTTTATTTCTTTGTATTGTCTGATTGCCATGGCTAGGACCTCCAGAACTATGTTGAATAAAAGTGGGGAGAGTGGCAGAGACTCCAAGAAGGAACTAGTGGTTACCAAAGGGGAAGGGTGTGGGAGGGCGGGTGGGGAGGGTGGGAGAAGGGGATTGAGGGGTATTATGTTTAGTACACATGGTGTGGGGGATCACGGAGAAAACAGTGTAGCACAGAGAAGGCAAACAATGAATCTGTGGCATCTTACTACACTGATGGACAGTGACTGCACTGGGGTATGAGTGGGGACTTGATAATATGGGTAAATGTAGTAACCACATTGTTTTCTCATGTGAAACGTTCATAAGAGTGTATATCAATAATACCTTAATAAAAAAAAAGTGGGGAGGGTGAGCATCCTTGTCTTGTTCCTGATCTTAAAAGAAAAGCTTTAAGCTTCTCGCTGTTAAGTATAATGTTGGCTGTGGGTTTGTCATATATGGCCTTTATTATGTTGAGGTACTTGCCCTCTATACCCATTTTGTTGAGAGTATTTATCATGAATGGATGTTGAATTTTGTCAAATGCTTTTTCAGCATCTATGGAGATGATCATGTGTTTTTTGTCCTTCTTTTTGTTGATGTAGTGGGTGATGTTGATGGATTTTCGAATGCTGTACCATCCTTGCATCCCTGGGATGAATCCCACTTGAACATGACGGATGACCTTTTTGATGTATTTTTGAATTCGGTTTGCTAATATTTTATTGAGTGTTTTTGCATCTATGTTCATCAGGGATATTGGTCTGTAATTTTCTTTTTTTGTGGTATCTTTGACTTGTTTTGGTATTAGAGTGATGTTGGCCTGGTAGAATGAGTTTGGGAGTATTCCCTCCTCTTCTACTTTTTGGAAAACTTTAAGGAGGATGGGTATTAGGTCTTCACTAAATGTTTGATAAAATTCAGCAGTGAAACCATCTGGTCCAGGTGTTTTGTTCTTAGGTAGTTTTTTGATTACCAGTTCAATTTCCTTGCTGGTAATTGGTCTGTTCAGATTTTCTGTTTCTTCCTGGGTCAGCCTTGGAAGGTTGTATTTTTCTAGAAAGTTGTCCATTTCTTCTAGGTTATCCAGTTTGTTAGCATATCATTTTTCATAGTATTCTCTGATAGTTCTTTGTATTTCTGTGATGTCCGTAGTGATTTTTCCTTTCTCAGTTTTGATTCTGTTTTGTGTGTAGACTCTTTTTTTTTCTTGATAAGTCTGGCTAGGGGTTTACCTATTTTGTTTATTTTCTTGAAGAACAAGCTCATGCTTTCATTGATTCTTTCTATTGTCTTATTCTTATCAATTTTATTTATTTCTGCAGTAATCTTTATTATGTCCCTCCTTCTACTGACTTTGGGCCTCATTTGTTCTTCCTTTTCTAGTTTCGTTAATTTTGATTTCAGACAGTTCAGTTCATATGGGATTGTTCTCTTTTTCTGAGGTAGGACTGTATTGCAATATTTTTCCCTCTTAACCCGGCCTTCGCTGTATCCCAGAGATTTTGTGGTGTTGAATTATTGTTGTCATTTGTCTCCATATATTGCTTGATCTCTGTTTTTATTTGGTCATTGATCCATTGGTTATTTAGGAGTATGTTGTTAATCCTCCATGTGTTTGTGGGCTTTTTCGTTTTCTTTGCATAATTTATTTCTAGTTTCATACCTTTGTGATAGCTGGTTGGTACAATTTCAATCTTTTTAAATTTACTGAGGCTCTTTTTGTGGCCTAGTATATGATCTATTCTTGAAAATGTTCCATGTGCACTTGAGAAGAATGTGTATCCTGTTGCTTTTGGATGGAGTGTTCTGTAGATATCCATTAGGTCCATCTGTTCTAATATGTTGTTCGCTGCCTCTGTCTCTTTACTTATGTTCTGTCTGGTTGATCTGTCCTTTGGAGTGAGTGGTGTGTTGAAGTCTCCTACAATGAATGCATTGCATTCTATTTCCCCCTATAATTCTGTTTGTATTTGTTTCGCATATGTAGGTCATCCTGTGTTGGGTGCATGGATATTTATAATAGTTATAGCCTCTTGTTGGACTGACCCCTTTATCATTATGTAATGTCCTTCTTTGTCTCTTGTGACTTTCTTCATTTTGAAATCTATTTTGTCTGATACAAGTACTGCAATTTCTGCTTTTTTCTCCCTATTAGTTATATGAAATATCTTTTTCCATCCCTTTCTTTCAGTCTGGTATGTCTTTGGATTTGAAGTGCGTCTCTTGTAGGCAGCATATATATGGGTCTTGTGTTTTTATCCATTTAGTGACTCTATGTCTTTTGAGTGGTGCATTCAGTCCATTTACATTTAGGGTGGTTATCCATAGGTATGTACTTATTGCCATTGCAGGCTTTAGATTTGTGGTTACCAAAGGTTCAAGGTTAACTTCCTTACTATCTAAGAGTCTGACTTAACTCACTTACTATGCTCTTACAAACACAACCTAAAGGTTCTTTTTTTTTTTCCTCCTTTTTCTTTTCCTTCCTCCTCCATTCTTTGTATGTTTTGAATCATATTCTGTACTCTGTCTATCCCTTGGGTGACATCTGTTTAGCCTTAGAAATACTTCTATCTATAGTAGTCCCTCCAAAATGCACTGTAGAGGTGGTTTGTGGAAGGTAAATTCTCTCAGCTTTTGCTTATCTGAAAATTGTTTAATCCCTCCTTCAAATTTAAATGATAACCTTGCTGGGTACAGTATTCTTGGTTCCAGGCCCTTCTGCTTCATTGCATTAAATATATCATGCCACTCCCTTCTGGCCTGTAAGGTTTCTGTTGAGAAATGTCATGATAGCCTGATGGGTTTTCCTTTGTGTATGATCTTTTTAATCTCTCTAGCCGCTTTTAAAAGTCTCTCTTTATCTTTGATCTTTGCCATGTTAATTACTATATGTCTTGCTGTTGTCTTCCTTGGGTCCCTTGTGTTGGGAGATCTGTGCACCTCCATGGCTTGAGAGACTATCTCCTTCCCCAAATTGGAGACATTTTCAGCAATTACCTCCTCAATGACAGTTTCTATCCCTTTTTCTCTCTCTTCTTTTTCTGGTACCCCTATTATGCAAATATTGTTTTGTTTGGATTGGTCACACAGTTCTCTCAATATTCTTTCATTCTTAGAGTTTCTTTTTTCTCTCTGTGCCTCAGCTTCTTTGTATTCCTCTTCTCTAATTTCTATTCCCTTTACCATCTCTTCTACTACATCTAATCTGCTTTTAAATGCCTCCATTGTATGTTTCATTTCAGATATGGAATTTCTTAATGATTGAATCTCCCTCTTAAATTCGTTCCTGAGTTCTTGAATATTTTACTGTACCTCCATAAGCATGTTTATGATTTTTATTTTGAACTCTCTTTCAGGAAGATTGGTGAGTTCAGTTTCATTTGACCCTTTTTCTGGGGTTTGTGAGATTTTGGTCTGGACCAGTTTCTTTTGACAGTTTATATTTCTATGTGGTGCTCTCTAGTCCCCAGAAGCTCCAGTCTCTGGAGCTGCTCAGCCCCTAGAGTGAGGTTGGTGGTCGTTGGGGAGCGGAGCTGCTGCCTGGGGAGAGGAAAGATCTGTTCCCTGATTCCAGACTGCGGTGCCTGTCTCCAGTATCACAGCCAGTGGCTGAGCACACAGGTGTAAGCCTCTGTGCTTGGCATCTCTAGGTATTGTAGGTGGGGCTTCCCTCTGGTTGGCCTGACTCCAGCGCAGTGACTGCCAGTTTGCAAGCCACTGCCGTCAGGCCAGGAGGAAGGCTCGGCAGGCTGTGTGTCACAGTAGTGGGCCTTGGAGCTGAGCAACCAGTCAGGGGGATGGAGTGCCTGAAGCTCCTGAAAAGTTCCCAACCTGCTGGGCAGAGCACGCCCAGACTACCTTGTCCAGCTCTCCCTTCTCCCGCACAGCAAGCTCCGTGCAATCCCTGCTCCTTCAGCAGACCTCTCGCTGCCAGGAAGACTCTCAGACCACCTGCCTTTCCTTTGTCCCAGAGTGGTGGGGTGTGGATCCTGTTCTCCACAAATAGCTGGAATCTGCCTCTCAGGCAATCCACCCGTCCCAGCTCCCCATCCTCCAGAGCACCACACAGTGAGGTTTCTGCTCACAACACAGACCTCCAGGGCTGGATGTTCAGTAGTCCCAGGCTTCCATCCCCTCTCTGCTCTGTTTCTTTTCCTCCTGCCGGTGAGCTGAGGTGTGGGAAGGGCCTGGGTCCCGCTGGATCAAGGCTTTCGCATGTTACCTTGTTTAGTGAGGTCTGCTCTGTTCATGAGGTCTGTATGCAGTGTGGTGCAGCCTTATTTCCTGTTGCTGTTTTAGGGTTAGTTGTATTAATTAACTATATTTTGTACTATTTGTGGTTTTGGGAGGAGTTCTCTGTCTCACCGCATGCACCATCTTGAATCCCTCTGCAGTTTGGATTTTTACAACAAATGTTAAACCTGCAGGGAAAGACTGTCTCCACCTCCTGACCTCGGACTGGGGTTTGGAGCAGCGCATTCTCAGCTCATGGGAGCTCTGGGAACTGATGGCCACTCTGCCTGCCAGCCCTTCCCCCACCGCGTGCGCCCGCCCTGGCCCTGACCCACACTCGGCCCTCACGCAGCCACCTGCCCTGACACCTGTGCACCAGTCTTAGAAAGCTTGGTCTTAACAGAAAACAGTTTGTGTAAATGTGTCAGATCATAGAATTTTCCCCAGATGTGGTACTCAGGTTTGGGGGCAAATGTTTATTATATAGACGATGCCCACCAATGACTAGGGTTAGCAGGCATGTTTGGAGAACATTCTTAGAACAGGTGTTTTTCTCCTCAGAGTTAGTGCAAGGGCTTTCGAGTGGCCTGATCTCTATCTGTGAGGCTGCTGGACCAAGAAGAGCATGCAGAGGGGTTGGCCCCTCATCTCGTCCCTTACTGTGATCCCAATTCCTAAAGAATATTCGTCTCATGGGAGCAGGCAGGCATCTGTGATTAGGTGGGCACAGCAGGACAGGTAGTGAGGTGAGAGGACTCCAGGGCTCCCTGTGGAAGCTCGAGGCTAGGCTCTGGGGCAGGTACCTGCCCAGGCCTCCTTGCAGCCGGGCCAGCCTGAGGCTTAGACTTCTCCAGCTTCTGGCTGCCTCCTCTGGGCCAGGTGTCTCCTCCACAATCCCTGGGAGGCTCCCAGTATCAGGGGGCCGGGGCTGGTGCCCCCTGTCTCCCTCGGGCAGTTCAGCACTAACAGCTGGTCCGTGTGGGCTCCACAGACCCCCTGCCGCATCTCCAGGGGCTCAGGACCCCGAGATGGGGCCCCGACACCTCCTGCGGCTTCTCCGGTCCTCCAGGCTCTCCCGAGGGGGCCGTGCCCTCCCACTGGCACAGGAGCGCCTGCCTCCAGCTCCCTCCCAGGGAACCTGGCCCAGGACCACAGGGTGGCCGGAGGCGGAGGGCTGGGCGGAGTGGGAAGAGGCTCTAATGATTAAAGGCACTTCAGCTGCAACTGTCATGATTCACTAATTAAAAAATCTGACACAAATATGACTGAGTGTTAACAGCTAGTTCTGGTGAGAACAAGCCTGTTCGTTATGTACTATGTTCTTTTTTCTCTTTCTGTGTTTCTTTAAGTGTTCCCTTGAAGTTAACTTTAAATAAGGAACAGGTCGGCTTATTTGTCCAAGGTGTGTGATCACACTGACCTTGGCTCCGTCCATGCGCAGCCTAAGCGCCTTACACACGGCAGTTTAGGGGCTCCCCCCAGTGCCCCAAGGCAATATGGTCATCTGCTTCCGAGATGCAATCGGGTGGGTGCCCGAGGCGTGCTGAGAGCAGGGCTTGGCTCCAAAGCCGTTACCTGTGTGCAGACGCTGCTTGGTTGCTGCATGTCCTCTGTTTAGAATGATCTTCTAGAACAATTTTTAAAATTGAATCTAAAGGTGGTGGGGACTTCATGATGGGGGGAGTCTAGTAACCATAATGTTGCTCATGTAATTGTAGATTAATGATACCAAAATAAAAAAAAATTGAATCTAAATGCTAATTCACATTTGTCTGATTGCTTATGTGAAGTTAATTCAGATGTCTCCACTTCTTTGAGATAGAAAATGTCATGTGTAGGTTTTCAAGTTTCTTTAAAGCATGCTATATTTTAAAGCCTTTCTCTGATGACACTTTTCCATTTTGCCTTCATTTTGTGGCTGAGACAATTTTCACGTTTCAGTGATGTTGACAGGGTCCCTGTGCTGTTGCCCCCCCACACCCAGTGACACTAGCTCCGCTCTCAGCCTAGATCCCTCCCCCTGCCTACAATTGTCCTCTTCCTGGACACCAAAGGGGCTGGCCTTGGAGGCCAGGGCTTCCTCCTAGGCACTAGCAGCCCCGTTAGCTGCCTTGGCCCCGATGTAGGTCCTGTCATCTGACTCCGAAATGAGAAAGAGCAGATAGTAACACCAAACGGAGTAGCTGAGCAAGCTTTGCCCCTGGCCTGAGGGGGCCTTGAGGACTCGTCTTTGCTTGGTGGCACCCCCAGAGCTGGGCAAAGCTCCCCAGCACCCGGGCGGGCTCAGCGTGCACCCGGAGTCCATCTAAACTGATCTTGAATGAGCTTCGGAACTCCGGCAGCCCTGGCCGCCATTCGGCCCTCTGTGCCTGCCTGCTGGCGCTGCGCCCCTGGGTGCCCCGTCACTGATGAGCCCGTTTATAAAGGCCGCACACACACACCCAGAGGGCCTGAGCATGGAGCACAGGTGCCCTTAATTTAACACTGAGAGACACTTCCTCTTTCTCTGCTTTGATTCCTGAGCAATACTCAATTGAAGAATACCTTTTTTCATTGATCATTTAAAACGTTTATGACTTCTGGATGCTCTGTGTGTTATTTTGGAGAAGTCTTCAAAGTCTGGAAACCCAGACTCGGCTCCACCAAAGGAACGCTCCCCCCACCAGGGTTGGAAGTGGCACGTGTTACATGTTACCTAAGAAAGAATTGTCACTTTGGCAGCAAAAAAACCCTACCTAACAAAAATGTCAGCAGTCAGAAGTCATCTCAGCAGCCGCATGGCGAGCCTGGTGCCTCTGCAGTTCCTGCCCAGGACGCGCCTGAGGTGAGGATGGGGCGCCTGAGCACCTTCCAGGCCCTGGGGCCCCTTCAGGCCCCTGCTGTGCCTCGCTCGGGCTTGGAGAGGAGCTGCCCTGCGAGATGGTGGGCACTGTCCCCGGGAACACATCAGAATTGGGTTCTGCCTGGATGGACGAGCAATGAGGACAGAACACGGGTGGTGGGCAGGCCTCGTCCCTGCGCCCCCAGCACCTGCCGGCAGCATCGCTGTGCCTGCCAGCCCAGAAGTGGGAGCTTGCCCCAAGCCCTGTGGCCCCCCCACGCCCGCCCACCTGAACAGGCTGGACCTCTGCATTGGGAATGGCCGGCTAGTTGTCTCCCAAGCCCTCCCTTGCTCTCCTGAGCTTTCTCTTCACAGCATGGTCAGTGAGAAGATGGGGCCAACTCCTGGCGCCTGTGTAACTGGGGCCAGTGGGTGCCCAGGAGCCTGGACCTGACCCAGGTCCCTGCTCTCCTCACATCCCTGAGGCCTCTTGGTGGGAACAGCAGCTGATCCACTTGCCCTGTGTCCTGAGTTGGGGGCTGACACAGTTGTCCTGAAGCCCAGCCAGGGCAAATGGATGGGGCCACGCTGACCTGGCAGCGGATGCTGGGGGCTTACCGTGTCCAGCCAAGCCACAGGCTGTGGTAGTAACGGGTGGAGAGTGGGCTGTGTAGGGTGCTGATCCCAGGGAAAGGGCCCCACCTGGCCAGTGGGCATGGCACCCACAGACTCAGGCCCCAGTCCTGGCCTGGGCTTTTCCTGGCCCTGCTGTCCTCCAGCTTCAAGAGGGGCTGGACAACCCTCTGCAGAGCACGTCCGCGGTGAGCCGCCGAGGTGGGGGCAGAACACAGACGGTTGCACCGCAGGGGCGGGCAACTGGGCCAGAAACCCGCCTGCCTGATGAGCTCGAGCTTTCCCTGGGCTTCTGAGGCACAGAGTGGGGCTGATGTGTACCCCGAGGGCCCGCAGAAAGGAAGGATGCCTGTTCTTCAGGAGATACGGTGTCGTTTCCCTGGAGCTAAGTCAGAGAAAATACTTCCAGTGGATCGCTATGTAAACGACCTTGATGGGAGATGGGGAACACCCCAAAATTGGGCACCAGAGGCCGAGGCCACTGTGTCAGCATAAACATGTGAAAGCTTGTCTCGAGCCAGGATGGTGTAGTTGGGGTGTTGCTGAGCTCAGCTGATGCAGGGACAGGAGTCAAAGTGACGGCGCTCCCCGGCGCCCCACCCCCAGCTTGGTTGGGGCCTGCTGGCTATGTAATGTGGGACTCTGGAAGCCCGGGTGGCTCACTGAGGGGAGAACTAAGGTACTTGAGAAATTCACTGAGGTAGCAGACTGAGGCGGCCTCCGGGAGGGGAAGAGCTACTGGGGGCCCCAGGTCTCCATTGTCCGGAGGCTTCTCCAACAAATGCCCGGCCCCCTCAAGCCTTGAACAGACCCTCAGGATAAGAGCGAGCAGGTGGCCTTTACTCTCCACAGTCATAATGATGTGACAAAGAATCGTGAACACTTCCTATGTGCGGCCAGCCCTCCGGCACATGCTTTAATGGACTCTTGGTCCCTGAGACAGTGCTGCGGCCACATCACAGCCTTGCCCCACTTTACAGATGAGAGCACCAAGCCCAGAGAAGCTGCAGAGCGCACACAGTGTGTCACCTGAGGTTGCACAGTGGCTGTTCTCAGAACCCACTTTGGTAGCAGCAGGAGTCTGGGCCAGCCTCTGGGTTGTGCTGAGCCTGGTGACATGGACAAGAGACACACCTCTTCTCCCCGCAAGTACCTGATCAGAGACTGTGTGCTTTTCCTGGCAGAGTTCTGCTGCCTGTGGTTAGGTGCAGGGCATTAAAAAGCAAGTGGACATACCTGCAAGGTGCTTCACCTGCCCACTGCCCCACCCAAAAGGCAGGGAGACCCTACCCAAGACCTCAGACCTCAGCAGCGTGGGGCGCATTGCGTCGGTGACCTGGGGTCCTTGACTTACAGCTCTGGAGGGGTTGGAGCAGGTGTAGCTGCCGTGGCCTTGCTCCTCCAGAAACACACCCAGCCGGCAGCAGGGGCAGCTGGCAGCGGGCGCCATCCACGACTTACAGAGATGGCAGCCATACATATTTTAGAGGAACATGGCCGGCTTCCTATCTGAAGTATGTTTCCCCGGAGAGACCACCATCATTTGATCTATTTTTGATTAAAATGTAAAAATTAAAAATTAAATCAAATGGTAGTAGAAGTCCTTGGGGAAAACACACTTCGGTTATGAAGTATTCCCTACAGTAACCTTGAGACTCTACGGCAGCATTGTCTCATCTGTAGGTGGTCTTTTTATGCCACACGTAATTAAAATGAATTGTGGTGAGAACCACAAATGCCTGCCTTTGGATGTGTGGACGTGGGCTGGTGCCTCTGGAGCAGGACCTGGTTGGGGAGGCGCTGGGTGGAGGGACAGGTGCAGCTGGGCAGCCAGCCAGCACCGGACCAAGGGCCCTTCTGGCCAGACCCCCACGTGCAGCCACGTCCCACCCCTGCTGGTGAAGGATCAACCCCTTCCACTTGCAGCCTGAGCGCACTCCACGTAATGGCACCATGACGGATGCCGCCTCAGAAACAAAGCAGAGCAGGCGCAACTGGGTTTCCTAGGAAAATGTGCTTTGCAGAATCTAACCTACAACTTACTTGTATCAAACTACTTTATCAGTCTGCCTTGGAATATGGGACACACACTTGATGGGATTAGAGGGTGCCTTGCATTTGCATCGGTGGGTGGAGTGGACGTGTGCCACGCCACAGTGGCAGCATGTGGCTTCATCGCCAATAGTGGAGACTGTGACCAGATGGGCCTTGTCTGCCTAATGATACTTTTTTGAATGCATTAATTATTTGAAACCTCTGCTTCACATGAAGGTGCTGCAAAGTAAAAACATTTCTGGAATGAAGGCCGGAAGGCAGCTACCAACAGCACCGTGCTGTGATTTTTGAGGAGCAAGGGTGTGTGAGGGTGCCAGGCCTGTGTGTGGCTGCCAAAATGTGGAGCCTGGGGTCAGTGGGTTTGGCGGCACACAAGGGCTCGGTCCGCACCGTTTGGTTTGAATTACTTGCTAGTGTTGGACTGGCTGCACTGGAGCACTGTAGGCAGAGCCTCTGGAGGCCAGTACCAATCGTGCTGACTTCGGTTGGGAGGCATCTGATGAGCACAGGCAGCGCCGGCTGCAGCAGAGCCCTACAGGCGGGAGGGGGAAGCTAGGAGAGCCGAGCTCCTGGTGTGGTGCCTCCCCAGGGCCTGCCCAGCAGGGAACCGCCACCGGAGCCCCCCCAGCAGCCAGGCCTGGGTGAGGGTGAAGCTGATCTTGCCCCCCAGGGAAACCAAACCCCTGGGTCGAGTCCAAACTTTCTTCAGGGGTTTTCAGGGGTGGCTTTGTCCGACACTAGAGCCCAGGGGACAGAGGGACAGGAGGGGCAAGGGCTATGGGAGCAGCAGGCCTGGCCAGCCTCTGTGGGGTACGCACTGGGGGCTCAGCACATCCAGTCAAGCCACAAGCAGTGGCGGGGCGGGGCAGACTGATCTGGCCCCCGGCCCCACCTGCGCACAGCTGGGTGTTTCTGTCGGTAGCAGCTGCCTCTCTAGACTCCTGCCACAGGAGGTCCTTCCTGGGGGACAGAGAGCCTTTGAGGGGACATGCCCAGAGGGGGTCTGTGACTCCTGAGGCCACCAACCAGTCAGCGGTGGGGCTGGATGCAGCCCTGGGTGTTGGGTTCATGGTTTCCCTGCTGGATGATGCCAGCAGCTGGCACATGCCTCTCCCCCAGAAGCCAAGGTGTACACACACCAAAGCCTCAGGTGCCCTGAACCTGCTCTCCCGCTGCTGGGTGCAGTGTGGCATCCCATGAAGCCTTGGCGTGTCCTTAGCAGGAGCTGAGCAGCTGCAACAGGGCCCCTCTCCTCGGGGGCACAGCCTTGCTGGGTGGGGGTCTCCCTGCCGGTGGCGGTGGAAGGAGGGAGGTGGGGAGGGAAAGCAGAGGAAGGTGGGTCTCATTCTGGCCATACCCTTCCCAGCTTGGTGGGGGGAGGCCCCTGTGAGGTCCTCCAGCCGCAGCCCACCAAGGGGTGACCTGCCTGGCCTGCCCTCGGCGTCCTCACCTCTGTCCCTCGGGCAGCAGCTGCCAGTGCCTCCTCTCTGCCCAGTCCCCCCTCGGCCCAGTGGGTTGGACCTGAGGAAAGCCTCTGACCTGGGCTGAAGCTCCCTCTCCCTCCTCCTCCCTCCGCCAGTTCCTTCTCTGTGTCTGTCTCTCTGTCTCTCTGTCACCATCTGTCTCCATCTCTGTCTCTCTCGTCTCATCTCGTCTCTGTCTCTGTCTCTGTCTCTGTCTGTCTATCAGTGTGAAGAGGAAGCGTGGTGCCGTAGCCTTGCCATCCGGGGCACTCGCCTGGGGAAGATCCAGACCCTGAGAGCCGCAGAGCGGACAGAGTGCCCTTGCCGACACCCGGAGCTCAGGGTGAGTGGCTCGGGCAGCCAGCCCCGCCTCTCCTTCCCGCGAGGTGAGAAATCAGATGGTCTCACCCAGCATTTTGGGTTGGGGTCTGTCCCTGGCTGCACAAGCACCCTTACTGGTCATGGGTGTCTGGGGGCCCCCGGGCCCTGTCCTTCTGTGCTTCCAGCACCTGCTGCTGCCACTCCTGGCACACCCTTGGGGCCAGCCGTCCCCAGTTCCAGTGTCAGGTGCTCCTCCCTCGGGGCCCTGAGGAAGGCGTCACCCAGCAGGTGTGGCTGTGTCTCGCTGAGCTGAGCTCCTGAGGCCAGGGGCTCCGGGAGAGCGGGTGTCTGCCAGCCGAGACGTGCTGGCACGGCAGGCTCACATGACCTGGTCCTGCAGGCCGCAAGGGCCCACAGGGCACTGTTCAGGGGCCTGGGCTGAGCCCCGACCCTCAGCGTTCCAAACCCATTACGTGTAAAACTAAAATGTCACCTGCCACTGATAAGCGACAAGCAGGCCTTACCTGCGGGAGGCTGAGGTCTGCACTCCTGGCGCATCCGCCCCTTCGTTTTGGTCGAACCGTCCGGTGGGTGGAAGCCCTGGGTACACAGAGGTAGGGTGCGAGCATCCCCTAGAGCAAAGGCGTGGAGGAGCAGAGGCCTCAGGAGGGCCAAGCCCCTGTAGCGAGAATGTCCCTGCATCAGCTGCCTCGGGACCCAGGAGGCAAAGGGTGATGGGCAGTCTCTCCCTGCACATGAGACCCAGCCCTGTCTTGCAACCGGCAGTTACTGTAAATGGCATCTTTTAAAAAATCTATTTTCCACTGATACTTCCAGTAGCTGGTATTTGGGAGGAGTTTTACATTTTTATAGATTTTTTTTTTGTAGGTGGCCCCTCATAAATGAATTTTAACCAATTCTCTTGGATTTGAGACTACCAATTTAGAATACTAATTCTCTTGGATTTAAGAATAGGAATACCAATGGTTGTAAATAATGATAACTTGTTTTGTTTTTAAGTATTTTGGCCCTTTAACTCCCTTAATATTTAAATTTATTTTTTACTATTGGTTGATGCTTTAAAAACTTACCATTGTGGAAAATTCAAGCGTACTCAAATGCAGAGAGAGCACAGGAGAACAGGCTTCCCTGTGGCCGCCCAGCTCTATCAAGTGCTAATCCTTCATCAGCCTGTTTCCTCTCTCACCTCGGATTTTCCCTGGGGTGTATTAAGCAAATCCAAGGAACCCTTAAATACTCCTGAAAGTTTCTTTGAGTGGTTAGGATATCTTGGTATCGTTTACACCGTTATTACATCTAACAAAACAAGAGTGACTCCCCAGTCACTCCTGAAGGTGTGGTCTGCTCCCTGCATGTTGTTCCCTGTCCCGGCACGGTGGCTACACCAGCCTTTCTAAACTCTGGTGGCAACAAAAAAGGTGGTGTGTGGCTTTGCGCAGTTATGGATCTTAGAACAAAGTGTAGGTACAAAACGAAGAATGAATTTCAGACGTTCAGGTGAGGGCAGGGTGGCTGAGGGAGAGAGCAGAGAGGCCACGAAGAAGGAAGTCTCCATGCAGAGGGATTGGTGTTGGCGCTTGGCAGCTCTACAGAGAAGCTCCGAGAAGCTCCAAGTCTTCAGCCTGGAAGACACCGGCTGAAACACAGGGCCAAGACTAGTCTAGAAAATCGAGGGTGAGATCCATCACAAGTGTTGCTCCTGAAAAAGTGAGCTGAAGGAACTTACACTTAATCATTTACAAACTCAGTTCTGAGGATGTAAATTCAACCCAATGAACAGATACTTCATTTTCTAATATACTTCTTTGGTCAGTTGACTTAGTTCCATCTAAACTATCCTAAGTGCAGGATATTTCCATCTACCTGGCGACTCTGTGTACATTGCCTGATTTAGCTCAAACACTAGTTGGGACCTGAAATCCAGAAAGTGACAGCCACCATCACACTGGGCCTGCTCCATTCCTGTCTTCCCACCTGCTGCCCACGACACTGGGTGTGCGTGTGTGTGAGTGAGTGTGCTTGTGAATGTGCATGTGTGCTTTTGCAGGTGCATGTGTCTGTGTGTGCCCATGAGTGTGTGTGTAAAGCCTATTAAAATTACACACAAGAGTCCTGCAACTTTCATTTTCACTTAACGTGTCCTAGAGGTCTTTCTCTGAACACCACTCATCAGCACATATCTGGCTTATCATCTTTAGATCCATGTATTTATTATACATTGAAGAGATGTGCCAGTATCCTGGTGACAGACACTTTGGCTACTCTTGAATTTTTGCTGCAGCAAAAATGCTGAAACTCCTAGGTTAAAATATGCAAATTGGATCTACTAAATATTTATTTCACTATCAAGATGACAAGAATTTTAAATCATACTGCTGGTGAAGATGTTGGAAAACAGGCACTCGTTCACTGTTGGTAGCGATGAAAAGTGTTACAATCATTTTGGAAGACAGTTCGGCAAAATCTCTTAATACGAAAAACGCCCCTGCTCTTTGGGCAATATATTGCCCTCCTGAGAATTGATTCTGCATATAGATTTATGCCCAAAGCTCCCTTCTGATCCTTGTTCCCCAGTGCGTACTGAAGAGACCACTGTCTTCTTTCCCTTCTGGGGTCAAACGTCACATGTGGAAGCTGACCTCTGTCAGCTCCCTGAAATATTGGGGTTCGTGGAAGCCGTCTGTACAGCAGCCAGAGCATCTGTAGTTACTTAGATGTTTGTTGCTTTGAATTCTCAAACAGCATCTCCCCAGACAGCTGTCTACTCAGGAGTCGTGTCTCCTTCAAAGTGGAACAAATTTCAGATCCTCCCCTTGGGTGGGATGGAGGTGATACCATTCAGGATTGTGCAGCCCCTCCAACCCACGTGTGGAGGCCGAGGGTGGTAGCGGGGTCCTCACGAAAGCCGAAGCATCCCTTTGCATGTTGGCTTATGCTGGGGAACGGTCCCCTGAACGAGGAGGCCAGTGCAGTTTCCTAAAGCCCCCCACAGCCCTTGGTACCCCCAGTCTCTGGGTCGCCCGCTCCACTACTGTGCCCTCTTTCTGTCCTATTCTTTGGAGTAAGGCTTTACCATCTGGAGGAATTCAGGGTCAGGTGGTGCAGGAGAGATCTCCGAAGACTTGTATAGATGTCTTATTTCTAATAAGGAAGAAGAATTTGATGCCGTGTACACAGTGTCCGTGAACCAAACGCCTCTCTTCCTGCGCTGTTTGCATAAGGAGCCTTGACATGGCCTTCACCTTGGAGAGACCCAAGGGTTTACATGTGGCAGGGACAAGCAGATGTGATGACAGTCATGGGAGCTTTTTGTGGATTCCTTGGCGACAGGCTGGCTGGCACAGGGGCACCTTTAGCATGGGGACTTGGGGCTGGGAGCCTGCGGACCTAGGCCTCTATGCCACTGGCAGCCGAGTTTCCCAGAATCGCCTTGAAGAGGTGGCACCCAGGCTCACGCCAGCTCCTGGTGTCCCCACTGATATATCTGCTGTCACACCCCATGACGACGGAGAGGCAGAGGACAGACTTGGATCACCCTCAATCTAAGATGCCAAGAGGTTGGAGCTTCCAGGCTTCCTCCTGCTGAATCTGGAGCCAGCTTCCCCGCGCAAGCCTTTCTTGCCCCAAACCTTGCACCACTGACGCTGTGCGACTTCGCCACATCTCTGAATGCTCATTGGCTCTCTGGGGACAGCACAGTGATGGCTGTTCACTGTGCTTCCTTAAGGCATCCAGAGTGCGCTGGGCAAGGCCAGGGACCCAAGCACGAGTGTCAGGGGAGTCATGAGTTTCCTAAGGTAAAAGTCATCCTATTGGCCTCAGTTGATGAATGAAAAAACAGGCCCAGGTTGTAAGCTGACCTGTGGGGTCATCTTACACCCTTAGATGGGATGGAGCAGTGCTGGGCTGGGCCCACACCACCGTTCTGGCTGCTAGGGTGACCAGCTCTCCCAGTTTGTCCGGGATTGAAGGTGTCCTCCAACGCGTGACTTCCCCTGCGGGCACAGGACATTCCAGGCAAGCCGGCACCGCTTGGCCACTCTGCCACGTGTCCCAGGCTTCTCTTGGGTCCTCTCTGCCAGCTGAGCCCTGCCCTGAGCCCAGAGCTCTCGGGCTCATCACCTCTTTCTGGGTTGCCATCTCTGCTTCCTCCCTCTGTCAAGGCCTGCGCGGAAGAGAATGCACAGTCACTGCTCAGAGCTGTGCCCTGAGCAGCACCGAGCAGGCTGTAGGCCGGCCTGTGGGTGACCATCAGCAGGGCAGCTCAGTCCTAGGTTCATGGCTGGGCAGTCCAAGGCCAGGGTAGGCAGCTGGCACGGCTCTGGCTGGGCTGGGGATGGGGAGGGCCTCGGGCAACAGTTGGATGCCCTCCAGGCTGTTGAACCCTGCCTATACCTCCCTGGCTGCCCGAGTGGGCCTGAGTCCCATCGTTTAAACCCAGCAAACACTTGTGAATCAATCCCCCAAGTTGTGAGCCGCAAGCCTGTGTCCAGAGGCAACGTCTGGAGGGACTGTTAACAGGCTAATAAAGACCTTAGCTGTGGCTGGGGACTGGCCTGGCCGGGTCTGCCACCTGGGCGGGACCTGGCCCGAAACAGAAGTAAGGGCGATGCAAGCAGCACAGGCCAAGGATCTTTCTACCTGCAATTCTCTTCCAGTGGATGACTTGCACTGAAATTCACTCCTAATAAACAAATGAGAAACTCTGAACCAGAAACATCAGTCAGGGGCTGGGCACTCCTCTGAGGCCCTCCTGTCACCCACTGGTCTGCATGCCTGGGGACCCACCCTCTCTCTATGCAGGTACCTGCTGGAAGCCAGCACTGCATGTTTCTCCCTGTCACAAAAGAATTAAAGACAACATCTTAGGTAGGAAGCAATTGTGGAGGGTAGAAGTTTCTGGCCAAGCAAATAAATTGGATTTAAGTATATTACAGTCATAATCTTTTTCTGCCTCTCTCCAGGCGGTCTCTGTACATGGAGAAATGAGAATATATTCGCAGACAAAGCGTGACCTGAGGGAGAAGCCTGCCGGAATCTGGATTTTCAATAACATAAGACAATAAAGCTTAGACTTCTAACCTGCTGCAATATGGTCAAAGTATAAAGAGCTTAGCTGCTAATAAAAGGGAAGGGGCTTCCCCTCATATCTGAAGATCCAGACCCCCCAGAAGGACACTTCATAAAGATCGTAATGGGTTAGCTGGGATCACACAGACATGAGGCCCCTTGTTGACCGATTGTCTGACAGTTGTCACCTATGGGTCTGATATTAATAAGTCCCGTGTTGATTTCCTTGGGGTATTTTTGTTCCCATAATTGGACATCTTCCTGTTGTGACCCTACCCTGGGCGACAGGTTGGGCTACAGTTACCTGATGGCAAGATGCATGTGCACTGCCCTTTCCCTGTGTGCCCACCGTGCAATGGCATCCCCCTCGGCAGGGGAATGGGCCAGTGGCAGCTGGGCAGTGGGGAGGGCAGGCTCTTAAGACATAGGTCACAGCCACCTGCCTCTCCCTGGGAGGTCAAGCATCCTGACTTCTTTTGCAAAAAGGGGAGCTGGTGAAATTCAGATCATGAGCAGTCCTCCTCTGAATTTGTTTGCTTATATCAGATTCTTTAAGAGGGAACTAATGGTTGCCAGGCTCTTCTCCAGATAGTGATTGAGGCAAATTGCATGAATATGCTGCACGGATATGATTGCATGAGTAAATCTAGGGGAAAGTAACAGTACTTGGTTAAAAATGTTCTTTGACATTTACAATGCCACTAAACCAGCAGCAGCTGTGGAGCATTCCGCCTGTCCATCCTCTTCCCCCATCTCTGCCCCGACTTTCTGGGCTCCAGGGCTGGCCCACACTTCAGCCATCCCGTGCCGTGCTCTTCAATATCGTCTACACTATAAAATGACTGAAAACGTTTTCCCAAACATCCTACTGCTGTTCACTCCAGGTGTTTCATCCCTCAGCCACCCCTTTCCATATGGGACCCATCTCTGTAGAGGTTTTCATTTCCAGGGTGGCCCCTGCTGGGATGGATGAGTATGGGATGCCGGATGCTCCAGGACAGGCTGGACTCTGCCAGGCACTGCTGTTATCTTGGAATACCCACCCGCTCTGCTGGGAGGCGGACAGCACTGGGCAGCATGCACTTACGGGGACTGCACGTCTGTCTTGCAGCCATGCCGTACTCTGGGGACTCAGAACACTTTCCTTATGATTCACACTAATCATGGAGCCATGTCTGCTTCTTCCTTTGGTTGTCAGATACAGACCGTTGAAACGCGGGGTGCTCACAGCAACCACACAGCCATGAGGCAGCTGATGATGAGAGAGGGGCTGCCCCTTGCGTGAAATGCCACGCCAGGTGCTGGGGGGCCTGGAGACGGTGCTGTTTGCCTCTGGGTCAGTCTGTTGGGACCGTCAGGAGCTGATGCTCCGCCGTATGTGGCCCTCAGAACCATCTGGACCCCTCTGCCCAATGTGGGAACTGCCACAAAGGTGCTTATGGTCCTATGACAGGAGGTTCTGAGGTCTGTGGTGGTGCCCACGACCTAATGGGCTTGGAAGACCAGAGCCCAAGACCCAAAATGGTCTCCCTCTCAGACAGGCCTGACTTGGGAAGTGGGCACCAGACATGCTGCTTGCAGCCTCATGACTGCACCTTCCTGAGCTACAAATTCCTCTACAGGCTTCCCCCCGGGGGGGGGGGGGGGGGTGAGGGGTGGCAACTGAATTAATCTCAGCGTTTTAAGAGAGGGCACTGTGTGGGATGAACTGTGTTCCCCTGTTCACGTGTCGAAGTCCTAACCCTCAGGGTCTCACATGTGGCTGTGAAGGTCCTTAGAGGTAACTGAGGTGGTGAGGTGGGCCCTCATGCAGCATGATGGCATCCTTATAGGAGATCAGGACACAGGCATACCCAGAGGGATGACCATGTGAGGACACAGAGAGGTGGCATTTAAACACCAAGGGGAGAGGCCCCAGGAGAAATCAAACCTGATGACACCCTCATTTTGGACTTCCAGCCTCCAGAACTGTGAGAAAATCCATTTCTGTTGTTTAAGCCTCTTAGTCTTTAGTATTTTGTTATGGTAGCCTGAGCAGCTAATACAGGCAGGGTTGCCCATTGCTGCCCCTCCCTCAGCCTAGACAGTTGGCCCTTTACTCCTCAATCTCTTCTAAAGCTGTTTCTTTCTGTTACTAGTCATCTGCTCAGCGGCCTCCCAGCTGTGGGGCAGGTGAACAAGATACCTGTGTGTTAGAAATAAGCGTAACCGTATGACCAAGTAAACTTCCACTGGACCTAACCCCTCTTGCAAATAAAGACTACAAACTTTGGACAAAACAAAAACAAAAACAAAAACTCTGTCTTGAACCACACATGCTTTTAGACAGACTCAAAGCAGTTAGCTAAAAGAACTGAGCTAAACTATGATTTGAGCTGATACTAAAGAGACAGAATTTGCAGTTTAAGGTCAATCATTTTAACTGCCTACTAAAAACAAAAAAAAGTCAACATTCTCTGGAGGATTAGATCAGAATCCAGAATCTCCACAACATAACATTCCCAATACATGACATTCCAGGATATAATCTAAAATTGATTGACATGCGAAGAATCAGGAGAATGGGTCATAGTCTCAAGAGAAAAGTCAGTCAGCTGAGAACAATCCTGAGATTATTTCCCCAAGATGTTGGAATTAGAAGATAAGAATTTTAAAGAAGATATAACTATACTCAGAGAAGTAAAGGAAAATATGCTGGCAGTGAACAAGACATGACATGTAGGCTAAGAAATAGAAATCATAAAAATAACCAAATGGAAATCCTAGAACTGAAAAATACCATATCTGAAATTAAAAATTTAGTGGACTGGCTTATTGCCAGAATGGAGATAACAGATGAAAGAGTGAACTTGAATATGGATGAATATCAATGATCTAATATGAAGGAGAGAGAATAGATTAAAAGTAATGAACAGAGCCTTGAGAACCTATAGGACAGTATCCAAAGGTCTGACATATATGCATTTTGAGTCCCAAGAGGAAAGGAAACAAAAATGTAGCAGAAAAAATACTCAAAGATGTGCAGGCAGACCTCAGAGATGGTGTGGGTTTGGTTCCAGACCACTGCAATAAAGTGGATATTGCAATAAAGTGAACCAAATGAATGTTTTGGTTTCACAGAGCATATAAAATGTATGATTACACTATACCGTAGCCTATTAAGTGTGAAATAACACTATGTCTAAAAAAAAATACATACCTTAGTTAAGAAATACTTTATTGCTAAAAAATGCTAGCTATCATCTAAGCTTTCAGTGGACCATAATCACTGGTCACAGATCAGCATAACAAAATGTGACACAGAGACATGAAATGAGTAAATGCTGAAGGAAAAATGGCACAGATAGACTTGCTCAGTGCAGGATTGCCACAACCTTCAATTTGTAAAAAACACAATATCTGTGAAGCACAATAGAGTGCGATAAACTGACATATGCCTTTAGTGACCAAGAAATTTTCTGAATTTGGTAAAACATAAATTTGAGTTTCAAAAGCTCAGTGAACCCCAAATGGGATAAATATAAATAAAACCGCATCTAAGCATTATCAAACTACTGAAAATCAAGAGAAAGAAGAATCTCCACAGCAGCCAGAGAAAAACTATAGACATTGCACATGAAAGAAAACTTGATTTGTATGACTGCAGACTTCTCATCAGAAACTATGGGGTCCAGAAGGCAGTGGAACAATCTTTCTGAAAGAAACACCTGTCAACCTAGGATTCTATAACCAGTGGCAGTATTGTTCAAAAATGAAAATATTCTCAGATTAAAGAATACTTAGGGAGTTTGTTGCTCTTTATGAGGAATGCTAAAAGACTCTGAAGGGAAATGATATCAGTTGGAAATTCAGATTTGGGGAAGCAATGAAGAGTATCAATAGTCTAATGTAAAGGGGTACAGCTAAGACACAATAGATTTATTAGAATGAAAAAATTTTTAAATATTCAAATAATCCAGAAGAAGGCAGAAAATGAGGAACAGAGCAACACAAAATGGAGGGAACAGAAAATAAATAATAAATTACATATATAAATCCAACATATCAAAATGGGAAACACATGGTAAATATAGAAGACTTTTGAAATCTTAATTTCATCAAAATATGTAAGATTGTTTGAAGCAAAAAATCACAACACTGTCTTCTGGGGTTACTTATGTATGTGGATATAATACCATGACAACTGTAGCATAAAGAACAGATGAGTATATGGACCTCTACTGTTACAATGTTTCTACATTTGACATGTGATGATTCGTATTAACTCTAATAGACTGAATAGTTAAGGATGTATATTATGTGTATTTTAATCCCCAAGCAACCACTAATAGTTTAATGTAAAGAGGTACAGCTAAAACAATAGACTTATTAGAATGAAAAAATTGAAAAATATTCAAATAATCCAGAAGAAGGCAGAATGAGGAACAGAGGGACACAAAGTGGAAGGAACAGAAAATTAATAATAAATTACATATCTAAATCCAACATGTCAAAAATTTCATTGAGTGAACTAAGCATGACAATTACAAGGCAGAGATCGTCAGAATGGACTTTAAAAAGTGAGACCCATACCTTACATTCATCAGGATGGTACAATCCAAAAGTCAGAAAGTAACAAGTGTTAACAAGGATGTAGAGAAGTTGGAACCCTCGTGCACTACTGGTGGGAAAATAAAATGGTGCAGCTGCTGTGGAAAACAATATGGCAGTTCCTCAAAAATTAAGAACAATTACCATATGATGCAGTGATTCCACCACTGAGTATATACCCAAGAGAACGAAGAGCAAGATGTGAACTGATAGATGCTGCCTCCCACGTTTGTAACAGCGCTGCTCACAGGAGACTAGAGGCGGCAGCAACCCAAATATCGGCTGGTGGATAAAGAAAATGTGGTAAATACACACAATACAGTATTACTCAGCCTTAAAAAGGAAGGAAATTCTGACACACGCTTCGACGTAGATAAACCTTGAAGACATGCTAAGTAAAATAAACCAGTCACAAAAACCAAATGCTGGAGGATTCCACTTACATGAGGTCCCGGAATAGTCAAACTCATGGAAATGGAAGTAGACTGTGGTTTGAGGGGCTGGAGTGGGAGGGGGAAATGAGGAGTTGCTCGATGGTTATCAAGTTTCAGTTTTGCAAGATGCAAAACTTCTGGAGATGAGGCACACACAATGTGCTATAATCAGACTACTGAACTGGACGCTTTAAAATGGTAAATTGCACTTAAGATGTTAATGGTAATACACTTAAGGTGATAAACTTTATGTGTATTTACCACAATTAAAAAATAGCAAGACTCAGCCAAAATAGTTATTTTAAATATGTTTCTTTAAAATAGTTTAAATATGAAAACTCAGGTAGGCTGAGCATAAGTGGTGGCTAAAGGTGTACTATGCAAACAGCACAAGAGAGCTGGAGTGGCTACATTAATTTCGGGCAAAGCAGACCTCCGGAGAGAGAGCAGTAGAAGAGATAAAGAGGAACATTTCCTTATGGTGAAGGAGTCAATTCATCAGGAAAACAGTAATTATAAATGTTATGCACCTAAAAAAAGTAGATAATTCTATCATCTTGGAGACTTTTAACAGCCATCTCTCAGCAATTGATAAAACAAATATGGAAAAATTCAATTAAAGTATAGGTGATATGAAAACATTATCAATTACCTTGACCTAATTGATATTTATACTGAAGTTAGATTCTATAATTTCAAAATACATGTTTTTTTCATGGTATGCTCTGCAAGAGAGAGGACACATGCTGGGCCACATAACAGATCTTAATAAACTTGAAGGATTGAGTTACTGCAGAAGATACATCCTGACAAGGATGCAATTGAATCAGAAATCAATAACAAGACATCCAGGAAGACCCCTGTGGCAGACAGTCATGTGTGAACCCCCTACCATGCCCCAATCCCTGGAGCCTGTGAGTACGGCAGGTTACCCGGCTGTGGGAGCCAGAGCTGCTCATCGGCTGGCCTTAGGATAGGGAGATGGTCCGGGACCATCCGAGTGGGCCCAGTGTCATCACCACGGTCCTTATAAGTGAAAAGTGTGGGGATGCAGGAGGCTGGCTGATGTCACACCACAGCCAGCCTCCTGCTTCCCACCATGCGGTGACGCTGTGTGCTTCCTGGAGCACCTCAGGCCGGGCGTCCTGGCTACAGGCACTGGTTCTGACTTGGTGATCTCAGGATTCACAGGACCTCTTTCATGGCCAATGAATGTCAGACGTAGGGAAGTCCCCCGGCACTGTCCTCAATGCCCAGGAAGCTGGCTGGAGGAGGTGATAGGTCCGGCAGACCTCAGCTTCCAGTCCTGGCTCACCGAGTCACCTGCTGTGCTCTTGGTGCATCCATCAGACCAAGGGGCCTGTTTCTCACTGGGGCCCCACAAGCAGAGTTTTATGCTGCCTTTCTGGGCTGGGGGCCGAGATGCCTGGGGCCCTGGGTGGCCTTGCAGGAGAGGGAGGCACATGCAGACATGAGTGCTGGCATCCTCTGAGGTCACTGTGGAAGTGGCCTGTGCACTGGATAAAGGGATCCCAGAGAAATGAGCCCTGCAGGGCCCTCTTGCTGCGGGTGGCCTCCCAGGACAAGAAGGATTTTCCAGGAAGGCAAGGAGCTCTCAAAATTCAAAATTTGGGGCCGAGGGATACTGTATTTGGGGAGCAGAAAGGGGATTACTGAAAGAAAGAAGGGTCTATGGGCCACTAGAAAAGCAAGCATGAGCTAGACCTGGGTACAGGGCTGGGGGGCACGGATGCCCGTGGTTCCCCCGTCACCTTCCTCTCGGTGGCTGCCAACAGCTCCCAAGTGCGTCTGCTTCAACCACAGCCAGAGGGCAGCGACTCAGTGGGCAGGTGCCCCGAGCCATCGGAGGCCAACACAGAGAAGGAATTGCCCATGGGTAGGCGAGGGCCTGGCAGGAAGTCCACGAGGCCCACTGCATGCCTCCCTTACATGATGACCGCCTGGCTGCAGGAAGGGGGCTTGGGACTCACTGAGCACCCAGGGCTGGGCCAGCGCCTTGTGCGGAGCCAAGACTGATTGGGGCCATTCGGCCAAACGCGTGCTGTGTTTATAAGTGAGATGACCGTCCAGTGCTGCATCCATCGGCTCATTCCAAGGCCTCGAAGCAGCACGACCAGAGAGGAGGGCTTTTCTGTGGCCCTGAAAACCTGTGGTGTGGGGGGCCCTTCCTGCCTGTCAGGCCAGCTTGCTCTGAATCAGCCTGACAATTTTCCTACTCCCTGAACTGGGGGTTCCAAGTCCATGAGAGACCATGCCAGCTTTCATGGGGTCAAGCTCATGTCTCTACATGCTTCTCAAATGCAGGACAACCCAGGCAACACCCTGGAGAGAGGGCTGAGCCTGCCCTCGGGAGGAGCAGCAGGGGGCGCCGTGGGCCCATATGTGCCCTTGAGGGGGAAGCGAGAGGGCCCCGGGGAGGCAGACCGAGGACCTCAGTGGGGCAGGAGCCGCAGACGGCAGCTGTGTTCATTGGGAACGTGTGACAACCACTTAAGGAAATTCGAGAAAGAGGAATTGTGGGTTCAAAGTCTAGAGACGTGAGTGGCATCCGGCACGGAGTGGCCTGCAGGCTGGCAAACTGGCCTGTAGGCCAAGTCTTTTCTGCCTCCTGTTTCTGTAAATACACTTTTATTGGAACACACCATAGACATTCATTTTTGTATTATCTATGTCTGCTTTCATACAACAATGGCAGAGCGAGTGGCTGTGCCAAAGACCATTGACTGTCAAAGCCTAAATTATTTACCATCCGGCCCTTTACACACAAGGCGTGCAAGCCGCAGCTCTAGAGCTATGCTGTCCAATATGTTGGCCGCTAGCCACGTGTGACTCTTCTAGACGTGCGACACGTCTCGTCTGAATTAGGATGGGCTCTCAGTGTAAAACTATGCACAATTTCAAAGACTTGGTATGAAGAAAAGGACGTAAAATAGCTCATAAGAATTTTTGTATATTGATTGTTAAAATTATATTTTTAATATGTTGGATTATATAAAATAGATTAGTAAAAGTAATTTCACCCGCTGCTGCTTACTCTTTTCATGTGGCTATTGGAATATTTTTAAAGGCATCTGTGGCCCCCTTTGTGTTTCTCTCAGACGTGCCAGTTTATGAACACTCAGCAGTGACGCTCCAAGCACCCACCTCGCTGGGGGGCTTCGTGCGCATGGCGGATGAGATGGCTGCCAGCATCATCTTTTTCAAATTGCAGGTCACAGTCCATTAATGGGTCAGAAAATCAATTTAGTAGGTCAAAGCCAAATTTCTTTTTAAATGAAGTAGAATGAAATAGGAAATGTTTACAGTGAATTGTACACTGAAGATGAATATTAGTTTGCAAACCCTATTTCAACTGTGTGTTTTTTACTTCATCAATTAAATGCCATTAACTGTAAGATGCACTGTGCATTTATGAACAACTAAGGAAGAGAACGCAGCCAATCAAACCTCAATGATAAGAGGCATAAGATGGCAGATGTCTGAAATGCCGGAATCTGTCACAGCCGCTTCCCGGAACTTTGAGTTTCTTGGGTTGGGCATTTCTCCTGCCTTGGGCTGCATGTGTCCCCCTCGCCAAACCCAACCCAGCTCCACTGACTGGGGCATCTTCCCTTCTTGGGTTCATAAAGCACGTGGTGGTGTTTTGGAAAAAACATGTAGCCTCCAGGTTACTCTCCCTGTGATGACTTTTTGCTTCCCTAATATTGAATTCGGTATTCAATACCTAGTTCAAATTAGCTGCCCTGTTTTGGTACCTTTCTGCATACTCAAAATCCTTTCATTTCACTACCCGATCATAGTGTCTCTCTTCACAGACATTTTAACAAAAATTTAGTTCAACCCACATGGTTCCAATAAGATGGACAGCTCCAGGGAGGTGAGGGGGACCCAGGCAGCTTTTGATCACAAGGCTGTCCTTCAATCGTGAGACAGAATGCATCTGAGATGCTAAAAGGTGACAAAGCGTGCATCTTAGCATAAGCAATAAGTGAAATACAAATATGCTCATACCAGCCCAGGGTTCGTGTGGTTCCCACTGTGGAGTGGTGGACAGTGCTGAGGCACCCTGTGGGGCACCCCAGCCCTCCCCAAGGCCCTGGGTTCAGGAAGGAATGAACTAGAAACCTCTGTGGGCCAGAAGCCGAGTAGCAAGCCCATTCCTAAGCCGGACCCCTGAGGTCAGCTACACCCATGCCACCTGGAGTCCACACAGGGCAGAGGGGAGGACAGACAGACAGAATAGCAGCTGAGGTGCAGAGCAGGACAGGCAGACGCCTTTGTCACGTGGACGGTGGTTGGCCATGGGGATTTGAAGATTTCTCTGCACCTCGGCTGGAAGGAAGGGCATGGAGCCTTGCAGGGCCCATGTGCACACATGATCTCAGAGGCCAAGTACTACATTCAGTCGTTCTTTCCATAGGTCAGGAAATAGTCACTGGGCATTTGCTGCATGCAGTGTGGACCAGCACCAGCAGAGAGGCCGCACAGAGTGTGGAGAGAGCACGAGTCCCAGAGTGAGGTGGCCAGTCCCGGACTCCTGCTGGCCCTGGGGCTGAAGGCGCCATGGTGACACAAGATGGTTCCAGAGTGCCCAGGGCCAGCGCCCCCATGCAGGGGCTAAGGGAATGTGCAATGGCTTAGCTGTGTGTTGGTTACTTAAGGCTCATAAAGCACTTACCAACTACTTACTAACTAACCAGCAGCCAACCAGACAGATAATCAACCACCACATGCTGTCAGCCCCTCCCCCAGGTGCCCTTGTGGTTAGCAGAGGCTCCTGGAAACAGTTCTGAGTGTTTGTGGTAGGAGGGACGGCTCCAGGACCAGCCCCCTGTCCGCTCTGCTTTTATTGTCCCCAGATAAGCCTGGGGCTCATCTCCCCAGGGTCCCAGGGCCCCAGGGCATGTGGGGCCCTGCTGCCTCCGAGTCCTGTCTGCGCACAGCTCGTTGGCCGTGCAGGGTACAGACTCCATGGGCGTGTCCACTCCGCCCTGCCCCACTGAGGGGCCACTGACTGTGGTCTCAGGCACCTGCACATTTAGGTTTACTTTGGGGTGAAGCCTGAGAGTTCTTTGCACTGAGCAAATAGTTCCTCTTGGGGCTGCCCAGAACTGGCAAAGCTCTAGTTATCCCTTCTCCAGGTGACAAGTTGTCATCCCACCCCCCAGCTTCTTTCTTGCCCTTCCCCAGCCTGGATGTCTGGCTTCCAGAAGAAGCCGCAGAGACGCATCTTTGGTTGCCCGGCTTTATAATGCGGCTGGAAAGTTTGGGGCTATGCATATAATGCATTTTTGTATTAAGACATAGCACAGCTGTTAGCATTTGCATTTCACAGTACTATTTAGGACAGATGTTTAATACTTAATGAATTGAATATTTAGAAATGGCCAAGCATTTGACACCTACAATTAAGGAAAAGAGTGAAGTTCTCCTCAAGCAGTGGTTTTGGGGTTTCAGCAATGAAATCTCCAGGTGCGCTGGAGGGGAGAGGAAGGCTCTGAGGCTGTGGCTCTCCACCTCGGCCACCATGTGTCAGGAGGGGCCCCGAGAGCCGCCTCCGCCCCCACTGACGGGGAGGCTGCCCCTGCCAGCACCGCACAGCGTTAGGACGAGGCATCAGGGGAGTTTTTCTGACAGATTGTTCTAGAAAGGCATCCCGTCCCTTGCAGACTGATCCAGGAAGTTAAAATAAAGTTATGAATATCCGACAGCCTTCTATATATTATGATGTCTACTATGCTCCGTGGAACACTCCAGTGTGCTTATTATAGTTTATTTCATAAGGAGATGCACCTTAAGAACAATTTATTCGAATATTAATACCTCTTAAGGGAGACATCATCAGCCTGACTAGAAAACGTTATGATGGTGGAGTCCTGGGGAAAAACTTGCATAGCAAGGCAACAAAAACCTAAAAAAAAAAAAAAAAAAGAAAAATCCAGCAGGCGGCCCACGTGACGGAAGACGTGTGTCTCCCCAGCGCTGGTGCTGAACGGCCTCCGCCCACTGGGGCCTGCAGACCCGGCCCTGGCCCAGGGGGACCCCCACGCCCTGACTCGCCCCCCTTTCTGGGGACGGCTGCCTGCCTCGGTGGTGTCTGTGTGCACTGGGAAGGGGCCTCGCCCAGCTGAGCAGCCGCCTGGGGTGGGAGTGGAGGTCGGGTGAACCTGCAGGAGTCGGCAACTGGCTGTGCCGGCCGCGGGTCCCATCTGTGCCTCTCAGCACTCACGGGGCCACCTGCGCGGCCTGGCGGTTGCAGCTCCCACTTCCATGCTCTGGGGCCTTAGGTGAATTTCGTAAGCCCCTTGTGCCTCAGTTTCCTTCTCTGTAAAATTCAGGTAACACCAGAGGACCTGCTGTGAGGACTCATGGGTTTACAGTGGGGAGGCACTCAGAGTGGGGCTGGGCACAGCCCGGTCTCATCTGGGCAAGGAGGGAGGCTCGGGGGCGACTCAGGGAGGACGGGAGCCACCAGGGCGCCGAGGCATGGGAGGCCCGCGCCCAGCTCCACCTGTGCCCCCTGGGCCTCAGCAAGGGGCTCCGCTCTCGGCTCGGAATCCTCCTGCCAGGGTGGGGGCAGCGATGCCCGCCTGTACTGGCTTTGGTTTAAATTTATTCAAAGCCAGCAGAAACTTACTCTGTCACAGTCTGGAGTCAGAGGTCTGCAACCAGGGTGTGAGCAGGGCTGTGTTCCCGCCGAAGGCTCTCGGGGAGGGGCCTCCTGCCTCTCCGGGTCCCTGGTGGCCATGGGCAGTCCTTGGCGGCCCTAGCATGTGGCCGTCTCACGCTAGTCTCTGCCTCTTTCCTCACGTGGCCCGTCCTCTCTGCGCCCATGTCAAAGCTCCCTGTGCCCACCTCCAGGAGAGCACACAGTGGCGTTCAGGGCCTGCTCTGATCGCCCAGGATAAGCTCCTCTGAAGAACCAGATGGTGCTGGTGTCCTTTGCCCTGGAGGGTAACACCCTCTTGTTTGTCGTGGAAGGTCAGATTCGCAGGGTCTGGAGACCAAGGGCCTGGGGCCACCATTCTTCCCTCTCTACCACCTCTCAGAGGTGAAGTGGGGATCAGATGGGGTGACCTTGGCCCCTGGTCAGCCGCCATGGTCACTGTTGTTCAGTCTGCATAAGGCCAGGCCCCCAGCCCAGGTGGAAAATCACAGGGATGTCAGCCCTTGCTACATACCTGGCTCTGAGCCCCAGCATTGTGCTGGGGGCAGGGACCCCATTCTTGTCCCTGGGCCCTGCAGGCTTGCACTGGTCATGCCAGAAGGCTGTTACCAGTGCGCTCTCAAGCACGGCATGCCACCTCCCTGAGTACTCGGCCACCACGCCTCCTGTCCTCACGGGCAGTGACTACTGCGTGTGCTGGGAGGTGCCCCCAGTAGAGCCCTCTGGAGGCAGCCTTCCCACCCTCTGAAGTTCCTGCATGCCGGCAGAGCCATCCCCCTAGGCTGCAGCTCGGTCAGGGTGAGGGCTGGGCTGGGCCACTTCTGCACCCAAAGTGACTGCCCTCCTTCGATTCTCGGGTCTCATGTCAGACCTTGCACAGCGGGAGGCACTCAGGGGCTCACCAGCTGGGCCATTCTCCGTCTCCTGACCTGAGATGTCTGCAGCATCCTCAGTGCCTCTCCTCCCATCAATTCTGGGAGGTCCTGCCTTCCTACCAACAAGTGGCCTGGGTCACGTTGCCCGCCAGCTCTGTGTCTTGCAGTTGACCCCACCTAAAAGCAGTGCAATAGCCACCACATTTTGCACTTGAGTTACAGTAAATTTGTCCCTTTTTTCTGCAACCCAAAGAGCCCTGGCCTAACGCCTGCATGGCCAGAATTGTGCCCAGTGGAGGCACTATGCTCACGGCGCCCCTGCCCGGTTGAGGAGACGCATAAAATGGATGGCAGGACATTGTGTCGGGGGAGCACAAAGGCCCTGGTGGTGCCGGGGGCCCACAGCAGGTCAGATCACGGTGAGGACCAGAGTCTCAGCGCCGCAGATGCAGCCGCTGCCCGAGGGAATGCTGCAGGTTGGGGCAGAGGCCTGGCCCTGCACTCTGGGTTCCATGGTCATTCCCACAAGTCCTCCTGATGGGCTTTTCAGGACCTCAACAAACCAGGACCACGATCGTGTCCTCTGCTTTGCCTTGGATTTTAGGGCCAAATATGCCAGACAGGTGTTTCCTTCCAACACTCCAGAAGCAAGAGCAAAGCAGAACATGGGACCCCAGACCTCCAGGCCGCCACATGCACATCCGTGCAGGACGGAGTGCATTCTGATGGAGGCAGACCTGCTGGCTCAGCCCGGGACGGGCCAGATGCAGGACCGGTTCCTACTCCAGAGCCAGACTTGTTCCGCATGGACACCGTCCTGCCTCCTCCCCTGCGTCCATCTGCCTAGCACCTGTCATGCTTTTCCCGAAGCCCACCTCAGAGGTAAGTGCCTGGAGGTAAGGTTGAATACCTGGGACCCATACCTGTTCTGGAT
Source organism: Phataginus tricuspis (assembly GCA_029783875.1). Classification (NCBI taxonomy): domain Eukaryota; kingdom Metazoa; phylum Chordata; class Mammalia; order Pholidota; family Manidae; genus Phataginus; species Phataginus tricuspis. The sequence goes on from JAQQAC010022981.1 coordinate 2,607,620, forward strand.
CCAAGCTACCTTTGGAACTAAAGTGTCCAAAGTGACCAGCTAAGGTAAATGTGTGAGGCGCATGTAGTTTTTCACTCCAGCCATGCTCACCTTACCTGGGACACTAGCCCAGGCCTAGAAGTCATGGTTACTAGGGCCAGCCAACCATTGGCGAACCCATGCCAGCCTCAGGGCCCTGCACCTCAGTTCTCTGTACTGAGAGAAAAGAGATGGTGTTTTCAGTCTAATTCATCTCTTAATTATCCTTTCCGAGGACAAGGTTTATTACCAGACCCTTTCAATAAGGATGGATTTGATATGAAGTCCACTTCTGTCTTGCCATAAACGGCTGCAGCGTCATCCAGAGAAGAGAGAAGAGGTGCCCACGCTTCCCTGGAAGCCCCCCGTGTGCTGCCTGCGGTTCTGACGAGTTCAGTCTTGCAGCCAGACAGGCAGACAGGCAGGTTACTCAGGGTAGCAAAGCCACACAGCCGTGCGCCTCTCCTGGCAGCAGGGGAGCGTTGGTGAGTCTGCAGAACATCAGGCCAGCAGAGTGGCTGTGTGCTCCTCTCTTCCGCCCCCCTTCTCTGTATTGAGTTCCTAAATAACAAAGGAATGACTTATTGCAAAAATTCTGGCAATTCAGAAATAAAACAGAGACACAGTTCAAAGTTCAAAGCAAGCCCTCCTATTCTCCACCCGCCCCCTGGTCCTCTCCCCACAGTGCGTGCTGTTAGCAGGTCTTGTCTATGTCACTACAAATATACACATTTCTTTTTTGAAATAGTTTTGAGGTAAAACTCACAAACCATACAATTTGCCTATTTAAAGTGTGCAATTCAGTGGTGTTCAGTATGTTCACAGATGTGTGCTGCCACGACCGTGGGTGTCAGCCCTTTGTCATCACCTCAGAAAGAAGCCCCACCTTTGGTGATCCATCCGCCATGCCGGATGCCCGCTATCCCTAAGCAACCTGTTCTGCCTACTTTCTGTCCCTATTGATTTCCCTGCTCTAGACATTCCGTGTAAGTGGGATAGTACAATATACGGCCTTGTGCATCTCCTTTCACTTCTTTCACTAATGTTTTCAGTGCTCATCCATGCTGTAGTGTCTGTTGTATGGATGGACCACACTCCGCTGTGCATTCATATATGTGCGAATGTCCACATCTTTGTATCTGTACATCTGTTTTAACTGGATCCTGTATTCCTGCGACGTGCAGGTGCTGTGCCATGCCAGTGCATGTAGTGGCAGCCTTTCCTCCTCCTGGCCACGTGGCGCTCCCCTCTAGTCATGCACCTTCATTTCTGTGACCCTGAGGTTTCAGTTGGCGGCTGCCTGCCACGTTTGGCCCCCGCATATATCATTCTGCCTGCTCAGTGGTCTGAAGGCACATAGGCTCTGCAGTGGCCACACTCCCCGTCATGTCACCTGCCTGCGCACCTGTGCAGTGCACCTGCCTGGCCCCTTAGGCTCAGGGCTGTAATCTTGACTTCCACTCTCCTCGGCTGATGGATGTTTAGGTTGTTGGCATCATTCATGAGGATGGGCTAAGTAACAATAACTCCCAAATCATGGCTTAGAAATAAGCCAAGTTATCTCTAGCTCACGCCATGAGTCCAGGTGAGCCCAGCCTCTCAAGAAGGTCCCAGGTCCGTCTGCCTCTTTCTGGAACATGCTCCTCGGCAGGGAGTCACAGTGCCTGATGCTAGAACTTGACCTCAGAGTGTTTGCCAGGAAGTGACAGGTGCCACTTCCCCTCTCACAGCCATGACAAAGGTCAAAGGGATGTGCCTGCACCTGAGCCTGGAGGACTTGCCTGCCAAGTGGCAGCCAGGACTCCCTCAGGGACCCTCTGGGCTCCAGCAACACCGTGGGACATGCATTCTTGGTGCCTTCCAGTGAGATGCCCCTAGCTCACCTTTTATTTTGCCTTTCTTGCTAGAGCCAAAAGGGAATGCATCACCTTCTAAATATAGTGCAAAGCTCCTCTGTGGCCTGTTCTTGAAGAAGGAGGCATGTGGTTTTAAGATCCCTCGTGAACACTCCGAGGCCCCCCCGCTCTCCCTTGTATAGTGGACTTGGAAGCCCTCCTTCCTCGGGGAGCCCAACCCCTACTTACAAGGTGGTCCCCACCTGACCTGCCCCCCAGGCCGCAGTTGACAGGATGGTGGGGGGGGGGGCAATCACCCTCACGGGAACCACCCAGGGCCCCTCTCCAGTCTTCCTTTTTGGCAGAGAACCCAGCGGGCCGGCGGGGCCATGGCCACACAGCAGAGCCTGCCGTTCGCAGACCCCCTGCAGCCAAGGCACCAGGACGGAGCCCGTGCGCCCTCAGGTGCTGGTGCCGGTGCTGAGCGGGCTTCTTGCGGACATCCTCCACCTCTGCCTGCCACCTGCCGTCCCAGAAACAGTGGCATTGGTGGCAGCTGCAGTGGACGAGACCAGGGGGCCCTGCAAGGGAGGTGCCTGCCAGGCTGGTGCCTGGATGCTGTTACCCGCCTCCGGGCTAGTACAAGGTGCCTTAACTTCCTGGGGCTGGTGGCCCGCAGCAGGAGTTTGTGCCCTAAGAGCTCTGGAGGCCAGAAGCCCAACAGCAAGGCCCCAGCAGGACTGCGCTCCCTCTGAGGCTCGGGGGATCCTCCGGCCTCTCCCGGCTCCTGGGGGTCCTCCGCCACGGCTGCAGGGCTGCAGTCTCTGCCCGTCGTCACACGGCCTTCTCCCTCTGCGTGTGTCCTGGAGTGTCGGGTTCCTGTTCTCATAGGGACACCTGTTACTGGGCTGAAATACACATTTTCCTTAGCCAGTTGTTTCCTTAGCCAAAATGCCTGGAAACGAGAGTGCTGGACTTTCGATGGTGCTACTCAGCTGGTCCACGGAAAGCAGCGCCCCCTGCGGGGAGCCCGGGGGTGGGGGGCAGGCACTCCTCCCCTGCTGCCCGCGCCCCTTTCCCTCCCCTTCCCCCCTCTCTTTCCTTCTTCAGTTTTGCCAGGCCTAGAGGTAGAGATGTTAATTTGATATTTTATTTGCCTGTTTTTATTTCTTCTTTGGTGAGATCCTTTGTGTCTTTTATCCCCATTTTTTCCCTACTGAGGTATTTAGGAAGTTTTCTTATTAATTTGAAAAAGTTTCTCTATATTAATAATGTCAGCCCCCTTTGTCCTTCATATCTGTCGTAGATATTTGTCCCCAGTTGAGACAAACTTTTTTCAGGTGTGAAATTCTAGGAGAAGTTTGTGGCATGAATCATCGCATGAGGGACATTAGGTGACATAATGGACATGAATGTCTTTTATTGCAGTTTTCAAATAATATAGATATACTCTAAAGTTGGCTATTTTTTTATATTGACCCTCTATAAAGTCTAGTGGCATAAGACTAAATCATAAATAAGTGATGACATTTTTACAGGAAACAAGGACATTGAAGTCTGTGTATATGGCTTTTCCCCATTTCTTCAAATTATAAAAGTAATACACACAAAGTGAAAATATTAAAGCAGTATTGACTGGTAGTAAATGAAAAAGAAAAGTTTCCCACCTCATTCCCACTCTCAGGAGAAAACCATCTGAACAGTTTGTGTTTCTAGATCTTCTTGTTTCCACTATAATTCTAAATAAAATACTTCTCCTTCTGTTTCTGCCTTTGTCAGTTTAAAATAATTCTCACTGTAAAAGGGGAGTTTAAGTCATTTCCACTTCCTACATTTGCCTCTTAATTGTGTCACATTATCTTTATTCTTCCATGTTTCATTACTAGCTTGGAATCGCATGCCTGGGTCTTCCTTTCTGTGACCAGCCTTGGCACGACCTCACCAGTCCCTCCAGGTGCAGAGCTAGGGCGCCTCTGTTCTGCACCATCACCCCCACACCAACCGGTGTCAACGATGCCCTTACATTTGTGTTGCTCACATGTCATTTCTCCATAAAAAGTCACGAGCACTTGCTAAATGCTGGGCACTGTTGTGGGCAGCAAAAAATACAGGCCAAAGCCCAAGATTTACAGAACTAACTTTCTCGTTTGGGAGAGGCATACAGTACAAAAGCAGCATCTACAGCAGGGGAAGAGGAAGGGAGGCAGGGGCCAGGGAAGCATTTATAACACTCATTCTCTGTTCTGAATCTGTAACTAGGGCTCCCCTGTAATTGCCAGTGTGTTCAGTCTATAATTCCAAAGCAAGAAGTAAACATGGAGTATGAATTTATCAATATGTTTCCTTTCTGTACCCGTGAAGGAAATGAAATCTTTTGCTACTAAGCATGGCTCCTGGTGGAGGTGATGATACAGGAGCCAATGTTAAAATGGGCATGCATTTTTCATGCTGTATCAGTTGTTGAGATCATCTCGGGGTGTTTCACCTGGGCCCATGACACTCCTCTACAACTCTTTGTTTATCCTGGGATTGCTAGTTGCCTTTATTTTTCCAAGCTGATGGAGCAAGCATGCTGTCCTCACCAGGTGAGGAAGCTGATGGAGCTTCTTCACTGCACTGTCCTGTACAGCTGATTTGCACTGACTGATTCCTAAAGTCTCAGACTAGAATTTCTTTTCATACTGCTGTCTTGGGTTAAGACAACTTTTTTTTTTATCCCATTCTTTTCTTTTTCTTGCTCTCCTTTTGTTGCTGTTGTGGCTTTGCTGGAGTACATCCTCAAGCAAGTTTTTGTTAGAAGGAGCACAAAGGGGAAGCCAGAAGTAAATTTCCCCAAACTTGTGTGTCTAGGAATTTGCCCCCAAATATAATCAGTGGTTTTGCTGGGCAGATTCTGAAGTCTAAATACTCTCCTGATGGCTCTAAAGGCCAACTCCACTGTTTCCTGACATCCACTGTGGCAGATGAGAAGCCTGTTTCCAGCTGGATCCGCATCTTCTCTGACTGCTGCAGAGTTCGGTGCTCTGGAACTCCACAAGGCTGGTGCTGAGTCTGAGTGTTCTGGCCGGAGGACTCGCAAGGGGCCAACAAGGCTGGGAGGCCTGGGACACGAGGGAAGGTTGCTGTGGCCGCCACTCTGCAGGAGGGTCCATACAGAGTGAACAGATCTGTGCCAGATGTGAGTGGCTGTTAGACTGCAGCCAGGGGATGTGAGGACGAGGGACTGTTTGTAGTGAAAGGAAAGTTGTAAAGTCCACAAAAACTGGCTTTTTATATCTTTGTAATCATCTGTGGCAGGGAGCCCCTCCTTTCACGGTATCTGTCGTGCCCCCTGCCCCTCGCCCTCCTCCAGCCTGCTCCCACGCTCCCACAGAATGAGAGTCAGTGGTCTGGCACCCTCGTCTGAAGGCATGTCAGTCCATCCATGATTATGAAGCCTGCTATGCAGGAGGAGCTCAGACCATAAAGTCAAGCCCATGACACGGCACGTGTCCAGCTGTGAAGTCAGGATGGGTTCTGCAGGGGGAGGTACAGTCAGCTGCCTGGGTGCTGTGGGGAGTTGTGATTCAGGCCAGCAAACTCTGTTCCTGTCTGGCTCTGGGGAGTTGAGGCCTGGAGTCCTGGCATTGTCTAGGCCTTGTGGTGGGGAGGAGGGGCTGTTTGCATGGCATCACACTTCAGGAGGAGACCCCACATCTCTCATCTGCCTGAGAACTTCAGCTTGTGCTCCTCTTCCCAGGACTCCTCCTGTGGCTGAGACACAAACTACAGAGTGGATCGGGGCGGGACAGAGAGGGGGACACAGGAGGGAGGGAGGGCAAGCGGCTTGAGCACTTGACATCGGTGTCCTCACCCTCACCGACTGTTTTCATGCTTGACCCTGGGAAAGCCGGACACTGAGTGCCCGCTCTGTGGTGGGCTGCCAGGCCCTGGCCAACTGTGTGGAGCCCTCCACAGCAGAGCTCAGACAGGGCCTTCCTTTGACCCGGCAGTGGGCCCAGAGACCTGGATGCCACTTTCTCCCTCCCCACCCCCTGGCATGGCCCCTCCGCCTGGGCTCAGTGCAGAGCCAGGCTGGCCCCCGGGGGACATCCTGGGAGCCCAGGATGGCTGGAGGGCAGGCAGGAAATTCCTGCACACTTCAGCGGAGAGCCATACCCTGGCCTTTCTTTGCAGGCAGCTGGGCTGACTGGCTCGGGACTGTCCGCCACAGGTAACTGGAGGCCAGCCCTAGCCTCAGAATCCAGCCTGGGTGTGGGGGCCTGAGTCAGGTGCCGGCAGGAGACAGCTTGGGCAGCTGGCCTTCCCTAAACGGGCCTCTCCTCCACAGAGGCAGATATGCTCACCTCCCAGCTGTGTGGGGCCTCTGGATAGGCTGACGCCCTGGGGGTCCTGGCCCAGACCCATGGTCACCACCTCTCAGCAGGAAAGCCAGGCCTCTCCCTGCCTTTGCCCAGGTGAAGGCCATGCCTGGGCTCAGGGCCACAGGAGAGGCTGGGCCTGTAGTGAGAGGGAAGCCGACCCGGGCTGGGGACGGGGCTCCTGTGTGAAGGGCAGGAGCCCCACTGCCCCACAGGCCCCGGTGAGAGGCCTGCCTGGGTGTGTGCTCACGGCTGTGTCTGACAGCTGTTTGCTCGGAAGGAAATGACTCGTCGGCTTCCCAAGGGCCGCAGGCTGAGTGGGCCTCCTGAGGAGGGGAGAAGGGCGCAGCCCTCTCGGGCGGGCGTCACCGTCCACACCCCGGCACAGTGCTCCGCCGTCCCAGGAGGGGCAGCGACTGTGCCACAGTGGGGGTGCCCCTCAGACGCTGATGCCAGGGCCGCCCTCAGCGGGGTCTCAGGGATGGGCTGTCCCGGCAAGTCAGGTCCCTGGAGACAGAAAGCAGATTGGCCACTACCAGGGGCCAATCACCAGGGGTGTTCAAAGGTAAACTGAGGCACACTACAACGTTCAGGAGCTTATCTGAGCAGACATCGCTCCCAAGGGGTGCCTCAAAAGAGAAGTGGTGGGGGCGCCGCCCTGGGGGCTGGAGGGACTTTTGCAGGGAAGACGCGGAGCAAAGCGAGGACTGATCCACCCGCCCCAGCTGCCTCGGGTGCAAGACTCCGTGGCTGTTTGTGGCCGTTGTGCAAGTTCCATCTTCTCAGGCCTAAGGGTGGACTCTGCCTCAGGGATGGGTGTGCCTGTGTGGGCTGCCCGGGCGCTACACCACCTGCTCTGGGGGCCTCCCTGTTTAACTACTGGGACGGGAGACTGGGGGCCATTGCTTTTGGAGGTGGGGTTTCCTTTTGGGGTGGTGTAAGTGCTTTAGCACTGGAGAGGAGGCCGGTTGCACGACTCTGTAAATACACATTTACTAAATGCTACTGAATTATATGCTGTAGATGGTTAAAATGGTTCATTTTGTTGTGTGACTTGTACCTCAACTTTAAAAACTCGGTAGCCAAGCTGCAGCCTCAGGGGTTTGGCCCCAAGGGTTGCTGGGTGGTGGGGCATGCAGGTGAAGGAGAGGCACGGCTGGCTGAGAGGCGAGATGGCCTGCAGCCTTGGGGTAGCCACTGTGGAGGCCTGCGGGCCATCTGGGAAGCCTGAGTTCCATCATCAGAGGGGCAGCCTGGTTCCTTGAGGTGGGGGCAGGGGCCAGCTGCAGGCGCCTGGACACGTGACCCGAGCAGGCAGGGCACTGCTCCAGCCAAGTGGGGCCAGGACTCTGGGAGCTGTTGTCCCTCCTGCTGGGACAGAAAGAGCCTGGGCCAGAAGGCAGACAGCCCAGGTGGAAGGGTTGGAGGCTCAGGCCAGACGGCCAGCTCTTCCTGCCCTGGGCTGACCTGGTGAAGAAGCTGCTACTGATTTGAACCAAAGGCTTTTCAGGAGGTAACTAGCTTCCTAGAAATCCAGCCCAAGGAAACAAGCAGAGATGCAGTCAGCGATTCATTAGCAAAGTGTTCCTCGCAGCGCTTTCCGGGTATGCAGTTAGACAGTCTGCGTGGCCATCGGCAGGCGTGGCTCCCCATGTAACACGAGGGTAGATGTTAAATATTTAGGGTATGTTGGTTATCAAAATGCCCACAGAACACTAACTGGGAAAGTCAGTCGATGGGTATTAAGTGCCTACTATACACTTTGCAACATCTTAGACTGGGGACAACCATGGTGGCCAAGATAGAGTCAGCCCCCTCCCCAGAGGGACATATTCCAGCAGAGGACAGACAAAATCTAAACGGAGAGCAGGCTTGGGGCTGACGCCCTTGGCACGGCCATCACCTGCAAGAGGCCATTTTTTTGTTAATACAAAACAGGAGAAGCTGGTGGCGTTAGACTTGGACACACCAGGTGACAGCGACATCCAGGGCAAGTGACCTTTGGTCAGTTCAGAATCTGGCCCAGGGCCCATGGTGATCACTGGGCCAGGGGCTGAGTCTTGGGGACGGTCCAGACCAGGGGGACATGGAGAGTGCTTTGGAGGCAGGTGGGGGCAGAGCAGCGGGCGAGGTGAGGGGCAGGGGCAGAGGCCTGGGGACAGCTGGCATTTCATGGACAGGTGCCTGACAGAGGGGAACGCCAGCTAGGGAGCCCTAGTGGGGGGAGCACAGGGCACTTCTTGGTCAATGAATGGAAGGCGAGGCATGACCCTGGCTGACCTCACGTCCCAACGTCCCACAAGGGTGCCAGGGTCTCTGGGCCAGAGTGGAAGGCCTGGCCCCCAGCTCGGTGGTGGGAGGGAGGAAGGAGGGGCGGGAATAAAGATTGCCCCCGGATTTCTGGCTTGTGGGATTAAATGGGTGGTTCAGCCATGGTTAACATATCCAAGGTGGGTGAGGTTCAGGACGGGAACAGTGAGTTCAGATTTGGACAGACAAGTGTCTGGAGCAGGTGGGAGGAGGCTGGCAGGAGTTACAGCCTGGGGGAGTGTGGTTGGCTGGCTAACACCTGCCCAGAGGTGTGAGATTCTAACTCCTGGAACCTGTAATCCTCCTGTATAAGGAAAAGGCTATCTGCGCATGTGGTTAAATTAAAGATCTGGAACTAGGGAACTTTTCCTAGATTGCCCAGGTAGACCCTAAATGCCACCTTGTGTCTTTGCAGGAGGGGGGCACAGGGAGACCTGCCACGGACGGAGGAGGAGCCCAGGCCAGAGGCAGAGACTGGGGCGGGGTGGCCTCACGCCGAGGAGGCGGGCACAGGTGAGAACCGGCTCCTTCTCTGTCATCGCAGAGGGAGTGTGGCCCTGTGATGCCTTGACTCTGGCCAGTGGCACTGACTTTGCACTCCGACTTTCAGACCAAGAGAATACATTCCTGTTGTTTTAAGTACCCCAGTTTATAGCAATTTACAGCAGCCCCAGGAAATCCATATGGGAAAACGTCCAGACTTGGGAGATGACGTGTATGGCGCTTGTGCATGGGAGCACACCCTAGGGTGGCCCTCCCACAGAGGGACATGGGGCAGCTGGCTGAGTCGGGAGGTGGCCCTGGGACACACTGTAGTGGAGTGAGGACATGGGCCAGGAGAGGGCATGCTTCAGCGCCGGACACGCGAGGGTGCAGGTCACCCTGGTGGGCCCCGGGGCTCGTTCTGCCTGCCAGTCCCGCTGGCAGAGCTCCTGGGGTCAGTGCCCAGCTCCTGTGGTCTGTCCCCTGCAGACAAAGCCATTCCAGGGAGGGGGCCTTGCCACGGGCGCAGAGCGCATCTACTTTGGTGAGAGGAAGTGTGGGGTGGCTGAGGGTGGCGGGTGCTGCCTTTTCAGAAAAAGAGAGAGCAAGATTCTGTGGAAGGCCCTGGAGCAGGGCTAGGAGGGTGGGTGCACAGCACGGGGGGCCTGCACAGAGGGTGGGTGGAGGCTGAGCTGGGCACGGCCTATGAAGCCAGTGGCGGGTAAGAATCAGACTGCTGCCTGTGTCAGAAGGCCAGCTTCAGTGCCACTAGCTGGGGACCCGGGAGGGCTGTCTGTCCTTGTTAAGCCTCACTCTCCTTGACAGTAAAATGGGATGACAGTAACACCCAGCCTGCAGGCCTCTGGTGGGAACTGAAAGGTGACACTTGACATACAGCAAGTGCTTGGAAAACTTACCTATCCTTATTATTTCGAAACTCAATTTCTAATTTTGAGCTCATTGTCAATTCACACCTAGTTGTACGAAATGATACAGGGTTGCTCCCATGTGGCTTTCACACATTTCCCCCAGTGGTAACAACTGTGCATCACTGTCAGGGGGTCCACGGCCATAAGTCGGGGCACAGAGCCTTGCCCCCACCACGGGCATCCTCATGTTGCCCTTGTAGACACGCTTCTTTCCTGCCTCCGCCCTGTCCTTACCCCTGGGACCACTTACGCGCTACCTATTTCCACAGTTCTGTCCTTTCAAGAGTGCCATGTAAATGGAACCATCCGGTGTGCAAACTGGGTTTTTCTCCCTCAGAGGAAGGCTCTGGGGAGCCACCCGGCCGCTGCACGTGCAGACAGTTCTTCCCCTTTGCGGCTGAGCAGCAGTCATGGTGTGGATGTACCGCAGTTGGTTTACGTGCTCACCTTTGAAGGACATCTGGACCATTTCCCACTTTTGGTTATTATGAAAAAAGTTGCTGCAAACATTTGCGTATGTATTTTTGTATGGATGCATTTCTGTCTCTCTGGGGTGATACCCAGGGGTGCAGTTGCCAGGCTGTATGATGGTTGCATGTTCAGTTTTTAAAGAAACCACCAAGGTGTGTTCCAAAGTGGCTGGATGTTACCTGATATTAGTATAGCCCATCCTGCTTTCTTTTTGATTAATGTTTACATGATATGTTGTCCCACCCATTTACTTTCGACCTGACTATAACATAATTGAAGTGAGTTTCTTGTAGACAGCATATTGTTGAGTCATGTTAAAATTCCCTGGGCCTATCTCTGTCTTTTTATTGTTATATTAGACTGTCATGTGCCTGTTGGCCATCTGAATTTCTTCTTTAGAGAAGTGTCTATTCATGTCCTGTGCCCATTTCTTAATTGGGTTATTTGCTTTTTGTTTGTTAAGGTGCGTGAGTTCTTTGTATATTTTGGATGTCAACCCCTTATCAGATACATCATTTATGAATATATTTTCCCATATTGTAGGATGTCTTTTTGTTCTACTAATGGTGTCCTTTGCTGAACAGAAGCTTTTCAACTTGATATAGTCCCATTCGTTCATTTTTGCTTTTGTTTCCCTTGCCCGGGGGGATATGTTCATGAAGAAGTCACTCATGTTTATGTCCAAGAGATTTTT